>OX451215.1:112953315-113150815 GCA_949628195.1 Phasia obesa | reverse complement strand
CTCTAGACAATCCATCAGAAGAAGCTCCCTTGACCTTTCACCCCTGGGAAAATAGAAGATAATATGAAGGCAAAATAAAATGTCACAAAAAGAAAAGGCAGAAAGAAATCAGAAAAGATTGATTAGCAAACAATTTTAAAGGAGATGTCAAAAAGCAATATACCAATTGTTTTCAATTTTTTATTTTGAGATTTTTTTTGTTAATTTTGTATGTTTTTATAAAAAAAACAATATAGCCTAATAAAATCAAGAAGAAACCCTGTTTGAAAAAAACAATAAGAGCGGGTTTTTAAGTTGGAGATCAGGGATTAAGTCATCCTTAATCTTTGTTTTTAGTTTTTAAGATAATAATTAACTAATTTTACTTGCCAGTTTAAGCGGCCAACGTTGGTAGCTTAAACTGGCGTGAAATAAAAACAAATACATGCATACATACATATGTGTATGATAAAAGCAGTTGTCAAAACACAAATAAAAATATTCAAAAAGAAAAATAATTTTTTGAAAAATGAAAAAATGGATTACTCTAGTGAAGATGAAGACTTAAGTGATTCAGAAATATATGAATATTTTAACAAAACAATTGTAAGAAGATCGAAAACAATAAGAACACGACCAAATCATTTTTATTTGTACAATGACAATGAATTCAGGCAAAGTTTCCGATTGTCCAAACAGTCAGCTTACAAGGTGTTAGAACTTATTGGCCCTCATATAAAAAATACCACAACTTGGTAAGTAATAACAAAAAGTGTATGTATATGAGTCCATAATTAATAATTATTTAAAGGAATAATGCTTTATCCGAAGAGCATATGCTACTAATAACTTTACGCGTATATGCAACTGGAGGCATGTTGGTGACAATAGGAGACTTAAATGGAGTGTCAAAATCTAACATGTCTAAAGTCGTTACACGCGTAACTCATAATTTAGCACTGTTGAAAGATAATTTTATTAAGTTTCCGCAATCGGCTGAAGAACTTTTTAAAGCAAAAAAGGAATTTTTTGGAATTGCTAAATTTCCTAAAGTTTTAGCTGCCATTGACTGCACCCATATCAAAATTATTTCTCCAGGAGGAAACAGTGCTGAAATTTACCGAAATAGAAAGGGGTTTCTATCTATTAACGTACAAACAACATGCGATGTCAATTTAAAAATAACGAATATTTTGCTCGTTGGCCAGGATCCGCACATGATTCAAATATTCTTAAAAAAACTAAAAATTTATTCTAAATTCGAGAGTGGTGAATTTAACAATGGAATAATAGTCGGAGAGGGTGGATATCCTAATAAAAAATATATAATGACACCATTATTAAATCCAAAAACACCTGAAGAAGCTTTATACAATGAATCGCAAATAAGAACTCGATCTTGTGTAGAACGTAGCTACAGTGTCTGGAAAAGACGATTTCCCATACTCTCTTTAGGAATTCGTTTAAACTTTAAAAAAGTGCAAAGTATTATTGTTGCAACAGCAGTGCTTCACAACATTTGCTGTCTAAATACTGAAACGGAATCTCCTAGTTTGCCAGACAGTTTGCAGGAAGCTATTGATTTTGTTGCATCTGTCCCTAATAACAGAGAATATATTCAGGAAAATAATAACTTTGTCCGACGGGCTTTAATAAAGGATTATTTTAAAAAGCTATTGTAAACAACTAATTTGCAATGAAACATATGGTTCTGTTTTTTCAGTTATTTATTAAAACATTTTTAAATAAAGCATTAAACAAAATTCATTATACATAATTCTTGCAAAAAAAAACTGACTTCAAAACAGATAGAAGGGCACCAATTCTAAACTAAAAATGTAAGAAGTAATCTGTAAGAATTAGATTTAAACCAAATAAAAGATGCGCCAAAATTAGAGGGAAAAAATAAAGACTATTGAATGTCAAGCCTCTCCCTATTACTGTTTAAAAGTTAAGTTATTTTCACCAGCAACCGTCTTGTATGGGGACACCATTCAAGCCTCTGTCTATAACGGTTTCAAAGATAGGGGCACGCAGATCAAATAACATCAAGTATTCGGACACCCTTTAATTTACAATGTTAAATTAATGACCTGTTGTTATAGAGGACTTGGTCACAAAGATTCTTTGTAAATTTCAACTATCTGTCTATAACGGTTAAAAAGTGTAACCATATATATCAAATTACATGAACTATTGGGACACCCTTTACATTATAATTCCAAATATTTATATTTGTTATCATACCAGAGAAAGTAGTGGACATTCTGCCTAATTTTCAAGTGTTTGTGTTTAACGGTTCAAAAGATAGGGTCATATAGATCAAATTACGTAATTTATGGGGACACCCTTTAATTTCTAACTTTAAATTGTATACTTGCTATAGTGGACTTTGCAATACAGGTTCCTTGTAAATTTCAGCTGTCTGTCTCTAACAGTTCAAAAGTTTGGACACATACATAGAATTACATTAACTATTGGGACACCCTTTAAGTTCCGAATTCAAAATTTTATACTTTTTGTTATAGCTGACTTAGCACTACAGGTTCTTTGTAAATTTCAGCGGTCTGTGTACAACTATTCAAAAGTATGGCCATATACATCAAATTAAATGAACTATTGGAGCACCCTTTAATTTAAAATTTTGAGTATTTATACATTTTATTATAACGGTCATAGTTGTCGACATTCTGTCAAATTTTCAAGGTTTAGTCTATAACGGTTCAAAAGATAGACCCAAATAGGTCATATTATGTCACCTATGGGGACACCCTTTAAATTTTAAATTTATTTTTTTATTAATTTTTGCTGTTGGGAGCTATAGCGGCACGCAATTTTTTAAAATTTTAATTTGCTGCCCTTTACGGTTCTTAATACACGTAAAAAACATGTATGTTGTATGGGGACACCCTTTAATTTTTAATATAATGAACTGTTTTTAAAATGGGACCAACCTTGAAGCATAACCTTTCAAATAAAGCAAAAAATTTTAAAATCGGTTCAGAAATGGCTGAGTTCTGCGGTTACATACATAAAAAAAAAGCAACATTCAGACGAATAGATAACCTCCTTCTTTTCTGAAGTCGGTTAAAAATAAAATATATTTAAAATTCTTTTGGTTAAGGTTTTTCCATAGTGGAGTCTTTTTTTGAAAACGATCCCACTCTTTGTTTTATTTCTTCTATTTCCAATTCTAATTTTATTTTGCGTAGCTTTGCCTCTTCTTCAAAAACCTTCATCTCCAGTTGACATTTTTGTTTTTTAATAATAGCTAGCTCGGCCCATACATCCTTCGTCCTCTTTCTATTTTCTGCAATTAGCGATGAATGCTTAGGGGCTTTTAGCATTTTTGGGGTGTATTTGTCCCACTTGTCCTTTGGACTATTTCGACAGAATGAGCCTTCTTTTTCATCTGATTTTTCATATAAATGTTAAGAAAATAAAAATTGTGTATCACTTCTACATATTAGTGCAAGTATAAAACGAAAATTGACATACCAAAACATTCGTCTTCGTTTAAATTATTTTTAGAAAACTCATGCTCAACTTCTGTAAGAAAAAATTAAACTAATTAAATTTTCATAAAAACGGTCTTGTTATACTTACTATCGTCGTCATATATGGATGGCAAACCTTCAACTTGCTCCACCTGCAGTATTTGTATTATTTCATGATCAATTGATGATCAATTGACTGTGGTTTTGGACCACCACCCGTTTGATAAAACTCTTTTTTATCTAAGGCATAATTCTTTTTTGCGCATTTTTTCATATTATCATATTTTATTTTTAAAGTCTTATATGACCTATATCCACCAAACTGCGAGTTAAAACAAACTGCAATTTCTTCCCAACAACGAGATTTTTCTGCTGCGGTGGTTCTGTCTGTTTTTTTTACACTCGATGATACTCTTTCTTTCATTTACCAATTTTGTCAGGTATTCCACCTCAATAGTTGTAAAATTTGCAGATCTTTTAATTTCGCTTCCACAAGACATTTTTTTTTATTAATTTCAAACTTTCAAACTTTTTTTCTTCTCTAAAAAACATAGTGTTGTTTTGATAAAATTCTGACATTTAAAAAAAAAATTATGCCATTTTATGTTGATCAGTATGGTAACACAACAAGGTTTAAACTACCACTTAAAAACATCAACATCAGTTAATATGGGATTAAATTAAGTATAAGATTAGCTAATTAAAATAGAATCTTGAGTTTAAACTAGAATTTAAAAACCCGCTCTAAGAATACCTAATAAGTTTTCTTCTTGATTTTTTCAAAAAGGTTTTTCTTATTAAAATAATAAGACTTTCTTCTTGAAAAAACCATAGAGATATCTTATGAATTTTATTCTATTTTATTAGGTATTAAGACACAGTTTTTTCTGTGTGTATATTGTTTTTTTTTTTTTTTTAAGAGATACATATTGGAAGACTCATATTTAGGAACACATAGCTTTTAACGTGAAATAATATTGATATGAATTTATATTCATATACATATGTATGTATATAAAAAAATTAAATATTACAACAAAATTTTAAAATTTGATGCTGATATCTGAAAATTTCGAAAAATTATGGTAAAAACGGCAAATTTGAGGGAAGGAAAAATTTAAATTTGCAATGAAATTTTTGTAAATTAAGCAAATCAAATAAAATTTTCTGTGCATGCGTTGTGAATCAATTAAAATGAAATGGCAAAAAATCTGCAATATGAAGAAAAAGGAAAGTCCACTATTCCCAAAATAAGGACCAAAAATCCCAAAATTGGAATTTTTACTCGTTTTCCCATAAAGTCTACATACGAACTAGGTCTCATAAAATACTTTCAAAAACAATTTGGAGCAGATATAGCTTTATTACAGCAGTCTTTTTTTTCGATCCCAGCTTTGGCATTTTAGAATATACATACATATAGGCTAAAGTCAAAATTTCGATGTAAAATAGGTCATATTGTGGGACATCCATCTTCTACAAGGATGATCAATCAAATCAAACGAAATTTTATTTAAACTTACACACATATAGTTATAACTTATACAAAAATATAAAATGTTTATATATTAAAGTACACAAAAATTCAATAATTTTGGAATTTTTAAATTCAAAATAGTCTAGTTTTCAACTCAGTAAAGATACTATCTTCATATTTATCGAAAATATTTAGAATTTGGCTCGCTAACTACGATAAAAAATTTGGTAAAAATTATATTTTATATTATTTCCTAAAATGCTTATAACTCAATAATTTTGTAGGTATTGACAAGACCTTTACGACCATGTATAATTTTAAAAAATCAGAATAAAACTGAAGAAATGACAAGCTGTAAAAGAATTTTCAGGTGCGAGGTTTCCAACTTTGAGACCACATAGCGCCACCCCTGGAGGGTGTATGATACCCACCTTTAAAACTTAAGTTCAGATACTACTCTTTTAAGCTCATGTCAATTTTAGATCAATCGCCCTAACGATAAAACAACGAAACACAACCCACATTGCGTCGATGTTCAAGAGAGTTTGATACTTTACTGTCACCTATGAGCTTTTTGGCCCTCCTGCACGCGGTCGAGTAGCTCCAAAACAGGTGAGAGTTGTATTCAATATTTTGACCGGATGTAGCTGGTAGAAACAGTTAGATCAAATAGAGTGAAATATTTTTTACACCGTTTCAGCAAATCGAAGCACTTGAAAGCTTCTTTTGAGAATTGAAAATTTTAGTATATCGAATAATACTTGATTTTCATGCCAAGAACATCAAGACCTTCTGATTCCTTAACACTTATACCTTCTATAATTACTGATGAAACATCATTTACAGTCGAACGACGAGGATTAAAATCGACCCTACGGAAACCATACTGGTGGTCGCATAGTAAACTGTTGTAGATACCAGTGTTGGGATCTGACAATGTTTTAATTGTACCACCCGAATGATAAAATAGTACCAAAATTTGGCATGAAGTAACAAAAAAAAAAAAAAGCACAGAAAAAGTAACTCGACATTAAAATAGGGCAAATCAAAACTTTTATATAATTTATTTTAAAGCAATGATAATTATCATTGGTTCTATGGAGCTGATTACTCTACAATTACTAGCACATACTAGAAATTCCACCATAGTGTCCGGACTATAGAGACCGATCTAGTATGCCTGGAGTTATTTGGGAGAATAATTAAAGAGTCTTCTAATTACTTACTAGAAAAAATGGAAAAAAAATATCAGCGGAATACTGCCGGAAACTGACTGAGTCGATGCATAAAAGTTCAAACGCTGTAGTTCAGCATAAAGACCTTGCAACAAAATTACCTATTATTTATTTAGCTTATTTTCAAAGATGGCATATCGTCGCGTTTATTCTTAAACCACGTAAGTGACAAGAAGTCGTTTTTCAGAAAACGAAAAAAACTTAATAACTTCATTTATACGGGTTTCAAAATATTTTTTTTTTTTTGCAAAACATGGCTGTGCGACTCTCTGAAGGGTATACAAACTTTTTTTTTTTAAATTTGTTACTTACAACTAATTGTAGCCAAATCTGTCGCTTACGTGGTTTTGGCGCAAACAGCAAATTGTAAATTTCTGTGTGTAAATAAACATTTATTTTTGTATTTATCAAAAAAAACTTTTAACTTTACTAAAAATGCTCCAATTGGTCTGCAACTTTCATGATTTTTTTAATCTTAAATACAAAAAAATTTAGTGGTTGATACTTTAACATTTCCAACTTGACCATTATATTTTGCATGCAAATCTCATTTGTATGGCGCTTACGAGGTTTTGAAAATGGATTTATTTATTTTTCATACAAACTTGTTAAGATGAGAATGTAGTGTGGTGCAAATGTTATTTACTACCATAAAAACCAAAAAAGTCAATTTCGAAAAAATGTCGCTTACGTGGTTTAAGAAGAAACGCGACGATATGTAATAATAAAAAGAGGAAATTGAAATTTCTTCAATGTCTTTGGATATTTTTTGTCTTCTTTTCGTCTTAAGCATTTGATACGATGTGCTTGTAACTTGTCTCATACAATTACACTGAACCCACTTTTTTGACAAACGCGTGTAAAGCGTGTGCGCATAGAACACTTGGTATGTTTTGTAGTAATAAAAAGCTATTTTACGACTGGCGCTATTTTAAAATAAAACTAAGTGTCTAATGAACACGTTGAGTACTCAAAAAAAGATTAAATACTCGGTACTCACTACACAGTACTTTGACAGCACACACTTACTTACTGTTAGTTAGGCCGGGGCACATAGAATCCGTCCTACGTTATACGTCGTCTTTTTCAACGTACAAGAAAGTGGAAATACAGATTTTCTAATGAGTTTTGTCAGAATCAGTACGTTTCCGTCAACGCAAAGTAAGAAAGTTGCTTTGCGTTGACGGAGACGTACTGATTGTGACAACACTCATTAGAAAAGCTGTATTTCAACTTTCTTGTGCGTTGAAAAAGTCGACGTATAACGTATGACGGATTTTATGTGCCCCGTCCTTTACACCAAACTTTACGTTGTGCCTTTAAACGATTTTTATTAACTGCCTGCCCCACAATGTCGTAAGCTATCGTTCATTCGCACAATTAAATGTAAAAAACAAACTCAAAAATTTTGTTTTAAATTTATTTCTGCGAATGAACGATTACTTGCGACATTGTGGGACAGGGAATAATTCAATTTTTTTGTTTTGAGTTGATCAGTGCACACATTGATTAAATCCACTGTTTTAAAAATTCTTAACCTATAACTTTAACTGATTTAGCTTTTTATATTTGTAATAACTTTCCTGAATAAAAAAGATTAATGATTACAACCAAATTTTCTTAAAAATGTAACCAAATGAGAAAAAAAAAAATAAACACTTACGGGTATGCTGTGAATTCATTGCTTACATTAAGACACTTTAAAGCGTTATAGTGTTGCACTTTCTAAGGATATAAATAATTTTGAATTTTTGCACAACAATTTATTTACAATTTAATGTATTTTAAATTTTTTAACACTAAAATAAATTTCATATTCTTGAGATTTGTTAGGTGAAATTTATTTCTTCACAGTATTGTATTTTTTGCCTTTTAGGGAATGAACATTTTCCATACAAAATAATTTTTTTTTTTTTTGAATTCATATTTATTTATTGTATCTTCAATATGTTTGAACTAACAATAATTACTCGTATCTTAAGTCTAAAATAAAATATACTTTTTAAGTCCAGCCAGTGCAAGACAAAAAAAAAAATGTATTTTCCACGATTGTTGAAATTATTTACGGGTCATCCCTCTATTGTACGGCCAAGAAAAGCAGTATCTCTTCTTTTTAGTCTAATGTAACCAGGAGCATTAATAATGTTACGCGCCAGTGGATTTGGATGAGTTTCAAGCTTTTTCAAATACGTTACCGCATGTTTCGCTATTTCTGATTTAACTGTTGGCACGTTTAGATCTTTGTGAATATTAGAGTTTTTGATATACCAGGGAGCAACTGTGATCATTCGAAGAATCTTATTTTGGCGCCTTTGTATTTTTTCAACATTGCTAGCTGAGGCAGTACACCATAATTGAATCCCATAGCACCAAATTGGTTTAAGTATCGACTTGTAGAGTAGTAATTTGCAATCTAAGCTGAGGATAGAGTTTCTGCCAATAAGCCAGTTTAGTTGGACTGCTTTTAACTTCATTTGTGTCAATTTGGATTCTATGTGGCTTTTCCAAGTAAGGCGTCGGTCAAGATGTATACCGAGGTATTTGATGTCTGAAAGCTGGGGTATCATTTGATTATTTATGCGAATGGGGGGGCATGAGTCCCTACGCAGTGTGAAAATTATATGAGTCTATTTTTGTTCATTCACCTTAATTCTCCATTTCTTCAACCATTTTTCCAATTTGAGTACGTGATCTTGTATATCATGTGATGCTACTTGCGCGCTTTCATGAATACTTAAAAAAGCTGTGTCATCAGCAAATGTTGATGTGTGCACTTGATTGCTAATTGGCATATCGGATGTGTACAGCAAGTATAAAATGGGTCTCAAAATACTACCCTGTTGAACTCCGGCTTTAATAAGCTGAGGCGAGCTTAAGAAATCTCCTTCTTTTAGTATGAACTTTCGATCAGTTAAATAATTTTTTATGAGCTTATAGAAGTTTTTGGGCAAATTCAGCTTTAACTTGTATATAAGGCCTTCGTGCCATACCTTGTCAAATGCTTGAGAAACATCGATAAAAAGTGCAGAACAGTATTTTATTTCTTCAAAGGTCTTTTTAATTACATTTACTAATCTGTGTGTTTGTTGCATCGTACTATGTTGTTTTCTGAAGCCAAATTGATGGTTTGAAATACATCCTTTGGCGCTCAGAATTGGGTTCAACTTAATTATTAATATTTTTTCGAACAGCTTTGATATATTTGATAATAGGCTTAAAGGTCTGTATGATTCAACCTTGGTGATGTCTTTTTCCGGCTTAGGTATCATAGTAATCAAAGAATTTTTCCACTTTGTAGGAAAGTACTCAAAACGCAAAATGGCATTAAAAACCAAAAGAATGATTTTTTGGGCTATACGGGGCAATTCAAATAACATCTTGTTACTGATTTTATCAATGCCAGGAGCTTTCTTAGTATTTAAATCAGTTATTGCCTTTTCAATATCTCGAAGCTCGAACCTTAGGGTAACTGCCGGACTAACATCTATAGGTGGGAGCTCAGCTATATCAGTCGAGACAATTGGAGTAAACACGTTTTTTAAATGATCAACAAACACATTACCTTTTTCGGTATCATTTCTTGCCCAGTCTCCACAAGAAGTTCGCAATCGAGGCTTACGTACGACTGGTCTATTGAGGTTTCGACATGCACGCCATAATGAATAATCTGATTGTGGAGTTGGGTTCAGATCTTCCAGATAATTTTTCAGAGATGCTACCCTTTGAGATTCTAGTAGGTCTCTTAGCCGCTTCGTGCAAGCTTTAAGTCTATTTTTAAGTTTAGGAGATTTATATGATTGCCACTCTCTACGAATTTTTCTTTTTTCAGTCAAGAGCCGCTCGACATCTGCAAAATAAATGAGATTGCATCTGTCTATTTGCCGGGTTACAGTTGCATGTTGCGCAGCTAATTTGATGTTTCGATCAAAATCAATTATACACTGCTCTATGTCTTCTGGTGTTCTTAGCGGGATGTTTTCCGAGCAATGCGTGCTGAGATATTTTCTATATTTCAGCCAATTTATGCTTGTCCTGGTTGTTGGTGATACGATATTTTGTTGATTCCATATATAGACAATAGTGGGTGAATGATCTGAGGATAATTCTAGTGATGTTTCAGCTTTAATAATTTCTCTTGAAATACCCTTAAACACGCCAAAATCAATAACATCCGGGTTGGCCACTCGAGATCACATTGAGACGCATTTTTGAAATTGTGTCAAACAAAACACGACCTTTTGGTGTTATTAGTCGTGATCCCCAAAATGTATGTTTAGCGTTGTAGTCGCCTGATGCTATGAAACAGGGACCTAGTGATTTGAAGAAGTCGCTATACTGACTCTCTGATACTTGAAATCTAGGAGGTGAATAAATTGAAGAAATAACTAAGTTTCGATGAAATTCTTCAAGGCAGATATTTATTGCTTGAAGGTAATCCTCACAAAAATCACACAGTAAATAATGTTTGATGCGGGCCTTTATAAGTATTGCTGAACCACCACATGCTCTGCCACGGGGGTCTTTGGTGTTATATAAAATATAGCCATTGATTTTAAAAAAGCTATTTCTTGTTAAAAGTGTTTCTGCAATCAGCATGACATCAATTTGTTGGTTCTTAAGGAAGTATTCGAGTTCATTTTTGTGTTGGCGTAAGCCGTTTGCGTTTTTTTTTTGCGTGTTTAGCGACTGTACTAATGTCTCAATGGTTCCTTCCAGACGACTATAGTTAACCGAAGGTGTTTGGTCCTTAGGTTCCGGGTGCAAAAGTTGGTTCGGGTTAACTGACGATGGCGCTTTATAAACTTGGTTGTTTTTTAGCATGTCAGCGTATGAAATATGTTGGGTGGTTGGTTGACCTAGCTGAGGGTAATGGTCATTTGGTCGATATTAATTTTGCTTAGAAGGAGTATTTGTTTTTTGAGAAGTCTTCCTTACAATAGAATAAATAGGACATCCTCTGTAGTTGGCAGTGTGGTTTCCACCGCAATTGCTACATTTTTTAACCTTCGTGTCATCCCTTGATTTATCGCATTGAGCGGAACAATGCAGCTCACCACACACAACGCAAACAGAAGGCAGCTTACAGTAAGCCCTAGTATGACCATATTCTTGACAGTTTAGGCACTGGACGGGTCCTGATCGTTTATGTGGTTCCTCTACTGTGATTTTGCGGTGCAACAGATACCTCAGATTGTATATAGGGTGCGTCTCGTTTTTTTTTAATCTTAAATCGCCAGGTTCCAGTTCAACTCGAAATAGCGGTTGGGGGACACTTTCTCGATTTCTGAGATTATCTACACTTTTTATTTTAAAACCCGCTTTTTGAAGTCCAGCTCTTATTTCAGCTGGATCAACGTAGGCATCTACACCTTTAATGACGACCTGTAAATAACAAAATAATAAATAATTAAAATTAGTATTCAATTCAACGTTTTTCGCACATACATAAATATATCAGTAAAAAAAACAAAATTCTTACTTAAGAACAAAAGACATATTTAATTTTAACATCTAAAATTGATTCTAAAAAATATACATATGTAGTTTTTTACAAAACATTTTATACAACTATGTGCAGTATAGGTACTGTGGGGAAATATTTAAAAAACCAAATGGGAATACAAACTTGTCTACCAATGCATTCCAAGACTTAGGTTTTTTGGCAAGAGACTTGGGTTTTTGCCATTTCAGTTGGCTATCTATGTGTAAGCTATGATCTTAACATGACAATATTTATCTTCAAATCTAATGTTACATTAATTTTAATGATTTTTTTTATTTTTCAAAACAAGCTTGAATTGGATTATACTGTCTACTTGAAAATCTTAATTCAATTAAACTCTAATACAAGTGTATCAACACTGTAATGTTTAACTTATATAGGTACTAGTTCCCTTAACTGGGGTTTGCTATTGATGTAATCGATGTATGTGAACACAGCATCATTTACATTTACATTAAAAAATTTAATGAAAAATGATCCATACAAATTGTACAAATTTGGTTTTAAAATATAGCGTCACTTATTAGTCTTTTCAGCCGAAAGCCAACTTGAGGTTGAGTAATTTCCACACATTTTGTCATTTTCCAATTAAGTCAATAATAAGCTTCAAATTACGATGTAAAAATGCATGAACAAAAACATATTATATTTAATTAATATTGAAAAGAGTGCGAAATTATAAATTAATTGAACAATGCAAAAAAATCCATACGTGCTGTTTATAGCTTCAAGTTAGCATAGTGAAAAAGTAATTGTCAAAGAAAATCAAAAAGAGCTAAGTTTACATTACTGCAAGGCATGCACACGAATTTGTTTGTTGTTGGAATTTAGCATTTTTCATAACAGAAAATAAACAAACGTAAACAAAGTTTGCCAACTACAATTGAAAACAAACGAAGGAAAAAAATGTCAGCTGTTCAACTTTACCTTGTTAATTCTACTATGGTATTACACTTGCAAGTGTTCTTAGTGTTGTCAAGATGATGAAATAAAAACGCGTAAAATTAGCATATGAAATAAATAACGTACATATATACTACATACATGATAAAATTTTGGTGAGAAAGTAACCAAAATCAAATAAGTACACATCTACCCATCAGAAAAAATAACCAATTTTGGTTAAACGTAACCAAAACTGCAACGCTGATTGCACTGGCAAGCACTGAATGATAACGGCAATTTTTTTAGATTTAAAGTAAAATAAATTAGCCAGTCACAGTCTAATTGCCGCAGGATCAAGTACTTCTGAAGTGTAATTTATTATTAACTATACATATAATAAAACCGTAACAGAACTATTTCTGTATATGAACTATTTTTTAAAATGTTGTTGCTGGAGCAGACAGTAATCGAAATAGAATGCAAAACAGTAGTTTTTGGAATTTTTGTCTGCCTGTGTTGGCATCACGTAGAAACTACTGGATAAATTTTAATAAAATTTTGTGAGAAGATATTTATTCGCAAAAATATTTCGTTTCCATGAAAAAGTAGAGAAAAAATTGTGAAAATACGCAATAATACCAACTTAAAAGGTAATGCAAACTTGACAGCAACCTTTATTTTTATCAGCGGGATATTTTAAACCAGTGATTAAAAATGCTTGACTATTTTCAATGCATACATATGTAATTGCTTAACTGTAGCTTAGGAAAAATGTGCAGCAAAAGCAAAAATCAAATGCATAAAAAGCAAATGCTAAAAAAGAAGTTGCTTAAGCAATAAGTTGTTCTTCCTTTTTATTTTTGCTTAACTCTTTAATGTTAAGTTGTAGCTGACTACGATTGCTGTTTCTTGCTGTTACTCGCTGCTTTAGTCTCTAGTTTTAGAAAATTCTTTGACAGTGAGAGAAATTATGGCGGCACGTATAAACCGAAAAAAGCTAAATTTAGAAGATCTGCAAAATAAAGATTTCCAATATTGTTTTACAGCAACAGCAAAACACGAAACAAACATTAACGTATTGCTTCAGCAACAGCAAACGTTTTCAAAAAAAATTGTTTTGCAGACTGCTTTGTGTTTCTTCATAGTGAGCTTAAGCAATTGTGTTTCTTTCTCTTTTTTGTCATTTGCTTCGCTTATAATAAACTGTTATGTAAATGCTGAGAAATTCAGTTTTTTTTATTTGCTGAAAAAGATGTAAGCAAAGCAAAGATTTTAGTGCTGTTGCTATTTTTAAGTAAGCGATTTAAACCCAGTTTTAAACACTATTTACAGAACTTCACAATAATTTTAGAATTTTATATAAATTTTAAAATCTTATCTATATCTATCTATACATATAATAAAATAGTAACTCACTTCCGTCTGCCTGTCTGTTTTTCATTGACGTTCGCATCACGTGCAAACTACTGGATGGATTTTAACAAAATTTTGCGAGGAGGTACCTAAGTATCCTGGTCCCAATATACGATACTTTTTTCCGCAAAAATATCTTAGAAAGTGGATAAAAAACTGTGAATGTAACCAGTTGAACTAACCTGATATGAATACTTTACTTTTTATAAAGTAAAAAATACATAAACTGATACGTAGCATATCTTAAGGCGGAACTAAAAAAGCCAGTATTACCACATTATTTTACTTCGCCGGCCAATTATAAATTGGCTATGCTAGCTTCAAAGTAATTCACCTAAAGACCATCTGTCTTATCTATTACTATCTCTTGGTAAAGGAAGTAACACAGTTAATGTAGGTGTTAATTGCCTGAATGTTACTTCTCTTAAACAAAAACTAAAAACGTAAGGGTCTTTGGTGTGGATTGCTTTCAAAGCAAAAATAAGAGTCAAAATTTGGTGTGGATTGCTTTCAAAGCAAAATCTAACAAAATTATGTCAAGACGCCTTCGAGTGGCTGACACAGCTAGTTAAGAATAAAGAGCAAATTGGGTTTAATTTAACTTAAAGCCACATTGAATCCAAATTAACACAAATGAAGTTAAAAGCAGTGCAGCTAAACTGACTTATAGGCAGAAATTCTACTCTCGCCTTAGATTGCCAACTTTTATTGTACAATTCAATTTTAAAACCAATTTGGTGTTATGGCATTCAATTATGGGGAACTGCCTCAGCTAGCAATGTAGAAAAAATCCAAAGGCGCCAAAATACGATTCTACGGATGATCACAGTTGCTCCCTGGTATACATGGGACTAATTGATTAGATTGAGTAATTAATTGACAATTTCATTAGCATTGAATTCTAAATAATGCTAATAAATTTTTTTTCATTACCATTGTTTTCATTAATGTTAATGGTTTTTAATGAAAAAGGTTCATTAGTAATTATTTAAAAAACAAAATCATTACCATTAATCAATGATTAAATTATAAAAACGCATTATCATTATTGGCCACATTTGCAATTTACTTTTTTGTAGTGATGTTTTTAAATAAGTCCCCCCTCCTTTCTCTGCTCTCCTATTATGTGAATTTTTTCAAATAAAAACAAAGAAAATTATAAAAATAAAAAATTTCTGAGAAATAAATTTTATGAGTGCCGTAGTAGTGCCTCACTAAATTAAATCAAAAGTTACAGATTTAGAAAAAGCATATCCAGACATGAAATTGATACTTCATAGCTATTAAAAGCTACTGTGACCAAAAATTTGTGTTTAATAAAAACAATAATTTTTTCATCAATTATAATTAGTAATTATACAATTTCATTACATTCATTAGCATTGGTAATGGTAGTTAAATTCTTTTTCATTGTAACTACTTGAAATAATGCAAATTAAAATTGAATGCTAATGAAAAAATCCCAAGTATGCTCCCTGGTATAAA
The DNA here is from genome assembly GCA_949628195.1 of Phasia obesa. Classification (NCBI taxonomy): domain Eukaryota; kingdom Metazoa; phylum Arthropoda; class Insecta; order Diptera; family Tachinidae; genus Phasia; species Phasia obesa. The sequence goes on along the minus strand of OX451215.1, from coordinate 113,135,341 downwards.
AAAAAAAACTCGAACATTCACAAAGATCTAAACGTGCCATCAGTTAAAGCAGAAATAGCGAAATATGCAATAACGTATTTGAAGAAGCTTGCAACACATACAAATCCGCTGGGCCTCAACATACTAAATGAACGTGGTTACATTCGGCTAAGAAGGAGGGACATTGCTTCTCTCGCCCAAACATCAGAGGGATGACCCGCAAATGACAGCAGCAACCGTGAAACATACAATTTTTTGTCTAGCACTGGCTGGACTTAACAAGTATACTTACTTTTATTTTAGACTTAAGATATGAGTAATTATTGTTAGTTCAATTATGTATATTGAAGATGCAATAAATAAGTGATGAAAAAATAAACTTAAAATGTACTATACTTCAGCAATATTTCGCGGATTAAATATTTTTTTAGCCTTTTTAAAACCCTGATGGTTCTACAAAGTTTGGTTCAAGTAGGCGTTTCTTGTTTTCCTCGGATTCATTTGATTGCAACAGTAAAAATATCCCAACAAATACATTGATTGGGAGGCAAAGAAGTCGTAATCATGAAAATTACAAAAGAATACAAAAAAAAGTAGTAGATTATGATTTAATACGACGATTCCAAATCATATTAGAAGTTATAGCATGTAGCAAAAAGATAGATGTAAAAAAATTTGGTCAGTATGCTAATGAGACAGCAACCCTTTAAAACCAAAAATATTCTTGGAGACATATGCCAACCACAGTTCACAAAATTTTGTTCCATGGGGAACAAATAATTCAGCACAATATGCTTCCAATTGGAGATCTCTCAGAAGAAGCGCAAGAAAAAAGGAACAAAGACTACAGCACAATACAAGAAAAATTTCCAGATATTGTACTAATGAAGATCTTATTAATATTTTGTTGTGCACATCAGACCCATATATGTCCAGTATTCGACAAAAATGGAAATCAACCTCATTAGAGTTAGATGAAAAAGCTAAACAACTACTGCAAAATGAAAATCAAAGCCATTTGGAAGAAATTTTTATTAATATTGTTTAATTAATACTAGTTTAAAGATTATTATTTGTTTCTAATTTTAGTATAAATTTTTACTAATACATTTAAATAAAATATATGTGCACTTTAAATCAATAGTAAAAGTTTACTTAGAATTTTATCGATGTTGTGTTCTGTATATAATATATCCAAATGGTATTGATATTGTTGGGAATTTCAGTGTTATTTTTCAGTTTAATCCTCACAAGAATTAGCTTTCTTCCAAAAAAACCAACCTTTGGCCCCTGTGAATATTGAGACTAAATAAATGTCAGGGGCCAAATGTTGGAATTTTCTGACCAAAATTAAGTTTAGAAATAATAATAAGAAATTATAAAAAAAAATACCTATTTAAAATGTCAAAATATTCAACTTTTACATGGAAACTCAACAAAAAATTAAAATGCATTTTTAACTCCACATTACTTACGTTCCTATCAGTCGATTTTTACGTTTGAACACGCAAATTAAAGCTTAAAGTCCCTCCTATTGAACAAAACAAATTGCGTAAAAAAATACCAATCCGGTCAAGTTATAGAGTTTTGACCGCTATCTCGCGAAATTGACCACTGTGCGTTGGTGACGTAGTAAACGAGTAGTAAAGTAAATACTAGAGATCTGCATTAGTTCATTTGTTTTTTAATCATATTAAATCATTACACTAACACGCATAAACTCCTTTGTAAAAATATATGTTACATGTTGAGTGAATCAGCACAAAATCTGTATAAGAGAGAATCAAACCATGTTTCGTTTAGTTTTTTTTTTTTTCAAACTAAAACATTGCAATGAATGAAATTACAGATTTCATTTGTTTGCATAAAGACAAACTGAATGGCAGAAATACCGATGAACAGAACAGTCACTCGGACCATCTGATAGTCAGACCGTCAGTCAGACAAACCGACAGTCAGCGAGACCAACAGACAGTTCTTCAGACCGTAAGATCGTCACACAGTCCTTCAGACAGTCAGTCAGTGAGCCAAGCGATCAGTCAGACCGTCAGATAGTCAGGCTGTCAGACCGTCAGTTTGTCAGAGCGTCAGATAGTGAGTAAGGCTGTCAGATCGTCAAACAGTCAGGCAGTCATACACTCAGAGCGTCTAACAGTGAGTCAAACCGTCAGTTTGTCAAACAGTCAGACCGTCAAATAGTCCGACCATCAAACAGTCAGACCGTTAGTCAGTCAGACAATCAATCACACAGTCACTCAGTTTGTCTATCTATAGAAACCAGCAGACCTATCTATAAAAACCAATGTTGACCATGTTGACGATGATGCGAGATCAACCAAATCGTGCATAATGGTGACGACGGTTTTTGAGTTCAATATTTATTCTTCAACCAAAAAGTGCTAAACGTACCTACAGAAGTTTTCACTTCAATAATAATCAATAATGGTGACGACGGTTTTTGGTGATGGCGGTTTTTGGTGACGACGGCTTTTGAAATCAGTATTTTTTCTTCAACCAAAAAGTGCTCAACGTGCCTAAAGAAGTTTTCACTTCAAAAGAGATTTTGCGTACAGGAAAAAAGGAGGAAATTTAATACCTGCAAAAAAATTTGTCGATATAAAATGCAGATGCCGTTATTTATAATTGCTTATATAGTCAACTTGACCAAAATATTTTCTTAAGAGGTTGCATTAGAGTTAAAAAAACTACATATTTTTCAGTTTTAGGGAATATTTCTTACCTTTATTACCCAGTTTATTAAAAAATTTATATTTTTCAGTTTATAATGAGTCAAAATGAAGTTATTTTAATATAACTTTTGATCCCACCATGGTCCCACTCTGAAATTTTTATGGCGTACTCACTAAGCCACGTTAATAAACATATGTAAATTTAAAAAAAATTAAAAGACACTATCTCAAAGATTTTAATAAAACTTTTTTTTAAATATCAGAAAATAATTTGTTAAAAAATTTCATGATTCATGATTGATACCAAATAAAGCGTATGAAATACCGTTTAAAATGAGCTATTACTCAACTCTCTAGGACTTATAGAAATGGATTTAGAATATATTTAATCCTCGAGCGCATATGCAAAAAAGCGACAAAAAAATCATATTTGGATTCAGGGAGTCAAAGAATATAAATAAAAAAAGTTTCAATAAAATCTGAAGTAGTCATTTTGAGTGCCTTGTTGATTTGACGTGGAATTACCCCATTGTTTTTTAATTAAAATGTAATTTTTTGTTGTAAACAGTTGTATTTTTAGTACATTTTGTACTATTAGATTTAAAGTAGATTTCGTCAAAATCTAGTGACGAAGTAGATTTTGATTTGTATGGGAAATTTAGTAAAAACAACTAGATTTTGGTTGAAATCTTCAACTATTGTGTTAATATCAAAAATATACAATTTGAAAAAAATATCTAATTTTTATTAATTGCTATGCAGAGATTGGCTAATAGCAAGACATATATTTATATACCAATTTCAAGTGAGGAAAATATATAATGAGAATAAAATAAAGAAAAAATGTCTGCTTGAAAGTATAATGCATTAAACACATAGAAGAGCTACCCCGTACACGACGACAAATGCTACTTAAATATGTTGAAGACGCCTGTTGCATATTTTACTTTTGTAAAAATAAAATCCTTTATCAAAAAAATACTTTTATCACATCAACACAAATAAATTTGTTTGCTCAAAACCTACAGATTCTAAATAAATTTGTAATTTTGTGACATTTTCTTCTGTTGAATAAAATAAAATAAAATCTTCGCAAACAAAAATAAAAATTTGCCTAAGTTGGGTAGAGACTTAACGGTGGACGTGTAGCCATGTAGCTATGATGGCTGCAAAATAATCGTCTTCATATAAATGTGTGTATTTCTGTTTTTACAGATTGTAGTAAGTAGCTTGCTGTTGTCTAGGGATTTAATGTATAATACAAGGAAATAGTGTTTAAAAGTGTAAAATAATTTCAAATAAATCAGTCAAGTGCGAGTTAGACTCACACACGTAGGGTACTATGTTTAGTAGAACTTTAAAAATTCAAGTTGTTAATTTTTTTCTTATGAATCACCCTTTAATTTTAAAATTATAATTATAGTCGTAATCGCGAAAATTGCATCACTGTTGGAACACCCTTTAAATTTGATCAATTTTTGTTATAGCGGCTATGTTAATACACTATCTATAAAAATATACATGCGCCTACCTATTGCGGTTCAAAAAAATAAGGTAATATACGTGAAAAACATGTCACTGATGGAACACCTTTTAGATATTAGTAATTGTTACAGCGGCCGAAGTACAACATCTTCTGTAAACATTATAGAGTCTACCAGTCTAGTTAAAAAATAAGGCTATTTATGTACAAATCATGTCTCTGTCGAAACACCCCTTAATTTGGTTATTTGCCATGGCGGCCATGGCAATTCTCTTTCTATGAATATATCAAGAGTCTACCTATTACTATTAAAAAAATAAGTTACTATACGTAAAAAACATGTCACTGTCAGAACACCCTTTAATTTTTATTAATTGTCATAACGGCCATGGCAACACATCTTCTATACAAATTGGAAGAGTCTACCTATTACGGTTCAAAAAACATGTCGTTATACATGCAAAAGACGTCACTGTCGGAAAAACCTTTAAATTTTTATTGCTTTTATAGGGGTCATAGTAATACAACATTTGTGAAAATTTCAAGAATCTATTATAGTTAAAAAATTAGTCAATGTTTATGCAAATCACGTCACTGTCGGCACACCCTTTAATTTTTACTATTTTTTATAGTGGCATTGTATTACACAACTTCAAGAGTCTACCTATTATCGTTCAAACCTATGCCATATACATACAAATCACGTCACTAACGGAACACCCGTTATTTTTTAGGCTTAATATTGTATACTTGCCTATAATGCAAACATAGTTTAAATCACTGCAAATTTTAAGTGGTTGCCTCCTCTAGCTCAAGAAATAAATACATAAAGGCAAATAACACGCCACTTTCGGAACACCATTATAAGTTGTAGTATTTGTTGCTATAGTGGCTACAGTTATACACCTTCTGTGAAAATTTTAAGAGTCTATCTATTATGGTTCAAAACTTAGGCCTTATGCATGCAAATCACACCACTATCGGAACATCCTTTAATTTTTAGGTTTATTTTTTAGGTTTTGGTTTAGGTTTTGTTTAAAAAGCGAACTAAGTTTTAATTACAGTTTGTAAATTTTTAGTGTATGCCTCCTACAGTTCAAAAAATAAACACATATACGTGAATAACACCTTTCTATCGGAACATCCTATAAGTTTTAATTTTTTTTGCTATAGCGGCCACCGCTATACACCTTCTGTAAAAATTTCAAGAGTCTACCTATTATGGTTCAAAACTTAGGCCTTATACATGCAAATCACACCACTATCGGAACACCCTTTAATTTTTAGTTTTATTTTTTTATACTTGTTAATATAGTGAACTAAGTTTTAATAACTGTTTGTAAATTTCAAGTGTATCCCTCCTACAGTTCAAGAAATAAACACATATTCCTAAATAACACCTTTCCATCGGAACACCCTATAAGTTTTACTATTTGATAGTATAGCGGTCACAGTTATATACCTTCTGTGAAAATTTCAAGCGCCTACCTATTACGGCTCAAAACTTAGGCCTTATACATGCAAATCACACTACTATCGGAACACCTTTTAATTTTTAGGTCTATTTTTTATACTTGTTAATATAGTGAACTAAGTTTTAATTACTGTTTGTAAATTTTAAGTGTATCCCTCCTACAGTTCAAGAAATAAACACAATTTCGTGAATAACACTTCTCTATTGGAACACCCTATAAGTTTTGGTATTTGTTGCTATAGCGGCAACAGCTATACATCATCTGTGAAAATTTTAAGAGCCTACCTATTACGGTTCCATAGATAAAAGGCGCTGACAGACGGACAGACATTGTAGCGAAAACAATAGGGATACGTTTTTACACTTTGTGTACGGAACCCTAAAAAGGCTCTGTCACCTATGAAATATAATTTAAAAATAAATTAAATTTCTCATTTCCTATTTCTTTGTTAAGATTGTTTAAATAGAAAAATAATTACACCTGAAACTACCTTGTAGAAAGATACGAAGAATGCTGAAGACCGATGTAGCGATGCAAAAATTAATTACATTCTGCTAGTGTCTAATTTTTTCTTTATCTCTTTATAATAAAGAATTCAAGCCTGAACTATATGTCGCACAATGTGAAAAGAGAAGTTTTGTAGTTCCAGTGAAAGAAAAATATTACTGAAATGTGTTCCCTAAAAAAATTAATTTTCATTTTGAACAACCATCAAAGGATACTCTATTTTTAGACTGTAAGAAAATAGAACCCACTTAGATAAGGCTGATAGGGATCGCAATCAAAATGCTTTATATAGCCTTATCTAAACTGACCACATCCGTATTATTGTAAGCGAAATTTATATGTTTAAAATTTCGGATGTCATGAATTTACCGCCATGTTTTTGTCCACAAACTGAAGGACATCGTGGTTCCCAAGAAATTTTATCTTGTCTGATAAAGTACATAAACGCTTATGGTCTTATCTATAAAAAAAATAAAGTGTTCTTCAAGTCTACTTTATTTAAATTTTTATATGAAAATTTTGTCTGCAAGTATACTTCTTTTGCATAAGGCCATTATGCTACAAACTTTGAAAAATAATAATTCAGATTCGTGTAATGAACAGTAATTATTTTGTTTAATAAAATCTAATACATTTAAACGCAAAATAGAGATAAAATACAATAGGACAGAAACAGGCAAGGGGTTAAAGAGGTAGAGTGTTTATATCATGACTATCGTACTGAACATTTTTTCGTTTTTCTTTTCTGCTTTTCGCTTTTTTCTGTGTTGCTTCACATTATATTTCTCCAGTCGGCGTCTACTTGCTTAAAATTTCTCAACAAAGTACATATGCGTGTATACCACAGATTTTCAAACACACCCACATGTAAAGTAAATGAATACGAAAATAGAATGTGCAAGAATCTGTCTGTCTTGGTTATGTCCAATGCAAGGCGAATTCATAACAGGTAAACTCAAGAGCTCAGGTGATTATTTTCGCTTTGTTTGTTTACCCTTCTTTGGATGTCAAAATTTGTTTACATTTTTTTGTCGATTACATTTATTAAATTTGGCGCGGCATTTCTTACAAAAAAATTAAGTGCATTTAAAAGGAAAATTTAAAAGTGTGTAGAAAAAGGAAAGTATTTGTTATACTATTTCACTTAACTATTGTATTTTTATTAATAACTATTTTCTTTTCTTATAGTGACAACTCTAGGCAGCTTCCTATATAACCAACATCATGAATGAAACCTTCCACTTATGTACATACATGTGCATATTATAGGAGCTGGTGCCGGTGTTCTTTTTATTACTTATAAGATAAGCAAATACATAGTTTTACACAACATTGATAAATAAACCACAATTTATTTATTTAATATGAAAAACTTGTATTTATTTTAATATAAGAAAATGCAAATTACACTCTGCAAACAAAAAAACAACATGTATGCGTTGGTATGTGAATAAAATTAATCGCATTTAAAACATACATACATAAATATAAACTACATGAACACAATAAAACTAACAACACAATAAAACTAACAACACATTATAACACCAAAAGTTTAAATATTTTTTTTTATAAACTTTCTTTTACTGAAAGCAAAACTTTTACAATTTAACAATTTTCAACTTTATTCTTCTTCTTTCTATTTTTGGTCAGATGCTTTTGACATTCAAAGAATATTTTACACAAACAAAATGCATGCAGTGTTGTATTGATTTTCGCCGCGAGTCTACCTTGTTTATTATGCCATGGTCCAATGTGAAAGGTTTAGGACAGAAAATGAAATTTTACCACCGTAACACAAAAACTAAAACAATAACAGTGTTGTTTGCATCCAACTTTGCTTCCTAACGCTCAGTCAAACATACATACATTTTGTATGTGCATGAGAATTTTTGACAGCTAGTTTGCGCTTGTTTAGGCTTGGCTGGAAGAGTCATGTCGTATATCCGGTCTTTTTGCTGAAAATTTGGAGCTGTACGGTCGTAAAACTAAAGAACAAATAGAAAAACCAAAGTAAGTTCAAATATTTAAAAAAAAAAATAAATACCTATGTACAGTGGCACAGAAAACTCTACATACTTCTGAATATATTTCATTCTGGAAACCCCGAGGGGCATATACATATAAAAGAAGTTTATATTAAATTCGTATTCTTAAAATATATTGAAACGATGAAGAAACGTTATCGAAAACAAAAAAAAATTTTTTATGTTGTTATTTATGACATTTTTGTAAATTTCTGAAAAGTTTGTTATTTATTTGTAAGTTTTAACAAAATATGGCGAGTACTGAATTTTATTTATACTGAAACAAAAATTAATGTTCAGGCAATTAGTTGGTAACGGAATTTATGACATTTAATCCTTTAAAATATTTTTGTTCAATTCTGTATTGATATACATAATGTTATTGTGTGCAATACAAAATAAAATGTTATAAACACGACTACATGATTTTTATTTCTACAAACGACCACATGATGAATTTTACTTTTGTAGAAATAAAGGTAACAAAATCAAACCTGAAATTCTGTAGAGCTGCGTACTGGGCTTAAGAAACTAAAATTTCGAACTTACTTAATGTACTTTTTTTCATTTTAAATTTTTTTTCTTGTATTCGTTTGAATTTCGTTGCCTACAATGATGACGACAGAGAACGAATGTTTTATTGTCCTTTCTATCTTTCCCAACGGTAATGCCAAGTTGTCGTTTTTATTTCGTTTTCAAACTACAACGCCAACGGGAATAGGGACGAAGATATCATATTTAACAAAAATCCTATTTTTGGGCAGAAAGGTGGAAAATGTCTTCGGGAAAGTGGTATTAAAAACTGTAAAGAAATGCTTTTTAAAGTAAGCAAGGAGTAGCCGTCAACCTAATGTAACCAATTATATAAAACACCAGAATCCTAAGATAAAACAAAATCGAAAAAGTACAGCAGTGGAAATCATAAAATACCCAAAATTTAATAATATTATGTCAATTCACCCAGAATCAGTTCGAAGTATACTTAGATATTATGGATCTCATAGTCGTATGCCCAGTAAGAAGCTATACATCAGCGATATAAATGAAAAAAAAAACCCAAAGTATTTGCAAAAGCCCAGATAGCAAATAAATCCCTTTCTGGGCTAATGTTATGTTTTACGACGTCAGTAAATTTGGCCTCTTTAGTTCTAATGGGAGACAGTTTGGCTTAAAAAAATTATGAACTATTGCAAGACAGCAATAGCTTATATATAATGTACCTCACCAACAGTATTATCTACCTAAGTCACCTGATTTAAATCCTATCGAGCATTAATGGGACGAACTAGATCGTATAATTGAAAAGAAATTATCAAAAATAAGCATGATCTAAAGAATTCACATTTTAAGAGAACTTTTGATATTTTTCATAAAAAGCGCATATTTTTGGACATACAAAATATTAATTGGAACTTCGGAAACATGTTATATATACATTAAATCAATTTTTTTTGTTGCACATAGTATGTAGACTTTTCTGTGCCTTAAAAATGATTTTTTTAATAAGTCCCGAATTAGATTGCAACTTTTGTCGCTGCACTCTTTCTCGTTTCTTCTTTGATATTGCATTTGTGCTTATAACGTGCAATTGTTATTGCAGCAATTTGTAAGGATGTATACATTTGTTTACATTTTAAACTACAAAATTAAAACTACGAATGAGAGGACAAAACGAATTTTAAGAGTACATGCATATGTGTACCCTTTTTAATTCTTCTCTTCCTCACGCCAATTCATGAAGAATTTCAGCGACAAAAGTTGCATAATGTAATTAGGCACTAAATGAATTGAACCTTGATTTTTGTATCTCCTATTATTACCTGTTCATATTGCCAGTTTATTCGTCTAAAAATAAATTTCTATATCTTGCTTATATTTCTTAGAGTTGAGATAAATATGAGGTATGTACAGTTTTCTGTGCCACTGGATGTGCGGAATAAATAAAAATAGTTCGATGTTAATTTAAAAAGTTTAGTGAAAGTGAAAAAGAAGTGGCTGTTTAAAAAAGAAGATTTAATCTCGTCTGTCTGCCCATTTTCTTTCCTATTGTAAAAGAGGTATAAGATCGTCAAGAAGGTGGCAAGTTCCAAATACATGACAAGAAACAAATATTAAACATCTTACGCTTCGGTATCCTCAACAACAGCAGCAGCAGTTGTAAGGAAAAGCAAGCGAACAGCAGCAACAACATCACCTTTATAATTTAGTGTTTGGTTATACCTATCGTAAAGTCGCTACATAAAAGTTCGAGTAGCACACCGATTTGTGCAAAACGGAGGTAAAAGACAAGGAAGCAGATTAATAAGTCAACACCAAAATCGTGCCAAAAACCAAACATCTTTCGAACCGGTGGTTAACCAAAATTCGTGATAGTTGCAACAACAACATCAGCAAAAATAGAGGCCAGGTTAGATAAAGTGCGACACGACAATTCTATCTACCATCAATTACAGCAGCAGCTAGAAGAATGCCGGCAGCACGAAGTGTTTGTAAAAACAACAGCGTTTAACGCCGCACATAGGGATATTTTGCCAATCTAACCGGACTTTACTTTTTTAGTCATGTTGGGTCTGAAAATTTACTGAGTGCCCCTAGATTAATGAAACTTGGCAGAAAAATCTCATGATGACCATAAGAGAGTTTTCTGCTGTTAAAGCTCTAAAATAAGACAAATTGGACTAAGAAGAAAAAGTTATCCTTAGAAGAACTAATCCTACCTCTGAACAATTTAATTTTTTTTATTTGTTTAGCAAATGTAACTTTTATAGTCAGCAAATGTTCAAAAACGTAAACTATGACACCGAAGATTCTGAAATGCCTTTTCGCCCTTTCCCCTTTTGTGGGCGGTGACATAAAATATTATTTGCAAAAATAATGTAATTATTATACATACGCCATAATACCATAAAAATAATATTTTTAAGTTTTTATGGGCAGGAGGAGGTATCCCTCTAATCACACCCCCGAAACGTCCACGAGAATTAAAAAAAAATTTTAAATTCCAAAAATTTCATTCAAAAAAAGTATTAATTTTTAATCTTTTGTGTTGAAGAGAAGAATATTAATAAAAGCAATTTTTGTAATTAATTATTTGATATTTTATTTATCTGAGAATAATCAATTTATTCATAACTAACTAGCTATGCCCGCCACTTCGTCAGCGTCATTATTTTGCTTTGAAAGTAATCCCCTTTATGGTTTATGTAATTACTTTATATGAAGGTACCCATCCCTGGGTTATTACTCAGAAACATAGGCTTAATATAAAATTTGTATAAAATTCCAAAATTATTTAAGAGTACTGTAAATAGAGTTTTAAATTACCCGCTGACAAAAGTAAAAGCTAATGCCAAGTTTGCAGTACCATTGAATCGGTAAAATTGCGTACTTTCACTACTTTCTGTCCCTCTTTTTTGGTAATGAGATATTTTTACGGGAAAAAATATCCTATATTTAAAACACGATACTAAGGTACGATACCTTTCCATAAAATTTTATAATAATTCATCCAGTAGTTTTTACGTGATGCAGAAAATCACAGTTCTTTTTAACCGACTTCAAAAAAAAGAAGGAGGTTATCAATTCGTCTGAATGTTGCTTTTTTATGTTTGTGCCAGCAGAACTCAGCCATTTCTGAACCGATTTTAAAAATTTTTTCTTTATTTGAAAAGTTATGCTTACAGATTGGTCCCGTTTTAACAACAGTTCATTATTTTAAAAATTAAAGGGTGTCCCCATACAACATACATGTTTTTTTCGTGTATTAAGAACCCTAAAGGGCACTAATTTAAAATTTTAAAAAATTGCGTATTAGTAAAGCTCCCACCAACTAAAAGGAATAAAAAAATCAACTTAGAATTTAAAGGGTGTCCCCATAGGTGACGTAATTTGACCTTTATGGGGCTATCTTTTGAACCGTTAAAGCCAAAACCTTGAAAGTTTACAGAATGTTGATTACTATGACCTTTATAATAAAAAGGATAAATATTCAAAATTATAAATTAAAGGGTGCTCCAATAGTTCATTAAATTTGATGTGTATGCCCATACTTTTGAACATTTGTACACCGACCGTTAAATTTACAAATAACCTGTATTAATAAGTCCGCTATAACAAAAAGTATAAAATTTGGAAATAAAAGGGTGTCCCAATAGTTAATGTAATTTTATGTATGTGGCCAAACTTTTGAACCGTTATAGACAGACAGCTAAAATTTACAAGGAACCTGTATTGCTAAGTCAGCTATAACAAGTATATAATTTGAATTTAGAAATTAAAGGGTGTCCCCATAATTGATGTAATTTGAGCTATATGGCCCTATCTTTTGAACCGTTATAAACAAGCACTTGAAAATTATGCAGAAATTCTACTACTTTCTCTGGTATACTAGAAAGTATAAATATTTAGTATTATGAATTAAAGGGTAACCCAATAGTTCTGTAATTTGTTGTATATGACTAAACCTTTGAGCCGTTATAGACACACAGTTGAAATTTACAAAAAATTCTTGAGGCCAAGTCCTCTATAACAATAGTTCTTTAACATAAAATTGTAGTCTAAAGGGTGTCCCAATAGGTGAAGTTATTTGATTTATGTTGCCATATCTCTGAAACCGTTATAGACAGACATTTGATATTTACGCAGAACGAATATTACTATGTCCGCTATAGTAAAAAGTATAAAATTGGAAATCAAAGGTGCACCTAAAGTTAATGATATTTGATCTATATGACCTTATCTTTTGAACGCTTATAGAAAAACATTTGAAATTTTAACAAAGCGAATATCACTACGTCTACAATAAAAAGTACTAAAAGGGTGTCCTCATAGCTGACGTAATTTGACTTATATGGACTAGTATTTTTAACCGTTATAGATTGAGACTTGATATTTACATAGTGAGTGTATTGTTATGTCCGCTATAAGAATTATAAAATTGAAAATAAAAGGATGTCCCTATAGTTAATGAAATTTGATGTATGCCTTATCTTTTGAGCCGTTTTTGATATACAGCTGAAATTTACACATAATGTGTATTACTATGGTAGCTATTACATAATTATAAAAATTTATGATTAAATGGTGTCCCCATAAAAGACGGATGTTGGTGAAAGTAGCTTAACTTTTGAACAGTAATAAGGAGATGCTTGAATTTCACATAGTCTTTACTTCTTTTCCTGCTTATTTTTGCGCATTTTGTTTATCTTTTATTTGGTTTATATATACTTCTTACATTTTCAGTTTAGAACTGGTTCCCAACTATCTGTTTTGAAGTCGGTTTTTTTTTTATGGAATTATTTATATGTATAGATAATAAATAATTTCCACTAGTGACAAAAAATTTTATTTAAAATAATAAAAATAAAAAAATCAATACAAAATCTTTATTCGATTAGCTACAAAAAATATATTGCAAACCACTTAAATCGTATAATGTCAATAAAAACATATACGATTTACTCAACATTCCTGAATTTAACAGTGTCCCAAAACTACACATCTCAAGCAAAAGCCTAGAAAATTTACTATACGATGCAGAATTTTTGTCTGTCGAGCTGCGTACTTAAATTATTACATTTCTCCAAATTAATTTTTGGACTAATCTCCTGTTAGATTGGCAAAATACCCCTCTGTGCGCCGGTAGCGTCATGTGTTTCTAAGTACACCAACAACAAGAGCATTTAACTCCAACAGAACGCCAAATACCGCAATGACAACAACACTGTTTAACATCAAGACAACTTCCATTCCACCATTTTATAATACCACCTTTTTAATGGATTTTAGGTTAAACCTAACCAAAATTTTACCTAAAAGCCAGCAATATCAGTTCCAACTAAATAGTTGCCACGATTCACACAACCAATACCTTCATTAGCATCCAGAGCAACTCATCCATCTGCATAACCATCAACAACAGTAGCAGTATTAAAAACAACAAAACCGACATAAACATCAGTCGTACCATTTTGATAAACAGCTCTAACCTCAACATTTATAGCGCCAGTAACACCATGCTATTGGTGTTACTGGTTAACACCATGCTATTGGTATTACTGGCGCTATAAATATATTTAAAGTTCACGAACATCGTTTTCAAATACCTCGGTATATGTACATCTTGATCGGCGCCTTACATGGAAAAGCCATATAGAATCAAAGTTAACACAAATTAAGTTTAAAGCAGTCCAACTTAACTGGCTTATTGGCAGAAACTCTACCCTCAGCTTAGATTGCAAACTTTTGCTATACAACTCGATCCTGAAACCAATATGGCGTTATGGGATTCAGTTATGGGGTACTGCCTTAGCTTCAAACCTGGAAAAAATTTAAAGGCGAAAAATAGAACTTTAAATATGATTGCAGGCGCTCCTTGGTATATTAAAAACTCGAACATCCACAAAGATTTAAACGTTCCATCAGTTAAAGAAGAAATCAGGAAACATGCATTAACATATTTAAAAAAGCTCGAAACACATCCTAACCCGCTGGCTCGTAACATCCTAAACGACCGCGGCTACATTCGACTAAGAAGGAGGGATATTACGTTTTTTGGCCAAACCCCAGAGAGGTGAATCCGAAATGATGACATCAACCTGAAAATAAATTTGAGCCCGGCATTGGCTGGACTTAATTAAGTATAATTTAGTTTTTGGATGTGAACACTTATTGTTAGTTCAATTATATTTGAAGATTCAATAAATAAAATTGAAAAAAAATCCTTATAACAAACTGTATTCCTTGTTTTCAAAGATTTAATTTTTATAAATTAGGTGATTAATTTTAAATAAAAACGGGAATTTTCATGCTGCTAATTCCACTAAAAATCGACTGTGTTTAATGCTATAGATTTTATGAATTCAAATAGGGCATGTTGCACACATCTGTTGATGTTTAGTAAAGTACATTGTAAATAAGAACAGGTGAAAAATACCTTGAGGCTGGGTATGTTCAAGTCACCATTTATTAAAATAACCACTATTTTT
Source organism: Phasia obesa (assembly GCA_949628195.1). NCBI lineage: Eukaryota > Metazoa > Arthropoda > Insecta > Diptera > Tachinidae > Phasia > Phasia obesa. The sequence continues at coordinate 113,120,194 of OX451215.1, read as the reverse complement.
AATTGTTTTAAGTATAAATTGTACCTTTCTCGTGTTCACTAATTATTTTAAATAAAAAACTAAATATTTATATATTATGGACACTTTTTTCTATTTTTGGAGAATTTTAGCTATTTTGAATAATGTATTTCAACTTTCCTGTACGTTGAAAAAGACGACGTATAACGATTGACGGATTCTATGTGCACCAGCCTTTATTCTGCTGACGTTCTCTCACATATTATGTCAAAGTTAATCCAAGTTGTAGACACTATGTTAAAGGGTAATTCACACTATAACAGAAGTATTAATACTCTTGAATAAAATGCAACGCTGATCTAATCGCTGTTTGAAAATATTCAAAAAAAGGACGTGTGTTTTAATTTAAAACGAAGAAAAGCAAAAAAACAAAAAACCTGTTTTAATATAACAACAAAGTTGTGTGTATTTTTTCATTCTTTTTTACAACGGCATTATTGCTGTATTTTTAAAATAAAACAAAAACAATAGAGGCTACCAAGGCATATTTAACTAGGTGGCATCACTACTGCAGGTGATTTTTTTTTGCATACATTTCATTTTTTCTTTGTTTACACTTTGCTAATGTCAAAGTGCTTACTTTTGTTTACGAAAATAATCAAAAAACTTCTTTTCAACCAAGTGCCTTAATAAGTGTTTTTTTATAATTTATACATAAATTAATAATAATCACAAAAGTGTATAAAAATTAAATTGTTATACTTGTGAAAACTTATTGTTTTTAATAAATATGCGGTGTCTTTTATGTGATAAGAAATTTGGCCCTGGAAGTGGCACATTTTTTAGTGTTTCACAGGACACAAAAAGAAGAGAACAGTGGAGTAAAGACTGCAAAAAAAGTTTATCCAAAGCACTCGGATATGCATTGACCACTTTTCCAAGGCCGATGTAATAACTGCGGGAAGTCGGTTTTTTTTAATGCCTAAGGCTATACCAATAGTGCAGCACCAAGAAAATATTATGTATACTAATGAAATGCAGCAGCAAGAAAGCATGCATACTAGTGAAATGCTCACTAGTGAAATGCATACAAGCAAAATTTTCTTGGACAACTTATGTCCCATGGACACTCGATCGTCATTCGAGGTGGCGCCACCAGTGACATCACAGCAGGGGTTGCGGTTTTTTACAATGACAGAACTAACATCTACCGCGGCTTCAAGGTCTGCAGAACAACCGTTTAAAGAAAAAGAATCTCAAACTGAGTAAGTGACACTAAATTTTATATTTCATGTAACTTATTAATTTGTAATTACTGGATTTTACTTGTATATTCTTAAAAGCTGCGTAAAATAGAAAGGTACTCAATAATCATTAGAAAATGTATGCAAGTATGTCCAGTGTAATTAATGTACTTGTTTATTTTTTCTTTATTGCATTTTATTCTTTATTAAATAATGAATTAGTATGTATTGTAAAATTTAATTATGGCTTTGTACTTTTGTTTGCAGTCCATCAATTTTTGAATCGGTAATGAAAAATTATCAATCAAAAATTCGTCAGTTGGAAGCTGAAAACAGGGAATTGAGATTTAAGCTCCTTCAGGCAAACCAAGCCATTGACGGGATGCGTAAAATATTTACAGAAGGACAGGTACGGAAGTTGGAGCAGCCAGGCAATGTAAAATGGAGATGGAGCGATATATCTAGTGCCATTTGCTTGCACGCATCTGGGCCGAGGGCATATTCTCATATGTACAAGAATGTGACGACTTTGCAACGTTGGTGCCGAAAAGTTGACGTAACACAGGGAATTCTGAACACCGTTATAGAATTTATGAAAAAAACTTCATATTTAACTGTGGATGAAAAAATTTGTGTCTTGGCATTCGACGAAATGAAGGTAGACGAGACCTTTGAGTACGACCCAGGCGAAGATGTAGTTAGGAAACCAGCAAACTACGTGCAAGTGGTTATGGCACGAGGATTAAAGAAGTCCTGGAAGCAGCCAGTCTTCTACGACTTTGACTGCAAAATGACTACAACTTTGCTAAATACTTTGATTATAAAGTTAAGTGATGCTGGTTTCCCTGTGGTCGCTGTGGTTTGTGATCTCGGTCCAACAAACCGTAAGTTGTTGAAACAGTTGGGTGTAACTCCAGGTAAGTTATATATGTATATTAAAATATACAACACTCAACAACACCACATTAACACATACTACACCTTTATTTTTAAAATAAACGACATCGAATGACGATTCTTCTCGCTATTGGTGAGAATATCGGTAAATATTTTCAACCTGACTCCAAAAACTGCACAAAGGGAATCTGGATTTCCAATTCTGATCTCCTTTAAATGGGTAATTAAAAAATTGTTTTCGTACATTCGAACTTAACAGTCATTAAGCTTTAATTTTATTAATTTAATTTTAGATTTCATTAATTTAATTTCCATTCATTCAACTCATTTACTTTTAATTTAAATAAATTTTAATATTAAGATTTAATATACATAATTTATTATTAAGATTTAAAATAAAATACTTTTATTTTTAACATGCCATTAAAATTTTCCTTTGGCGATAATAAAAATATTTTCAAATATAAAACTGGTTATGGGAATAAATTAACTTTAATACACAAAAAACTATTTTTTAATATAAAACTAGTTTTTAATACTTTTTTTTAACCACTGTATTATTTGTTTCCTTAGATAAACCATGGTTTCGAAATCCAGCAAACGTGGAAGACAAGGTTTTTACTTTTGCAGATGCACCACACCTGCTGAAATTAATACGAAACTATTTTTTGGACTCTGGTTTAATTTACGACAACACCATAATTAAGCCAAGAACTATTTCAGATTTATTGAAGCATACATCCAAGTCCGATGTTTCAATAACTTATAAAATAAATGAAGAGCACATCTCCGTTAAAGGCGCAGGTATTTCGATAGCTTTTATGTAAGTAATTATATAAAAATATTTCTCGATACTCTTCCAGGAATGCAAAAGGTTAAATTAGCTGCCCAGTTATTTTCCAACACCACTGCTAATGCCATTTTAAGATGTTATTCCCTTGGCTTGGATATTTATGAGCCCATTAAAACAGCCGCTTTTGTCCAGCTAGTAAACGATTGGTTCGACATTTTGAATTCTAAAATGGAAACATTTAACTACCCTAGCAAGGTATTTTGTTATATATTTTTAAAAATATTCTATATTTATAATTTTATGTTTTTTACAGGAACCCTATGGATTATCCCTAGAGACCCAAAAGGATACCCTTAGTCGCTTTACAAGTGCAATGTTTAAGCCAATAGTGCCACAAAAAAAGCTGTAGAGCCATTCCAAAACGGTATCATTATTACCAATACTGCGCTGGATATGCTTCATAGCTATGTAGCAAAATACGGGTTGAAGTACTTGATTACAAACCGATTGAACCAAGATATGCTGGAGCAATCCGTAGCAAAGGTGGGTTGAATGACCATCCTTCGCCACAAGATTTTAAGTACAGGCTCCGAAAGTATATACTTGGTAAGTTTTTGAAATCAATCAATTTAATAACTTTTATTTAATATTTTTATTTTAGCAAGAAACACCGAACATCTAAGTGGCAAGGGAAATGTTGAAATTGACGATACTGACTAGCTTAATGTTAGCAACGTCAATATGTCCTTCACAGAACATAGCCGAAATTCTGAAGCCCTTCTTGAAGAGAGTGTGGATGAAAGCAGCTTTCCTGAAAGCGGCTTCCATGAAGATGTCTCTCAGGAATCAAAAGATGAAGGTGTACTCAATGACCTAAACGATTGTAATGTTGATGACATTGGTATGCTACAGGAAGATGCCTTAGAATACATAGCAGGCTATATTGTTCGTAGGCTCAACCTAGTTGCATATGAATGTCATGACGATTCTTTTACGTGGGTTGACCAGGTCTCAAAAGGACATTTGAAAAAGCCATCAAATGAATTTGTTGTAAAGATTAAGGAAATGGTGTCCATATTCTTTAAAGTGAATGGAGTTACCATCTCACACAGTCGTAACATTCACAAGCACCTGGTCGAAGAAAGCTCATCTGTTGATTTGCCTGAAGACGTAAAGAAATTTTTTTATAAATGTCGTATATACTTTCGTATTAAAAATTTAAATAAGCGGCTCAAAATCCAAAAATCTAAGCAGCGTATATTAGGTTGCAAGAAACTGCTAAAAGTAAAGCTGTAGTTTCCTAAGGTAATGTTTAAATTTCGTTTTGTAAAGTTATATTAATAATAGCACTAAATATTAAATATTTATTAAATTCCAGGCGTTATGCACATATTAAACTGCATCTGACGAAACATCAAAAACAAGCACCAATCGGTCCTTGATAATGATGAGGACCGAAGGGTCGCATTCCAGGAATTTTCGTTATGCCATCTACTTCATCCATATCGGCGTTTTCATGGGCCATTGTGGAACTTTCACTTAGTTTTAATTTTTGTCGCTTTTCGTGTCTTATGTAAATAGTTACATCCATAAATTGACCAGTGAGTTTTCAAAATAACTTCAATACCATTGCCAGTGTGTTGCATAACTGACAACCAGGCCAATACGTCCCAAATACCATCCTTTCACGAATGTTATTAGAGCCTTATGGCCGATAATCATGTTACGATCCTCTAAAAACAAATCAACTTTATGTAATATTTTATAACCTTCAAACCATAAAAAGAAACTTACTCCGCTACCATCAAAAGCAGCTCCAATATCATAATCTCCTTTTGCTACTACACTGACTAAATCTTTAGCACACAATCCTCTGAAGCTCCCAAACAGTTTAAGAACATTTCTCGCACATAAGAACCAGTGACGCCATTCAATGAATCAATACGCATTTTTAAGGGTTTGCCAGATGTCTTGCAACTTACGTAGTCACGTAATTTGTCAAAATCAAATATTTCTTTCAAGAGACTAACATAATCAGCTACTGAATTAATAACTTCGACGGCAAATGGTTGATTGTTAATGTTAAAGCTGCTTGATCCAACTTAACTAATGTCTACCTTAGAAAGTTAATAGATTTTATTGGTGAAAGCATCATGTGCTGGGCCACCATTTTCACAATTGAATTTAATGCCAAAATCATTTTCATCATTTCCACGTCCATTGGTTCTTCAGTGACTATTGTTTCTGTTTAGTAGTTATTTCTATAACTTTGCGATTTCCTTTCAATTTGCTTTTTGTTGGCATGTTGTTAGTATGAATCCCTAAAAGTAAGAAATTAATTTTTCATTTGTAATGTTAAATAAAATTTTATAAAGCACAAAATTTGTAAAACTTACCAAGAAACCTTTTTTCAATTATTTTCCTTTTAATTTGCTTTTTGTTTTGACATGTTTTTGAGAGTAATCATTTTTTTACACAAACAAAGTTGCCTGCTGTTGTTGTATTGTTGTACTTGTTGTCGTAGCAATGCCACCTAGTTAAATATGCCTTGGAGGCTACTGAGCCTCTTTAATTTAATAAGCTTTTTACACTGATCAACATCTAACATCTACTTTCAATTTGCGAAGATGTTGACATCTTTCCATAAGAATTACACAGGGCTAAAATTCAACATCTTCACAAGATGTTCCTAACTCAGTTTGTTCCATTTTACATCTTTCGATTATTTTAGTTTCATCACTAGAAAAATGGCAGTAAACTAGATTAATTTAGTGGCATCACCGAAAAAATGTCATTTATGTGGAAAAATATAAACAAATATTTGTTTAAAAATAACCGTAATATAAATTTTTCTTACAAATTCTTTTGTGTTAAACCAATATGTTTATTTTTTTATTAGCTAAATTATGCGTCTTACTTTTCATTTTTTTACAGTTGAGTTGATGGTAGAAGTTAGATGTAAGAAGATGTTGCAAATGTATACCGATATTTCAATTTTCAACAATGTTGGTCAGTGTAAAAAGCCTATAAGTAATAAAAATGTAGAAACAAATAAAAACAAAACACCTGAAAACAATTTGTGCATAACAGAGACCTGCATGATTACGATTCAAACGGTAACATTTTGCATTTTCTAAAATGAGTATTGAGCTAGCACTTAACATTAAATAAATTAGTCAAGTGCGAGTTAGGCTCACACACGTAGGGTACCGTACTATGTGCAGTATAATTTAAAAATTTCAGTTGTTTATTTCTTTATGTCTTATGGGACAACCTTAAATTTTAAAATTAAAGTAATATTCGCGAAAATTGCATCATAATTGGAACACCCTTTAAATTTTAGTATGTAATTGATTTTATAGCGGCCATGGTAATACACTTTCTATTAAAAGTTAAAAAATAAGGTATTATTCGTGAAAAACATGTCACTAATGAACACACTTCAATTTAAAGTATGTATTTGTTATAGCGGCCGAAGTAACACATCTACTGTAAACATTTCAAGAGGTATCTATTACGGTTTATAAAATCATGTCACTGTCGGAACACCCTTTAATTTTATTATTCATTATAGTGGCCATGGCAACTTCCTTTCTATAAATATATTAAGAGTCCACTTATTACGATTAAAAAATAAGTCACTATAAGTGAAAAATATGTCACTGTCGGAACACCCTTTAATTTTTAGTAATTGTCATATCGGCCGTGACAACACATCTTCTGTACAAAATTTCAAAAGTCTACCTGTTACGGTGCAAGAAATAAGGCTTTGTTATGCAAATCACGTCACTGGCGGAAAACCTTTTAATATTTACTATTTATTATAGTGGACATAGTTATACACCTCCTGTAAAAATTTCATGATTCCACCTATTCATTCAAAACTTAGGCTATATACATGCGAATCACGTCACTATTGGAACACCCTTCAATATTTAAGTTCAAGTTTGTATACTTGTTTATAAAACAAACATAGTTTTAATTACTGTCTGCAAATTGTAAGTGGTTGCCTCTTACAGCTCAAAAAAGAGACATAAACGTAAATAACACATCACTTTTGTAACCCTCTACATTTTATTATTTTTTGCTACAGTGGCCGTAGTTATACACTTTTGGTATAATCTCCAAGAGTCTACCTATTATGGTTCAAAACTTCCAAGCAAACAAAGCACACCACTATCGGAACACCCTTTAATTTTTAGGTTTATTTTTTTTAGACGTTTATAAAGCGAACTAAGTTTTAATTACTGTTTGTAAATTTTTAGTGTATGCCTCCTACAGTTCAAGAAATAAACACATATTCGTAAATAACACCTTTCTATCGAAACACCCTATAAGTTTTAGTATTTGCTAGTATAGCGGTCACAGTTATATACCTTCTGTGAAAATTTCAAGCGCCTACCTATTACAGCTCAAAACTTAGGCCTTATACATGCAAATCACACTACTATCGGAACACCTTTTAATTTTTAGGTTTATGTTTTTATACTTGTTTATATAGTGAACTAAGTTTTAATTACCGCTTACATATTTTTAGTGTATGCCTCCTACAGCTCAAGAAATAAACACATATTTGTGAATAACACCTCTCTATCAGAACACCCTATAAATTTTAATATTTGTTGCTATAGCGGCAACAGCTATACATCATCTGTGAAATTTTTAAGATTCTACCTATTACGGTTCCATAAATAAAAGGCGCTGACAGACGGACAGACATTGTAGCGAAAACAATAGGGTTACGTTTTTACACTTTGTGTACGGAATTGCAATTCCTGTTTCAATTTCTGTTTATTCCTATGATTCACAAAAGCAATGAATTAGTTTGAGTGTTTTGAGTGGTTCGTAAAAGAAGCTGCTGACAAATGTGTATAGTTTTACAGAAGATTTTTATTTTAATATGAGAAAAAATATTATATTGTTATTTATTTATTAATAATTATATAAAATATTAAATGGATTTTATTTAACATAAATATAAGAGTATAATTAATTATTAATTAATAATTTAATTTAAAAATGTAGAGACGGATATTTTCATTTTATTATGTACATATTTACATTTGTATATATACATAGTATACGTATGTATGTATCGAAAGAAAATAAGAAACGGAAGTTAAGAAAAAAAATATTTAAATAAAAAATTTAAAAATTTGTCAATATATAAATAAATATATGTACATATGTATATACATATACACTATATATACACTTATTATAAAAGTAACAAAATTAAATTAAATAAAAAAGTAAATGAAATTATCTATTAGTAATAGTTATCAACTGAATTCAGGAAAAGTAAATTATTTACAGTTTTCGAACCAACGCGATTACGCTTTTCTGTTATGATGTTACCTGCTGCTGAAAACGAGCGCTGGAAAGCCGCACTACTTGCAGAAATACTTAGAATTGTTGCAGAACAATTAGTTTTACGAAGTTTATAAATACCTGCTGAAAGAAATAATTTTAGAGCAATTTTATATATATGTACATTGTAAACAATTTATGCAAATTTACAAAAAAAAATTTGTGTTGGTAAACCCCTCAACCTGGAAAAGATGCAAAAAAATATTTGGTATTTACATTCTGTTTCGTTATAATTATTATACATATTTTAAACTCTACTTTTGAAAATTAATTTTTCGCAAACCTTTTTCGTTCAAGAATATATTTTTGATTGATACATACATACATATCGTTAGCTAAAAAACAAACAAAAATATAATTTTACAGAAGAAGCAAAAAAAAATTTGTAAAATGAAAACTAAACTATAGCATACGTCTCTTTGTTTTTTTTTTGTAAATAAAAGCGTAAAAGTGTGAAACTTGTAGTTTAATGGCATTCATAAAATCAATCAAAAACCAAGCCAATGGAGAATTCAGTTAATGAACAAAATTGTATTAACACTTTTGTCTATTTTGATTTTTCTTTATCCATTAACACTACTATTTGTCAATACTTAAAAATAATTACTTTATTGTCGAAAAACTCACAATTTGTTTGCCTTACTATAATTTTCTCATTTAATTCATTAAATATTTTTGCAAAAATAGAATACGAGTACATGTACATGAATTCCAGGAATACTTGCAATCTGTTAACCCTTCTATCAATTGAATTTGATGTTTATAATTAGGCTATATGTATATAGAATTTCAACGAATGCAGCAACTCCAGTTGGGTTATTACTTCACAAGAAAAAGTTTGCATGTAAAAACAGAAATGTCTTGCATCCAAATGCAAAGAATTTTTTTTAAACATACATACATATGTATACTAAAAACTGTTTACCTGTACTTTCAACATACAGACTTTAAACTTTTCTCATTAACAATGAATTTGTCATAAAACCAAGGTTCAGAGAGAACACACATCGTACACAACATGTACTGTTTACACAACATTTATGTGTGTTTCTAAATTTTGTACGCAGTCTACACAATCATGAATGTGTTTTATTTTAATATTTGGTTGCGTACACGAACACGTACAATTCACAAATTTTTCGATCAGAACACACATAAACGAAACATGTTCGTGTGTAGCTATATATTAAGTACGCGTACGGCAAAAAAGTACATGTACGAAAGTTTTAGTACATGTACGGAAAAAAAACTGTACGTGTACGATAGATGTGCGTGTTCGTGTTCAAGTTCACAAAATGTACGTGTACGATAAATGTTCGTGTACGTGTATGAAAAAATGAACATGAACGATAGACAGGTTGGATTTTATCTATAGAGGGTTTAAAAAATTATAGTAATTTTTTTATTGATTTTTGACGACTTATGCTTTTTATATTATTCCATTGTACATAAGTATATGACATTATTTTTGGAATGTTTCCTTTTTTATTATGCCTGGAAACGTTTTGCTTCAAGACTTTCTTCATTTTTGGAGCAGGTAGTTATGTTGGCAACTGCCGTGAGTTTGAGGAAAAATATGTCATCAATTTTTTAAGTGATTTTACTTTGTGATAACTGCAAAAAAAGTAAACTTAATCCCATTATTGCTAAGTCGTCCGTTTGCTTTTTTAACCTGAATTATGGGAACCAACTTTCCCTATAAATGAAATTCATATTTTATGAATAAACTCCTATATAAATTCTTCCCTTGCACTACCATCCATAAAAATCAAACCATGTGCACCAAATATGCAAAAAAAATGAAAACGATTTTTATAACATTATTAAAAACAGGTATAATTATTTTTTGCCCTGATGGATAAAATCTATTAAAACCCTTTACATGGAATAGCAGCCATAAAAACTAACGCACATTCACAAAGTGCGTAAAATACTGCGTCTAAAACCTTTTTATTGGCAGTATGTAAGCTAACTACAATGTAAATACAAACCCTCCCCAAAATCACCAAAAATAAAATTTTTTTTGACAATTTTGTTTTAAAGATTTTTCATTTCTTTTTCCAAATTATAAAATGAAAATTTGTGTCACATCCCTTGCGTTCTTTTGTGTTTTTAAATTATGATTAAATAATGATCTTGATGTTATTTGGTAGGAAATATCTTACTGACTATCGAGCATTTCATGTCTTAACTTTTTCGTTAAGAAACCTTCAATCAAATATGCAGGAAATAATATTAAACAGGGAAAAAGTTTATTGCATATTTTTACAAATTCCCTTTATAGATAACTGATATATATATGTATATTAAGTTAATAGCTAACTACAAATTGGCAACAGACTACACCCTAGGACATCACAAAGTTAAAAAAGTCAACTATTTTTAATAAAAATAATGCAAGTATCAACTACTACTGGTTGCAAAATAGTTAGCTTAAAGTGCATTAATAGTTGAGTTGCTTATATGTATCGTATTTGAGATTTTTTATTGGTATTGAATTTTCATTGACATTATTTGAAGTATTTACAATGATAAAAATGCTAATAATCTTTTCCAATTACAATTGTTTCTATAAAATACAAATTTATGTTTCATTGATTTCGTAGGAAATAAACAAACATTGATCCATTTGTAGCGGGATGAATTTTAAAATCGCAGAAAAATACATTAAAATCCTTCAAGGTGCTTTTTATTTTTCAAGCAGGTAGTTATGTTGGCAACAGTCCTGAGTTTGAGGGAAAATATTTCATCATTTTTTAGAGGATTTCCTTTATAATAATTAAAAAAAACACAAATTTAATCCTGCAATTTTTAACCTGAATTTTCGCAACCAATTTTCCCTATAAATGAAATTCATATTTTATGAATAAAGACCGTATTTAAACCTTGCAACAAACGCCGAGTTTTTTTTCCTATTCTTTTTGAAAGTTGCTTCCAAACCCTGTTTTCTTTTACATTTAAATTTTTTCAAAATATTTATTTTTGAAAGTTTGTTTTTTTATGCTTTCTTGTGTTATTAATAAATAAAGAAAAAACTGTATTGTCAACTAAACGTATTTTATTATGATTAAGCGATTAAACATTCTTATAGATACAAATAGAAAATGAATGTATATGCAAATATTCTTACGGACCCCTAAAGTTTCTATGTAAAGTTTTGTATATCTCAACTATTTAATGGAATGAGATATTATGAATATAACTGGAATGGTAATTAAAAGTACTATCTAACTTAATTCAAATAAATGAAAAATATTATAAAATATCAAGCAAGCACAAAAAAAGTTTTTTTAAAGTATTTTCTTCACTATGTTCTGGAAAAAATTAAAAAAAGTATTTTTTTTTTCACCCAAAATGTTTGCCAAAGGTAAAAAGTAACCCAATTGTTTTCGCTACAATGTCTGTCAGCGCCTTCTATCTCTGGAACAGTAATAGGTAGAGTCTTGAAATTTTTACAGCAGGTTAATTACTGTGTTAAGACAGGGACATATTTTACACTAATATTGCCTTTTTTACCGCAATAGGTAGGCTCCTATTATTTTCATATAAAGCTATAACTATACTCTGGTAGAAAAAATAATTGGATAATACTTTTAATTACCTTTCCAATGGCACGCGTATTACCTCATTCCGTAAAATAGTCGAGTTACACCATACGTTACATACAAATTTAAAGGGATCCATAACTCCGAAACAAAGAGTACCGCCCAATTTGGTCTTTTGACATTTTTGTTTAAAATTATTTTTTTTATATATATCTTAAATTATAACTTGGAAATAAATTTTTTATACAAAACAAATTGTCGTTTTTTCTTTATTCAAAAAGTAGACAACACTTTAAAAAATAAAATGAAAATAATCCAAAACAAAAAACAAAAAATGCCTCGTCAGGCTTTGTCATGCAACTTTTTCAACCCCGCTTGCCTCACAACCCCTCTTACTAACAAGAAAAAAGTTGCATGAAAAAGTTTCGGCGTTTATTGCAAGGTTTAAAAGTAGTCAAACTCTAATATACATAAATCCTTTACATGCAATACTATTCGTAAAAAAATTTTATGATATCATTAAAAACAGGTAATAATATATTGTTTTTTATCCTGATTAATAAAATCTAATAAAACCCTTTGAGTGTAAGTGTACGGAAAAAAGTGTATAAACGTGGGAAGTTGTGGTCAAAGTGTTTTAGTATTACATACATATTTCTTAGTCGTGTGAAAAACAATGGAAAATATTAAAGGAAAAAAAATTCTGTTATAAAAAATTCGCAACTTTTAATGACGAGACAAAAAAATTTACGTGTTTCGTTGAAACCTGCAAAAAAGAACGGAGTGCAGCAAATTCAAATCTTAAACGGCATTATAATCTAGTGCATAACATTGTTATTGATGTAGTGGAGACGCTTCCAAAGGGTATTGCGAAAAAATACAATAACTAAGTTGAATACCGCACTAAATAGAGAAGAGTTTTTAAAATGTTGCATCGGACTCGTGACCAAAAAAAATATACCACTTCGTATCTTTGACGACAAAGATTTTTTTATTATACAACCCTACTTAGAAAAGTTTGAAGTTACTCTAAACTCTAAAAATATTTCAAATATCCCTGGTCACGCTAGTCAAGAAATACAAAGATCAATAGCGAAGATGGTAGAGAATAAAATGATTTTCTTAAAAATTGATGTTGCCAGTCGGCAAGACAAACACATTTTGGGAGTGAATATACAATATATACGTGATTTTAAAATTTGTATAAACACCATAGGTAAGTTTCATAGCATAAAGTTTCATCTTGCAAGTTTTATTTTAATGAAAAATACATTTTACAACCAGGTATGATTCAACTAAATAAAAAACATACAGCCCAATATTTAAAAGAAGAAATTATAAAATGTCTTGAGGAATATAACATCGATATAAAAAAAATTTATTCCAACTCAACCGACAATGGCGTCAACGTACTCAAAGTTTCAAGGCTACTAAAAGAATTACAGGATGATAATTTAAAGACGGCAGAAGATATCGAACATGACAATTCGAAAACATATGACGTAATTGAGACCCAACTTTCTTCAGTATTTTCATTGGTTCGTTGTGCAGCGCACACTATATAATTAGCTGCATATGATGTTATCAAAACTTTGGAAGCAGAAATCCATGATGTACGAGATGTTGTTTAAAAGATTAGAAGCATACTTAGAACTGGAAATCAGGATATAAGCCTACCATGCCTAGATAATGTGACTAGATGGAACTCTACATATGATATGATTATATCCATATTAGGGTTCAAAGAGTATATTAATGAACTCGACGACTCTACAAATATATCAGCCAATTGGATATTTGTGGAAAGTTTTGCTACTGCCTTTCAACCATTAGCTGAATGAACAGCACATATCCAAAAAGAGCGGTACATTCTTGGAGATTTTTATCGCGACTGGTTGGAATGCGAGCTAAATTTGCAAAACATGATCCAAACAAAATCGCATGCGGAGGCTTTACATAAAGCAATGATAATAAGAAAACGTAACTTCTTGAGCACGACACCTTTGTCGCTGCAATATATTTGGATCCACTTTTTTAATTTTCAAGAAACTCCATTACTTACCAACGACCATAAACAAACTGCAATGGTAGGTTAAGATTATAAGTTTCCAAAAAATTTTTTAATATACATAACTTATTTTTTCCAGGATCACCTATTGAAGACATATAATATTATTAATCAAATATCGCATTCGACATCTTCGCAAGGTGAAAATGACAGTAATGCTTTTTCCGAATATTCGAGTTCATTAGATATTACTCCAAGCACGTCAAATGCCGCACATTCTAAACTAGCACAACATATTAACCTACTCGTTAATAAAACTCATTTCGTAACACCAAATAAAAATTATCACATAAAAGCTGAACTTCTTGCTTTATGTGAAAAACAAATGCAACCGTTGGATATTAACGTATCAGAATATGTGAAACAAATTTCTCAACAGAACTTCAAATTAAGTCAGCTTGCTGAAGTAGTACTTGCTGTACCTGCGACACATGCTACAGTCTTGACCAAGTTACGATCTAAGCTCTCGAAGAAGTCCCTGTCTAATATTTTAATAACAAAATTAGTTTTGACTTGCTCGACTGCTCAGCCCTTAAAATAGAAATTGAATCACAATAATTTATTTTGGCCTCACTTAGAAATTTATATGTACATACATATGTAAGTCATTATTTTATTTAAGAACTATTTTAGTTTTTTTATGTATATTACTTATTTTATTTATTTTTATTCTGTATAATATCTAATGAATTATTTTAAACAAATTTGGTTGAAACAATTTTTGCCGTTTTCATTTTTAGAAACAGCAACTAATAACTACACATACTGCCAATAAATGGCTGCTATTCCATGTAAATGGTTTTTATAGATTTTATCCATCAGTGCAAGGGAAGGATTTATATAGGAGTTTATTCATAAAATATGAATTTCATTTATAAGGAAAATTGGTTCCCAAAATTCAGGTTAAAAAAGAAAACGGACGAGTTAGCAATAATAGGATTAAGTTTATTTTTTTGTAATTATTACAAAGTAAAATCACTTAAAAAATTGATGACATATTTTTCCTTAAGCTCACGACAGTTGCCAACATAACTACCTGTCTTGAAGCAAAACGTTTCAGACATAACATAAAAGGCAACATTCCAAAAATAATGTCATATACTTATGTACAATGGAATAATGTCAAAAGCATAAAGGCCCAACTATAATATGCATAAAGGCCCAACTATAATATACATAAGCTGGCTTAAGCTAATGTCAAAATATGAACGAAAAGTCTGTCAAATGCTTAAGCAACTTATTGAAGACTTTTAGGTGGCTACAATGTACTTACAGGAATCTAAAAACTATCATGACACAGTTGCTCATTTGTTTTATTCGTACTTTTGAAAAATAATAATTTTTTTCTGAATAAATTAAATTTGTTAACAAAAAGGTGTTAAATAAACATATTTTATATACCTAATACCATTTATATACAAATTAATAAATATTTTTAATAGCTTTAAGAAAATTTCGAAAGAAAAATTTAACATTTTTGGCTGTTTGTGTAATTTTGGCCAAAAGTACTAAAAAATACAGCGGTGTGCATCACTCAACTCATAAACAATAAAATGCTCTTTCTTTTTAATTTCGATTATTTTACAACGCCTCCCTTTTTTCTTATAGAAACTTCTTTTTTTAAACATTTTATATTTAATTTATATATAATTTGTTCACTTTCATTCTCCATTGCAATTTTTTACGAATATGTAAAACACAAAGCACAAACAGCTGTTTCCGTACGGAATGTGCGATCGGTTTTGGACTTTGCTTAAGCAAATGACATTTGACGAAACTCAACGAAAAGTGTTGTTAAGTACATTATAGTTTGCCACATATGATTTATATGTAATTGCACAGTTGCTTAAGTTGGCTTAAGCTAGCTTATGCATATTATAGTTGGGCCTTAAGTCGTCAAAAATCAATAAAAAGAATTACTACAATTTTTTAAACCATCTATAGATAAAATCCAACATGTCTATCGTTCATGTTCATTTTTTCGTGCACGTACACGAACATTTATCGTACACGTACATTTTGTGAACTTGAATACGAACACGCACATCTATCGTACACGTACATTTTGTGAACACGAACACGCACATCTATCGTAGACGTACGTTTTCTGCGGTACACGTACGTATTTTTTTCCGTACACTTATTTAAACTATCGTACATGTACTTTTTTTCCGTACGCGAACTTAAGGTAAAGTTGTACACGAACATGTGTGTTTCAAGTATGTTCCGATTGAACTGTACGTGTTCGTGTACGCAACCAAATATTAAAAAAACACATTCATGATTGTGTTAGACTGCGTACAAAATTAATGTTGTGTAAATAAAAATTTGTGTTCGTTAGTTCGAGCTGTGTTTTTTACATTTATGTACGAGTTTTTTGAACAGTGTGTGTTCTTTTCTGATCTCTGCATAAAACTCTTTCAAAAAAAAAAATATATTTTTTATTAAGTACTTCTGTATATGACAGTATTTTAAAAAATACTTGAAATTGTTATTTTATTATACTGTCCACTAATTTTCTCAAGTATTAGGTATAATAATCTTAAAATAATAATTATTTTTCATAAAAATTGAACCCAATTACCGCTTTCTTTAAATATGTATGTACATACATTCATACATAGATGTTTCAAGATCTTTATTAACAGAATTGCAGCCCTACATGAAAATTATAACATTCTTTTTCGAACGCTTGTCAATACTTTGACAACTTGCTTTTGTGAGTGGTTTGAGTGTTCTGCAAAACAATCAACCAACAGCAAGAAATTTTTACACACTTTCCCTAACAGCACATATAAAACAAGGGTGTGTTAATAACAGTCAATTGTTAGAGATTAACACTGCAAGTAATATCATTAGTTCATATTGATGTTAAAAGACAGAACAAAAGCAATTTAAATGTGAGTGGACAGCGAAAGTGAATCAACTCATGCAGTTCTCTGGTGCATAAACGCTGCTACAGTTTTTCGTTCCCATTCTTGCTCATCGCTTTTGTTAAGAGGTGACAGTAAAATAAATAAAAATAAGTCACATTCTGATCACGGTATAACCAAAACAAATATGGATATTGAAAAAACCCAAGACGCAAGTGGGCTTGGATATACACGTAACTGCAATGAAAAGAGGACGAAGCCCTAAATCTTCGCAATTAGCCCCAATTTCTAAAGTACATAAGGATAAGGAGTCTAACGGCATAAGTTCTGAAAATCGTTTTGTTATCTTACATAGCTAAACAAGTGAACCAAAAACGGCAACCAAGTCGTTCACACCACCACCAATTTATTTAAGAGAAAAAAATTCATACGTTGATCCAGCTGGAATAAAAGCTGGCCTTTAAAAAGCGGGATTTAAGGTAAAAAAAGTAGATAATCTCAGAAATCGAGAACGTGTCGCCCTACCACTATTTCGCGTAGAACAGGAACCTGGAGATATCAGTTTAAGAGATATCAAAATAAGCGTAGAGGAACTGCATAAGCGATCAGGACCCGTCCAGTGTCTAAACTGTCAAGAATATGGTCATAAGAGGGCCTATTGTAAGTTTGTGTTGTGTGTGCGACAAATCAAAGGATGACAATAATGTTAAAAATTGCTAAATGCGGTGGAAACCACACTGAAAACTAGGGGAGCTGTGCTGTTTATTCTATGTTAAGGAAGTCGTGTCATAGATAAATTACACCTTCTAAGCAGACACAATATCGACGAAGTGATCATTATCCTCAGCTAGCCCAACCAACCACTAAACATGTTTCATACGCTGACATGCTAAAACACAATCATAACCCAGTATATAAAACACCACTGTTAAATAACCCGTACCAACTTTTGTACCAATGGAAGGAACCATTGAGACCCTAGTGCAGTCGCTGAACGGCTTTATGATTTCTATGGGTAACATGATGCAACAAATGCTAAAAATGCAATCTACGATATTACAGGCAGTACTAAGCAAACCATTAACTGTTTAAAAATATGTTTTTGGAACGCAAATGACATACGCCAACACAAAATGGAACTTCAGTATTTTCTTAATAATCAACAAATTAACGTCATGCTGATTTAAGAGAATTACTTAACAATAAATTGCGTTTTTAAAATTAATGGCAATATATTATATGCTACTAAGGACCCTCGCAGACGAGCATGTGGTGGAACGGCAATACTTACAAAGGCCTACAACCTACATATTGGCCTACTGAACGACAAAAAATATCAGATGTTATTGATTTTGGCGTGTTTAAGGGTATGTCAAGAGCAACATTCACCCACTATTGTCCATGTAAAACAAAATATCGTATCATCAACAACCAGCACAAGTATAAATTGGTTGAAATATAGAAAATGTCTTAGTACGCATTGTTCGGAAAACAACCCACCAAGAAAACCAATAAGAGTAGAGCAGTGTCTTATTGATTTTGACCGAAACATCTTATTAGCTGCCCAACAACCAACAGCAACCCGGCAAATAGACAGATGCAATCACATTTATTCTCTTAACTGAAAAAAGAAAAATTAGGAGAGAGTAGCAAACACATAGATCTCTTCAACTTAAAACTAGACTTAAAGATTGTACGAAGCTGCTAAGAGACCTACTAGAATCTCGAAAAAAAAAAATTACCTGGAAGATCTGGACCTAACTCCACAGTCCGATTTTTTCATTATGACGTGCATGTAGAAACCTTAAAAGACCAGTCGTACGTAAGCCTCCATTATGAACTTCTTGTGAACGCTGGGCAGGAAATGATACCGAAAAAAGTAATCTGTTTGTTTATCATTAAAATAATGTGTATACTTCAATTGTTTCGACTGATATAGCTGAGCTGCCACCTATCAACGTTAGTCCAGCAGTTACCCTAAGTTTTGAGCTTCGAGATATTGAAAAGGCAATAACTGGTTTAAACATCAGAAAAGCTCCTGGCATTGGTAGAACCATTACTTGAATTGCCTCGTATAGCCCAAAAAATTATTCTTTTTGTTTTTAATGCCATTTTAAGTCTTGAGTATTTTCCTACAGAGTGGAAGATTTCTTTGATTACTATAATACCTAAGCCTGGAAAAGACCACACCAAGGTTGAAACATACAGACCTATAAGCCTTTTATCAAACATATCAAAGCTGTTTGAGAGAATATTAATAATTAAGTTGAACCCAATTCTTAGCGCGAAATGATGTATTCCGAACCATCAATTTGGCTTCAGAAAACAACACAGTACGATCCAACAAACACACAGATTAGTAAATGTAACTAAAAAGACCTTTGAAGCAGAAAATACTGTTCCGCACTTTTTATCGACGTTTCTCAAGAATTCGACAAGGTATTGTACGAAGGCCTTATATACAAGTTAAAGCTGAACTTCTATGAGCTCATAAAAAATTACTTAACTGATCGAAAGTTCATAGTAAAAGAAGGAGATTTCTTAAGCTCTCCTTCGCTCATTAAAGCCGGAGTTCCCCAAGGTAGTATTTTGGGACCGGCTTACATCAACATTTGCTGATGACACAGATTTTTTAAGTATTCATGAAAGCTCAAAAGTAGCATCACAACATTTACAAGACCACATAATCAATTTGGAAAAATGGTTGAAGAAATGGAGAATAAAGGTGAATGAACAAAAATGCACTCATATAACTTTCATACTGCGTAGGGACTCATGCCCCCCTATTCGCATAAATAACCAAATGATACCACAGCTTTCAGAAGTTAAATATCTAGGTATACATCTTGACCGACGCAGCAACCGTGAAACATATAATTTTTGTCTACACTGGCTGGACATAACAAGTACATATATTTATTTTTATGTTAGACTTAAGATATGAGTAAATATTATTAGTTAAAATTTATTAAGTATATTTATTTTCATTTTAGACTTAAGATATGAGTAATTATTGTTAGTTCAAATATATTGAATATACTATAAATAAAATATGAAAAAAAGTTATTCACCATACACTTTAATGAAACATAATGGATCACTCATGTGCACAGGGAGCAGATGTAATAATACGTAAAATCTTATTTTGGCGCCTTTGAATTTTTTCTACATTGCTAGCTGAAGCAGTGCCCCATAACTGAATCCCATAACACCACATTGGTTTGAGGATCGACTTGTACAGTAGAAGTTTACAATCTAAGCTCAGGGTGGAGTTTCTGCCAATAAGCCAATTTAGTTGTACTGCTTTTAGTTTCATTTGTGTTAACTTGAAGTCAATGTGGCTTTTCCAAGTAAGGCGACGGTCAAGATGTATACCCAGGTATTTAACGTCTGAAAGCTGTGGTATCATTTGGTTATATATGCGAATAGGGGGGCATGAGTGCCTACGCAGTGTGAATGTGGTCTTGTAAAAGTTGTGTGGTCTTGTAAAAGTTGTGATGCTTCTTGGACACTTTCATGAATACTTAAAAAAACTGTGTCATCTGCAAAAGTTGATGTGTGGACTAGGGTGCTAATTGGCATATCTGATGTGTAAAGTAAATATAAAATTGGTCCCAAAATACTACCTTGGGGAACTCCGGCTTCAATGAGCTGTGACGAGCTTAAAAAATCACCTTATTTTAGTAAAAACTTGCGATTCGTTAAATAATCTTTTAAGAGCTTATGCAAGTTTTCGGGCAAGTTCATCTTTAACTTTAATATTAGGACTTCGTGCCAAACCTTATCGAATGCTTGAGAAACGGCGATAAAAAGCGCAGAACAGTATTTTTTCTTCTTCAAAGGTATTTTAAGTAACATTTACTAATCTGTGAGTTTTGTTGGATCGTACTGTGTTGTTTTCCTAAGGCGAAATTGGTGGTTGGAATACATCCTTTCGCGCTATGAACGGCGATGAACGGCGACCGACGTGCAGCAGAGGAATCGTTTTTCTTTTAAATCGAAATGAAATGACGGGTCCTCCCTCACAGCTGATGAAAAAGACATTATTTATATACATATAAAAATATATATACATATACATATGTATGCACATATATAATAACAAACATTTCCTGTAATAAAAAACTTAAAAATTTAACGACTATATTAAACTTAATTAATTTTATCAGTGGCCAAAAATTGTAAGATTACTGACGATTAATTTTTGTTGTTCTTTCTTATTAATTTTATATACCGTTAGATGAAAATTATAACTGTATTTATTCCATCTACATATGTAAGTATGTATATTTGAATTTGTATAATAAAGGGAATTAAAAAAAATGTGCATTATTTCATCGCATTTCTCAACTTTTTGTTTTATGGAGTTAACCAATTTGTGCATTAAATAACTCAATGCCGTCAAGAAATCTCAAATTTTTTGTATATATATATATATACATATATGTATGTACGTACATACATTTATACATATTTTAATATAGTATTATTTTATTGTTTGATTGATTTATCGTTTTAAGCATATTTTAGTACGTTTTATTACACAAACTTTAATGTATATATGTACATACATACATATGTATGTAAAAGTATAATAAATGAAACACTGTGCAATAAATAAAAATAACAGAAAAATTATTTTGTTTATTGAATCAACACACAGAACATGTGTATGTCTGCATAAATGTGTTTTTACAGTGTGTGCCCAAAATATCCTTAACGTACATACATATGTAGCAGCAAGTTAGAATTTTTATAAACAAATGTATATTTATTTTTTACTAAAAATAGCTTTTGTAGAAAAAGACAATAACGCGAAACTGCATTGATAGACAAGTATTTTACCTTTCTAAATTCGCAACAAGAAAAATAAATGAAAACTCACGACAAAAGCTAAAAAAATATTTACCATTTTCATTCCGAAACTAAATAATAAAGTACCATTTGCAGCTGTTATTACAATATTCGACGCTGGATTCTTTTTCTTAAATTTTGAAGATATTATCATCTCCACTATCATTTTCGAAATTTAATTTGTTTGTTTTATCGAAAATAAATAGGCGACGAGTTGAACTTAAATTTCTATTGTCTGCCGCGCCGACAATGGTTTTATTTAGTGTTCCGCTTCCTTTTGTTTTGTTGTTCGCAATTTCGAGCTTGGCTTTCATATAATGGAACTTGCATAACGGTTTCTACTTTTTGACCAGCCTCGAGAAATCGACCTATTTCATTTAAACTGTGTAATATGTGGATATTAATTATAATCTTCCGTTTGTATCTTTTTCTGTTGAAACTTCCATGAATTGTTCAGCCAAATTTGAAGTCTAAATGTGATTTATTTATAGTCTATTTAAGTTTTTTACATAACCATTCTTATGTTTATACCAGCGTGTTTTTATATGAGTAATTAAAAAAATTTGTGGCCACTGATAGCATTTTTTATGTTTTACACGTACCACGTTTATACGTAGCCTATTAGCAAATAATTAACTCACTGTGTATGCGTAAAATTTCACTTAATAATAGTTATATATTTTTTAATATTTGAGTTGCCGAACATAATAATTGCTTTTACAATTAGTTTAATGCAATGTGGGAGCAAATTTTCCATTAATTCACGCTATACATTTTATATTTAAAAGAAGTGGCAACGCCATACGGGTTATTTGCAAAAAGTGTCGTTAATCAGGAATTGCTTACGTGAGTTAACTATTCGCAAATAAAAAATTACTTCACTGTTTATACAGCAAATTTTTCTATTTGCAATATTTTTATTTGTGAATAAGTGCTGTGTATAAACGTAGTAACAAATGAAGTAAAATAGATATGTACATTGATAGTTGTTAATACAAATTATGCAAACTAATATTTTATAAGCACTTTTGTTGTTTTTTATTAGTTGTTATGTTATTTTTATTTTCTGTCAACAACAAAAATCAACAAGTTTTCTGCTGAACAGCTGTTTTCTGCAAAATTGTTTTGATATTTTGTAATGCTACCATATTTTCATCACTATTAAATAAGAATAATTATGTACATGTATGTAGGACTGAAAAACTAATAATTATTTTTATTATAATGAATAATTTGTCATAGAAGTGTTCATGTTATTTATATTTTTCTTTATTTTAGTAAAATATTTTGACACAGTCGGGAAAAACAGATTGCTTATTTTTTTGAATTCGCCTTGCATATACCTGTATTATTATACCATGATATGTATATAAATTTCCGAAGCAATTGTTTATAAATTTTTTATTACTTTTTTTATAGCCCGTTCAGGCTGCCACAAAATTAAGTCATTTTGTGATTTCGGCCGAAATCAAGTTGAAATTACGTAATATCTCATACATTTCACTATTGCCCAAATTAACTCATTTTACTTAATTTCGTCGAAATTAACTTGAAATTACGATAGACAACGCTGGTTTTGTAGAAAAAGCTACTTTTTTTGCAACCATGACCATATTTACAACCTAAAAAGTCCGTTTTGTTTGAAAAAAATTTAAAAGCCAAATGAAATAATGGAAATGTACATAATTGTACATTAATTTTGTTGTAGTGTTGTTTTTAATATTCGGGTATATTCGGTAAATCAATGCGAAAGTGTTGTGCGAAAGCTTTTTGCAAAAGAAATAAAATTTACAAATGCAACTAAGCGTGATCAGCTGTTTGCGAAATTAATTCAAATGTCAAAAAGCCCAGTATGAACACTTTAGATTTCGTTCGTAATTTCAGCTCGAAATTACTTAATTTCGTGGCAGCATGAATGGGCTATTAGAGTACAAACCAAGACGAATTCATTATACTAGGTGGCAGCACTGCGAAGTTGATTATTTTTGCTTTACTTTGTTATGTGGCAACCTGGTGTTAAAAATCGTTTATTTTTTTTTTTAATTGGGAAAAAAAAAATATTATTTCGAAGTATAAATATGTATTTCAAGATTAAAAAAAATTACTAAATAACAAAAAAGGTAAGGAAGAAGTGTTTTTATTTGTTGGATGTGATATTTTAATTGGTGTTTTTTTCTTTTCTGTACATTTAACCAACAACAAAATGCATGTGGGTGATTTTTGCTAATATATTGGTTATCGCGGCGATGCCACCTTATATAGACTCGTCTTGGTACAAACCAAAACCTACGATGACTTAAACAAATAAGTAATATTTTTTTAAACAGTTTTTTGGTTACGTATGTACGTATAAATTTAACATATTTTGTTTATTATAAATATATATCAATTTATTATATTATTTTAGAATGCCGGGGCAGATAGAATCCGTCATACGTTATACTTTACCGCACTCAACTGAAATAAAAGTAACAACGGAAAAGGTTGACACAATGAGTACTTTGTTGACGGATATTAAGTCAGAAAAGAAAACACTTGAAAATAAATTTTCACCATTTTTCTTTATTTAATTTATTTATTTTGTTTTTTTTTTCCCAAACAACACAAAAATTTTATTTTGAGAGAGAAAAAAAGAGAAACCAATTTATAGCCCTCAACTGCTCTCAACGTACGTCAAAATTTAAAAGTTACCCAACTTTTGTACTTTGCGTTGACGGAGATGTACTGATTGTGACAACACTCATTATATGTATTTCAACTTTCTTGTACTTTGAAAAAAGACGACTGTATTGCTATTACCTTGTAATTTCGACTGAGAGTTTAACTACCCAGCGGGAAAAAAAGTATTTATTACATACTTATATAACTAAATATATAATATATTACTTTAGAAAGATAGATAGAAGATAGGAATGGAGAAGCTAATTTAAACCGACACAAAAAGTACATATTGATTACCACATATATTCCCAAATTTTCAGAAGAAGGAATGTACTGTTTCTTCGTGAGACAACTGTTCGATTTTTTCCCTATGTATACTTTGTGGCTGCATGCAAAATGACCCTATGAAAAAACGCCCAAAAGCATAAATGAAAAATTGCCCAAGATATGTATTCATACAAAATTGGGTAATATTTCATATGAAAAGTAACCCAAAAATGTTGGATTTTTCATAATGAAAAATTGCCCAAATGTTTTAATGAAAGATCACCCATTTTTGATAATAGGAGTGAAAAAAAAACAATGGTTTGTCTTAAAAGCAATATATTTTTAATAAAAAATTATCACTAATAATAATTAGTTATAAAGTTTACCTTAAACCGCAGAAGTGTTAACATTAAACATTTATTAGGATTTAAACTGGAGAAATTGGCAACTTAGTTTCTGTCTCTGCTTTTTCAAAAAACTGATTAATTTACAAAAAAAATGTATTGACATCACATTTAAGGTTGTACCAAGACGAATTCATACCAGGTGGAGTCGATAGCCCAGCTGATTGTTTTTTGCTAATGTCTTGTCAAAAAATACATTGTTTCATATCTGCTAATCTAATGTCAAAGTTGTTGTTTTGTTGTAGTTGTTGTCCTACTGCTCACACCTGGTATGAATTCGCCTTGGGTTGTACCAATGCAATATGAATTGTATGAATTCGCCTTGGGTTGTACCAATGCAAGGCGAATTCATACCAGGTGGTGTTGATAGCCCAGCTGATTGTTTTTTGCTCTCGTTTTTTTGCTAATGTCTTGTCAAAAATACATTGTTTCATATCTGCTAATCTAATGTCAAAGTTGTTGTTTTGTTGTAGTTGTTGTTCTACTGCTCACACCTGGTATGAATTCGCCTTGTACCAATGGCAATTTTCAAAAAGCTTCTGAATATTTAAGTAAATTGTTCTGCCGAAAAAGTACAAGCTGCTTTGTTTCTTTTATACTAGTAAATATTTCTAGTTATGTTGTTATAAATAAGTTACTAATATGAGTTGAAATATATAATTATTGTTATTAATGTGTTTATTGTTAAATTTTAGAATTAGGCGTCGCTGGCAAAAAATGTTTTAAATCGAAATTAATTTCAACTCATATTAGCAAACTATTTGTACGTTTTTTTTTATTCACATATATTTCCTTTCATATTTATTTTAATGAACGCATACAATATTTATTTGCGTACATTAGCAACAATATATTTAACTTGGTACCAAAACGCTTCCTAACAGACTGTGATCACAGATTACATACAACTTCTTCTCAAAGCTTGCTCGATGAATTCAATCAACGGTTCAATTAATTTAAATCAACGATTTAATTTAGCAACGTTGTAGCGACCGTGACCACGGTTACTCAGAGTTCCTTTGGCAGCACCCCCAGGAGCAGCAGGTGTCACAGCTTTCTTGGATTTTGATCAAAGATTACATACAGAAGTTGCAAGCTGAAAGCTTTCTCGATAAATTAAACCAATATCAATGCCCTTACTAAAACTATTGACATTTTTATATTTAATAAGAAAACCATGACATAATAATACAGGTAAAACTGTTAGAACAGCTTTTTAAATTTGCTTATCTGAAAATGTTAAACCTTATATAAAACTCTGTTCGCGTAATTACATAAAAATTTGTAATAATTTAAAAAACAGTTTTTATATTACTCAATGCATTGTGAACTAATTGCTGTATTATATTCAACCCTTTTTTTAACTTGTAATGTTTATGTTTTTTAGGAAAAACTTTTCAACTAAATTTAAATCAGTTCTCGTAGGCGGCAATTCGATATTCGACATAACCTTACGACAATAAAATAATATGCTCAGCTGGATTTGATGCTGCTGTTATTGCCATGTGCAGCCCTCTCAATTCCTGACTTGCTGAAAGCAGCCATATCGGCTTTAGGATCGTTAGATTTAGTTTATAAGTACTGCATATAGTATAACTGCCTTGTGACATATGGATCGTCAAACTCTTTTCCCCAACGTTTAATGAAACCAAGCACGTCTTTTGCCTTATTTACAGTTTGCGCAATGTGTGAATTAAAATTTAATTTACTCTCAAGCTAAACATCAAGATCTAGAAATTCATTCACTTCTTCCATGGAATATTCATTAATTTTATATCTACAGAGTACTGGACTTCTTCTGGTAAACAGCATATATATACATTTTTTCAAATTTAACTCCATTAAGTTAACGATGCACCATTTGTTAAAATTTTTCAGATCCATTTGAAGAAAGGCAAATTGATTTAAATCATTTAAGCTAAGGAAAAGCTTAACATCATCGGTATACATTAATATTTTGGAATGATGGATGCATGTTGGAAGATCATTGATAAATATTAGGAATAATAGTGGACCCAAATGACCACCTTGAGGTACCCCTGATGGAACATGAATTGGTTTAGACTTAATATTTCTGAATATAATGCATTGCTGTCTGCCCTTTAGATACGTGCAAATCCACTTAAGGAGAACAGGACTTATTCCAATTTCGTATAACTTATATAAAAGAAGTTCGTGATTTACCTTATCAAACGTGTTACTAAAATCCGTATAAATAGTGTCAGTTTGCATATTGGCATTAAATGATTTTATCATATTAGTTGAGAATTCCAAAAGATTTGTTGTGGTTGACCGGCCTTTTCTAAATCCATGCTGGAATGGCGAAACTTGATGTGATAGGATTTCTGTCACTAATTTTTCAAAAAGCTTAGGTATAATACTTAGTTTTGCAATGCCCCTATAGTTTGAGACATTGGATCTGCTACCAGATTTAAACAATGGAATTATATATGATTCTTTCCAAAGTGTGGGAAAATAACCACTAGATAGCGATAAATTAAATAAGTACGTTAGAGGAAGAACTAAGTGATGTAAACATTTCTGCAGTACATAGCTTGGAGCACCATCTGGACCATATATATCCGAATATTTCAGATTTCGTATAGCATTCACAACAGTAGAAGTATGCAATTTTGGACAATTTATATTAGTCGAAATAGGGTATGGATATTTATACGATACTTCCCATTCCTTGTTTGAATATGCAGAGGAACAAAAGTCAGCAAATAATTTACAAGTTTTCGTATCATTTCAATATTGCCAAACTTCATCATGGATGGATAACCAGAAACTCTACGTTTAGAATTGACGAATTGGTAGAAGGATTGAGGGTTACTTTTTAACTTTCTTTTGACTTTAGAAGCATAATTATTGTAGTATTGGATATTTGCTGAATTGTAAACAGATCTCGATATTGAGTATCTCACGTAATCCGAGTTCAAACTAGTTCTTCTATATTGTTTATAGTGTTTGTTTTTCAGCCTAGTAAGTAGTTTCGTGTTCCAAGGCGGTCCATAGGATTTTGTTCTATTGACGAATGGGATCGATTTTTTAAAACAGTTATGTAAGCCATTATAAAATTGATTTAGAAGTAAATCAATATCTTGTGGACTGAGAAAAGTGCGAACATAACCAGTAGAAATGCATATCTTATACTAAATGCTGATGGAAACAGTGATAACATCGAAATAAATAAAAACAAAAAAACTGACGTTTTTTAAATGCTTTAAATTAATTGAATTGGCCTGTACATAAATGACATTTTTCAGTGCTGCCACTAAATTAATCTAATTTATTGCCATTTTTCTAGTGATGACACTAAAATAACCGAAAGATGTAAAATTAAACAAACTGAGATAGAAAAAACTTGTGAATACCATGTTTCCAAGACAAAGCGAAGCACTTGCTTCGCTCTCTGAATCATGATTGCGAATCATGCCGTTTACACGACGCATGCGTGGTTCGTTTTGTTTTGATTTTAAAATTTATTGCATGATTTTGTTTTCTTACCACTTGATATACTTTTGTTTGTGTTGTACTTATCAATTTTAAGTTTTGTTTTATTTATTCGCTTATTTATTTAGGTTTATATAAACAACACTTTTAATTTGTTCTTTGTTTACATTTTTATGTAAACAAAGTTAGCTAGTTCAGATAAACTTGCGATAAAAATTAGAGAAGAGACACATTATTCATGCTTCGCAAGTAGATTCAAACTGAATCATCTCAAAACAAAATGCTTCGCTCTCAAAATTTTGTATGGCGAAGCACTTGCCAGTATTATATTTGCACTTTTATTTAATTTTTCACTTTCCATTGTTATATTTGCATTAATGGTGCGCAAGTTGCCATTATAAAATTATCGATGCGAATACACATTACCAACTTTTTTTTATACATTTTGGAATGTATGATATTGTAAACGTTTACACGGTTTCGTTTATGAATGCATGACTTTGTTCACTTGCTTATATAAGTTATTTTTTGAATTTTATTTTTTGCTTAAAAAATTAAATTTATCGGGTATGTTCTGTGATCCGAAACCGAGTGAAATTGAAATCGAATAAATTTATTATTTTAAAAACATGAGCAATCAAGGAAGTTATGTTATGAATGGTCTTTAATCAAATGTATAAAAATTATATCAAAATGTTGTAAGATTTAAAAGTTATGACAATTTAAAATTTCAATAGGATTCAATTCAATTTCACTCGGTTTCGGATTATGTATGTATTACATAAAAACACAAAATACTGTAAAAAGATAATTTTACGTCTAGAAACCATATTAACTGATTTATTTTCTATGCAAGAAATAAAACTTAATAAATATTCATTAATTTTAAGCGAAAATTAAAACTTGACAAATAACTATTATTTTTCAGGCAAAAATTAAAAATTGGAAAGTATTTTTTTTAATAAAACTTATAGCCGTTACATTCCCTGCTTAATATTAATCTTGTATTTTCATACTTAGGTTTTTAATATTTTAAAATGCTTTGTCACATTTAATCCATATTTCCATCATCAATGACAGTCAAATGACTCTCACTCGGTCTCTCAAATCTTTAAGATGGATTTTTTCAATAAGTTCCAATTCATAATTCTTGGATATACGGTCATGTTTAAACACCTGATTTTGATTGCTTCAGATGTTTCATTTTTATTCGCTAGGGTATGGCTTGAAGGCCATATATATGTATAAGTTAAAGCTGAACATGTCCAAAAACTTATATATGTAAGCTGTTAGAAAATTATTTCATTAATCGAAAGTTTATACTAAAAAAGGAAGCTTTTTTTAAGCTCACTTCAGCTAATTCCCCAAGGTAGTATATCAGTACCCATTCTATGCACCTATATAACTATTACACTGCGTAGGGACTTATGACCCCTACTACCACTTTATACATCTAGATCGGCGCCTTACTTGAAAAAGCCATATAGAATCAAAGTTAAAACAAATGAAGTTAAAAGCAGTGCAACTAAACTGGCTTAGTGGCAGAAACACTCTACCCTCAGCTTAGATTGCTTGTACTTGTACTGCACAAGTCGATCATCAAATCAATTTGGTGTTACGGAATTCAATTATGGAGCACTGTCTTTCAAAAGGTGATGAAATTACCACTGTTGCTCCTTGGTATATAAAAAACTCGGACGTTCACAAAAATCTCTAAGTATGTACCATCAGTTAAAGCAGAACTAGTGGAATATTCATTAACGTATTTAAAGAAGCTTGAAACGCATCCAAATCCAGGCCCGCAATATACCAAATAAACGTGGTTACATTCGAGTAAGGAGGATTATTGCTACTTTCGTCCGTATATCATAGGGATGACACTTTTAGTTAGAATCATGAAAGTCTTTCTCTTTCCTAAAATTTGACAGTTTATTTTACAACTTGACATTTTTCACAAACCAACTTTTTTTTAATTCTTAGTACTTCATATATGATTTTGTGTATACTTATTGGCTGCCCCTCGTAATGCACACTTATATGTCCCAAATAGAAGTCTCAGTTTCGTCCATAAATGTTAGACCACAGACTGTAAGTTTCAATACATCGGCCTCTGAGATTGTATAAAAAATGTTAACGTACAACTTGTTTTATATGTTTGTAGTGAAACAAATATTTTTCTTCTCACTTGCAGCACAGAAAGTATTTATTTATTTAAAGGTATCAGTATAGGAAGGCGTATGTGCTCACTCGCATGTTCATAAATATAATTGTTGTAGATGTTTATATGTTTGGGATGTATGCATACGTTATTGTTTGTAGAACAGTGTTTTTTCTCATAGATACAATTTACCAAATTGAATAAACAGAGGTACTCGTATGTATATATGAACATGTGTATCTTTTTGTTATGAGTCTACTTCTCAGCATGTGATTTAAAGGCATATTTAGTTGATTTCTGAACACGGAACGGTCAAGTTAGATTTTTTAAAAACGATCTGATTTACATAATTATTTCCGGCAAGATACATATTTTTGAGAAACGAGTGAAACAGCTAAACTAACTAGACTGCGTCTAGTGTGACGTGTTTTGTGTAATAAATAACTTGAAGTTTATATTGGTAACAAATAACGCATTCAAACGATATTGTGAGCGTGACATCGCCACATTCGTTTAACCAAACTGAAGTAGTATCCAGTGCAATGCACATTCATCCAAGCTCCCCAAACTCAGAGATATCGTTGCAATCAGAGGAAAGTGCTGCCATAAAAATACAAGCTGGTTTTCGTGGATATAGAGTGCGCAAACAATTGACTGGCCGCTCTCATTCTCGAAACACGTCTAACGCTTATCAAGGTCTTAATTCGATTTTGCGTCGTCAACAACGTCATCAACAAAGTGGTATGTCGCAAAATCAAGGATCTGTTAGCAACGGAGAAACATTATCAGCGCGAAATCAGCCAAAAGACAAATGCAGTAGCGAACCGGAAAGTGCCTCAGTAGAAAATCGATGCGCAACAAAAATTCAAGCTGGAATACGCGGATTTCTAGTCCGCAAGAAACAGAAGGCTGCCTCTGATGCAGCAACAAAAATACAAGCTGGATTTCGTGGATTTAAAGCTCGAAAAGAAGTGCAAAAAAACAAACAGAAATAATTTTTGAAAACAACCTGAACAACTGTATATTTAATTTCCACATACAATATGCGTAGTTGGTGATTGGTGATAGTTGACTATAGAAGTGTACAATAATATAATTCAAACATTAATTTAATCAAATAAATAATTAATTCTATGCATCCACCGGCCCAATCGTTCTGTCATACGAACACACAACACTGCACTACTACCTACAAATTGTTTATAAACCTTCATAAATTGACAGTTAATTTACTTTTTTATTACATCAATTTTACTATAGATACTAAATCTGCATACCTACATAGATACATACAATATTATTGTAGGTATCTGTGCAAAGTAATTTATCTCATTAATTTATTAGATCTTTAGATTTAGATAAGTCCATGCAAATGAGTACTTTTAAGTTTTTTGTTTGTTCTTAGTCATGTAAAGAATAATAAATTTATAACAGAATGTTTTAGATTGTAGTAAAGATATTTCCTTCCCCCTTTAAACTTAAGGATTTGTGTAAATGTATGTAACTTAATGCAGGCTTGTTGACAATTTGTTACAATTTTTATTTTTTTTATAGTATATACCTACGTACACAAGGATGATAGAAGATAATGTTACGCCATTTCGAAAATAAAATTGAAATTTTCCGTGCATGTCGGCCTAATGACGTCACGAAACTAAACTGTCTTGCTATTGGCTAATAATTCAGACTGAGAGTATAACTATAAATTATGAGAGTTTATTTTTAGGTTGCCAATTTTTGCCTTTTACTTAGATTTATTTGAAGCAATTTGTTGATTACCGACATAGCCGAACAACGTTACCTAAAAGGAAAACACGCCCATGGCGTAATCATATCTTCTATCATTCTTAATACGAACATACTATATACATACATATGTATGTATGTATGTATGTATGTATGTATGTATGTATGTATCTTGTTATTGCCCTACAAGAAATCCGGTAGTCGACTACGAAAATAACACACTTTAAGTTAACTTTTATGGCCTAACTCTGAGCTAACTACAATGTAATGTAGAACCTCCCCAAAATAAAATAAAATTATTTTTGACAATTTAGTTTGACACATTTTTCATGTCTTTTTTTTTTGTGTTTTTAAATTGTGAATTAATGTTATTATAGTATAATGTTACATGAAAAATTACAATGTTGAAAGATTAGTAAGTTTTTATTTTTTTATTATTTTTGCTAGACGTTTATAACTATAACTTAAAATATTTCTTAGAAAAATAACAAATTAAAAGCAGATGGAAAAGCTCGTAGAGGTGATGCAACTAAATCCAGATATTTGCCGGGGAAATCTGAAATTTTAAACTAACAAAATGCAGCAAAAAGCTGGTTGAGAAACCATTAAAATCATTGCCGGTACTTCTTTCATTGCCTCCATCAGCAAAAAATATATGTAAGTGTGCTACACAGTTTTAGAATCGGCGGAATGGCAGAACATCGGGTTGATGGTTTTAGGAAATTGTTTAGCAGCAAAAACAAAAATTCATCCTTGTTTATACGAAAAATTGTATACAAATGTAAAATAGTATGTATATTGTATGTAAATATGTACATACATATATTGTAATTAAGACTGTTCATTTCGAAAAAAAAGAAATTACTCAGTGTTTGGTAGTGCAAATGGGTTGGAATTGTCACGAATTATTTTCCGGATACGCGCAAGGTGTAGATTTGCTGGCCTCATCATAATAAACAACTGCTTAATATTGACGTCCATGACCTTGATTATTATAATTATTAATTATAAATGTTATAATTAATAATATAAATATTAAATTTTCAAACAAAATAAATATTTTATATTTTTTTTCACCTCAACAGTTTTTAGTACACATGTATTTTAATGGAAAACAAGTACTAACATAAACTGCACCTCTGTTACATACACAACATTTAGATGTTGTAAATCATAATCGAAAAACAAAATTTAGTTGTGTTGTAGCCGAGACAACACAACATTTCTGTGTTGTAAACGATAACAGGGCCCGTAATTAAGAAGAACAATTTTAATTAAAACCAAATTACTTACATACATATGTACTCGTATATAGAAGCAGGATATTATAAGCAAAGACAAATTTTATTGTATATTTTTACAGTCTTTTTATAACTAACTGATATATGTAAGTATGTGTGTATATTCAGTTTATACCCTGAAGGAAACCTGGGGGCAATTGCCCCAATGTCACCAATTTTGTAAACTATTATGGCGACTCTTTGGCGACATTGTCAACAAATCGTCTACATTTTTATATTTGAAAAAAAAATATGTTTATTTTAAATATTCGAAAAATCAATATAAATTGTGTTTCTAATCATCAAAACGGCATAACACCTTACTGGACATTATGGCGGAGTATATAGTTTTGCTAGACAGAATTGTAAAATATGTAAAATATGGTTGCTAAAAACCTTATTTTTTCCAAGTAGGAGTGAGTAAAAATTAAAAGAACTGGACACTATTTTAGCCATTAGAAAAAAAGAGATGGCGTGATTATCCAAAAGTGTTTAAAGTTTTAATAGGTAAACAGTTTGTTTGTTTTAAGTTTTGTAATATTTTGACAATTATTTTTTTTTTTTTTTCATAATATTTAGATGTTATTTCAACTTTTAGTGAATTTTTGGATAAAACGCTTCGAGCAGCATTTCAGCGGCAAAAAAGGAAACTTTTTAAACAAATAGGTCGAGACAAAGCAAAATCAAACGGAAAACAAATGGATGAAGACACTTCAAACAAAGATTAATTGTTAACATTTTTTTAACTGGATTTATTTATAATCATACTCTTAACAATCTTATTGAATTGTTCGTAATAATTAATTTTAACTTAAATTTTTTATAATCATAGTCTTAACCATAGACTATTATTTTGTGGTCTTAACAACCTGATTGAATTGTTCATATTAACATACGAAAAATTTAAATTTTTAAATTTTATGTTAGAAAATTGTTATGAATTAGTACGTTTTAGTCATTTATTTATTTTTTAATAAAACCACAAAAGTTAAGAAAATATGCATTTTCATTGTCCAATCTATTTCAGAAAAGTACCAAAAGTTTAGACTAGAATTACTAAAATGTACTAGTGAATCACTAGTTCCAATGTCTACATATGGTCCCAAAAGAACTACCTAGTCAATAGTACCAATGTCAGTAGTGGATTTTCAATGACATGCACATGTTAAATGGCTATAGTAAATAGCATTGTCTGGGGTATTATCACACTAGTACTGGTGACTGTGTCAATAGTAAGTCAGTACAGATTCACTATTGACATTTCCTGCAGGGTAGCTAACTACAAATTGAATAACTATAAGCTAACTTCTGAATAGACAACTGACTTCACCCTAGGACACCACAATGTTAAAAAGTCAGTTATTTCTGATAAAAATAATCCAAGTGTAACTACTTCTGGTTGCAAAGTAGTTAGCTTAAAGTGAAGTAAAAGTTAGCTTAGTTGCCGATGGGGTACATCCAAACACACATAAATAATATAAAATAAGCTTAATTGTAATTCGTAACAGAAAAACAGCAAATAAAATATCAGTTTTTTTATAATATTTTATGAATAAATTGATTAAAAATAGGAGTGACGGGAACGATATTATACATTTTTTCTTAATTAAAGGCCTAACAAGTTGTTTTTTTTTTTTGGTTAAATTTCTGAAATTTTTAGAGAGTTTCTATACTAAAAATTAGGGTACATAATGCAATTTTGCAAGTCTGTTTGAACGTGATCTCCAGTAAAAAATCGGCAATCTGTGCTTATTTGCAAACTGAAGTACTGCAGTGTTAATTTTTCAAGTTTCGGTATAAAGCATTAAACACATATGTATGTAGACAACAGCGGCTACACCGCTACACGACTACAAATGCCGTTGGCTACAATCGTCGCCGTGTAGTCAGCTACTGAATTATGTTGAAAACGACACCTACATACTTCAAAACTATGAAAACATTGTAGAAATACATATTTAACTTATAAAAAAATTACTTTTTCAAAAAATACTTTTTTCATATCAAAACAAATAAATACATATATTTGCTCAAAACCTTTTGATTGTAAATGAATTTGTATTTTTAGTTTTGTGACATTTTCTTCTGTTGAATAAAATAAAATTGTCGCGAACAAGAATAGAAATTACCCTAAGTTGGCTACAGCCACAACGGTGGTCGTGTAGCCATGTAGCTATGATGTCGTCAAAATAATCGTCTTCATATAAACATGTGTATTTTAATTTTGACAGGTTGTAGTCGGTATCCTGCTGTCGTCTATGTGTTTAATGCTTAAGACTGCATTGCGTTGTAAAAGAAGCATATCGGTGTCTCTCGGTATTTAAGAAATCCTTAGGTAAGTCTCGACTGAGGTGGAATTAAAGCGTATAATGGACGGGGGCTCATAATCCTCATTAAGTTCAAGTAACACAAGTCGCTTTATGTTTGATATTTTTTACACATGAAATCATGATTTCACATTTTTTTCAATATGTTTGAACTAACAATAATTACTTACATCTTAATAATTGCCGCCAACATAAAAAATAACGAGTAGAAAATGCCTAGAGGTTTTGTGTTGTGTTTCAGCCAAAATAGGAGCCATAATTTCTGCAATTCCCATATATTACAAAACATGATTAATCCGGTTTTATCATGTTGATTTTCGAAGATGAATTTTCATAATGGCATCATAAACGTAATCACTATCTTTGCAAATTAATTTGATAGCCTTTTCGAAGTAAAATTGTCACCATCTATTTCATCATTTCAGACAAACTTGTATTGCAACTTATTGTTGAGATTGAAAGGCTCAGATAGCTAGGCGACCGATCACACGATTATTTAGATGATATATACGGTGACCATTATTTGCATGAAATAATAGTGTACACCAGTGACCTGCAACAAGTACGATCGAGCCGA
Organism: Phasia obesa; assembly: GCA_949628195.1. NCBI lineage: Eukaryota > Metazoa > Arthropoda > Insecta > Diptera > Tachinidae > Phasia > Phasia obesa. The sequence goes on along the minus strand of OX451215.1, from coordinate 113,083,716 downwards.
CTTATTAACTAACGTTGAATTTTAAGAACAACTCAAACAAGTATTATTCAATTTTATGCTTGTTCGCTTTTTATGCACAAGCAGAAAACTCAGCAACAAGTGTAAATCATTTCCAACACTTGATTCGAACTACAATGTATGAAAATAAAAAGTGATGTTTATTCACAGTTGGTTTTTTGCATGACGGCTTTGTTGTGCATGATCTGATTGTAATTGAACGAAAAACACTCGAGCCACTTAAAAGTAAAAAAGCGGCTGGCAGAAAAAATTTTTATTTCCTCGAAAAAAAAAAACATTTGACAAAGCAATGATAAAATTTGTAATATGTTAGTATGAAGAAGAAACACTTTAAGGATTAAAATAAACTTTTATAAATAAACGAAGTTTGAAAGTACAGTTTTGTCTGGCTTAAAATTTCTGTCAAAATATTCCATAAGACTCTACGACCTTTCCGGCTCCCTGACAAAATATAGTTGCCTTTGGCAATTTCTTCGGAAATAAATTCTGGACACTGCTCCATTTCAAACTTTAAAGAAATTCCCAAAAAACTTTTTATAACACTTCTCTCGGTGACGGGTAGAAAATTCTTTTACAACTGAATAAAACACTTGTTTTGCTAACAACACGTTGGCTTCTATGCAAAATGAGTTCCATACACTTAACGACACAGTCAGAACATTCATTTTCGCACAAAACAACAAGTGAATAAAACTGAATGTTTGAAACGACTGGTTGCGTAAACAAGTGTTTTTTGCTTTTGAACAAAAACGATTAAATCATAAAAATCAATGTGCATGATTAAGTATAACCGAAAATTTAGCACTTGTAGCAGATCTCTGGTGTACACATATAATGGATTTGATAACATACGAAAAAGCTTTAATAAAAACAATATTTAAAGAACTACGTTTATATATGAACCCTCTTAAATCAAGTATATCTCTTTCAGCAGGATTTTTATGTAATTTTAGTTCCTATTGAGTTTTTTTCTTTTAAATATTGTAGAAATAATGAAAAAAATGAACAATTGTGAAAAAAAACTAAAAAGCTACAAAAGGGGCAAAAATGGTGTACAGTTGGTCACAGTAGCGATATATAAAGAGCTAGACTTGATGATACAGATCAGAATCGGGAGGCTTGATGATAGATGGTGACAATATTCTTCCTACGTCTAATATAAGCCTAATCATTTTGAATATTACAGTCGGATTTCAACTAAATACATGTTTAGATATAAGGGAACGGCTATAATAATATGCAGAAGCGTGTTTGGCGCTTTGAATTTTTTCTAAGTTTAAAGCTGAGGCAGTACATTGTACCTGATATTGTTGCACTGCAGTGCGCCAAGTCAAGTTCCACCTTGTTTTTACCCTCCAGATAACATTCCCTTTATCCCAAATTCATGAAACTTAAAACACAAAGTTGCAACACACATAACACTGTTTGAAAGGTTTACAATAAAGGCTTCCTGAGATATGAAGATGTAAAATTGCATATTGTAGTTATCATTACTCATCAGTATAATGGGGCACTTCCACTATAACAAAACTCTCTAGCTTTGTATGCAAGTAGGTTTCGAAAAAACGAGACAATTTAATTTAGGGTCGGGCACCAGTCTATAGTTTTAGCGTATACTTAAATTTACAATATTTGTGGATAAAAAACACGTCGAAAAAAGGAGTCAGTCACGGAACCAAGCAAGATCTTGGGAAGTCCAATGTCTATAACTATTATTATATTGTTCCAAACAAGACCTTGGTTATCATTTTAAACAAGACTGTCTTCTTGATTATTCTTTATAAACATCAATACATCGCGATTAACCTCATTTTAAAATGATTACGACTAACGGAAGGACTAAATTCATAAAAAATTTGTTTTATTAACAGAAAATATTTATTTATGAATTAGGTCCTTCCGTTAGTCGTAATCATTTTAAACTTTTAAGTAAAAAAATGTTTTTGATCGTTGCGAAGCTATCTTACATTTCGCTAGCTGTAATCCAAGTAATTACAAGTAATTTTCAGAATATTTTTCGAGATTCGAATAGCTTTCCTAGCCGTTTCGTGCATTTCTTTAGATTTGTCAGTTTAGAAGAAATTTTTTCGATCAAAGGATTTGTCGCCATTATTAAAGTTAGGTCCGAGGATTCCACCAGCCAATAAAGGGTACCGGACAGTAATTGTTTATGTAGCATTGCCCAGAGAATCTCTCGTGCATTTTCCTTACTCCAAATGCGACAACTTTACTTATATATCGACATGGCCATTAAGCCGAATATGAGCGTTATTACTGAATTGCGATAAAATATTCCGGAACAAAAACACCATTTTTTTTAATTAAATTTGTACGATTTGTGATCGTTTATTTGGCATTAGCCTATTCATGATGTTAAATTTTCAGATTTGTCAGAGGTAAGACAACTTAAACCCCCTTATAAAAAAAAAATACTTGGTTTTTGAAACATTTATTGGTGCAATAAATTTTACTTAGTAGAAAAATGCCAAAAAACGCGAATTGAATAAGTTCGACTGTCTATTCCTTTAACTGTTTGTTTTTCTTTTTCTCACCCTCGGCACTTTTTATTTTTTTTCTCATCTGTTTGGGTATGACGCGCAATACTTCCGAATCTATTTGCACAGGCATTGAATTTTGTCGCATTGCAAACCATTTCATTTTGTTTTTTTCAATTTTCTTGGCGCGGATTTCGGCAGCCGTTTTGCCTGAAATAAAACAAAAACATTTACGTCAACAAATGCAAACGGTTGTTTTTAGAATTAAAGACAAATATTAAAATTAATGTATTAAAAGATTTGTTGTTGATATAAATCATATTCATACACATACATTCATACACATACATACATACATACTCGTACTTTCATAAGAATGTATGTATGTAGTTACAGGGTACCAAAAAATAAACGGTACTTACATTAATATCTTTTTTAAGAAAATTTGGAAAACCAAATAGAATCAGGCGAATTCTTTTTTTTAGCGAAACTCTTAATTCTACTTGATAGCTTGTGCTCAGCAGACTGTTACAGAAACCAGGTAAAGAAGACATACATACATAAATCAGGTTTTATATTAAAAAATCCCTTTTAAAGGCGTTTGCTATCTTTTGTCTGTTTGAAATGGTCCTTTATTGCTTTAGAAATTGTTTGACGGAAAATTTTGCTTGGGCATCATTTGTTTCATTTTTGCTTCTACGGCGCATCAGATGCAAAGCAAAGATGTACTAAAGGTGTGTTCAGACTACGTGTACAAGTCATATGGAATGCCAGGTTTTCCATAAGTAAAACTATACACATAGTGCGAACCACTTGAAACATATCAGCCAAACCTAAACAAGCGTGTTGAGGGCAAAATAACTGTAATAAATTCTCTCATGTACATACAAAATGTAGGAAGCAAACCTATATAGCGCGGCGTCAACGCTTAGTAATTAAAAAATCCAATTTTGACAGAGCGTTAGGTAGTAAAGTTAAATGCAAACAAACTGTTATTGTTTGTTTTTTTTTGTAAGTGTTGTGCCATTTTAGCTATTTTCTGTTTTATCTAGCGATTTTAATTTATTAGATTTTATTACACAGAATAAGTTAACATTACTGTTCATTAAAAATGGTTTTACACGGCGTGTGTTTGTCATATGACTTGTCAGTTTGATAACCCATATGTAATTTCATGTGTTTGTCAAAATAGACATTTTACATACGGTTTATAATTTTGGCTTTTAAACGTACATGTGTTATTACATCTGACATAACCTATAATGTATAATTTTTCCATCACACATTTTTGTATTGACAACCACAGCTGATGCAAATGTGCAAACGTAGTGCTTTTGCCACGCTTTTAGTGCTTTTGATACCATAAAAAACCTAAATTAGCAAAATATCAAGTTGGCATTACAGGATGTCAGATGCTTTTTCACATCTAAATAGAAAACGTTCTAAATGAAAAATGTCATATGTATTGTACACATGGAAAATACACATGTTATATTTGAAAGGGTTTACACGACGTGGATAGAATTTACACATGGAAAAGTGAGAAGTCATATGACATTTTACACGCCGTGTAAAAGCACTTTAAAGAGCGTTGTGCTCTTATTTAGGTTTGTTCAAAGCTAGGCGCTAGACTGCTTTATGCCTTCCACGTTTATTACCCCCAGTCTACATTAGACAAAATGATAAGCACTAATATCATGTTAAAGTGTGTTAAATGGAACGTCAGATTTTTCATATGTAAAACTATGCACATAATCTAAACCTCTTGAAACATAACATATGTTATTTTCCTATGTGCAATAACATGTGTTAGTTTTTTATTTAGAGCACGCTCTACTTGACGTGTAAAACTATATGACAACAGCTGTTTTCAGTGATGTTCACTTTTATTTTCAAAAATTACGCTCATACATTTTTATCATGGATTTAAGGAGTCAAAAATTAACCAATATCTTTATTCTAACTTTTGTTAGTAATTTAATGGTCGCAGATTTATATCGATACCTCATAGGTGATATGTTATGTAACCTAATATAGATACATATATTATATATCTATTTGCAAGTTTAATTATTTGTACGTCAATCACGGCCAAATCGAATTTAATAATATTTAAAACATAGACAGATCTTTATTTTTTGTGGGTGCAATGGAATATGTCTGTTTTAAAACTAGGGCCAGAGGGTATAAGGGACATTTCTTTAATATGGGTTTCAAAATAAATTTTGGCTGTGCGGCTCTCTGAAGGGTATACAAACTTTTTTTTTTTAATTTGTTACTTACAATTAATTGTAGCCAAATCTGTCGCTTACGTGGTTTTGGCGCAAACAGCAACTTTCTGTGGGTAAACATTTATTATTGTATATATCAAAAAATAAAACTTTTAACTTTACTAAAAATGCTCCAATTAGCCTGCAACTTTCATGATTTTTTTAATCTTAAATACAAAAAACTTAGTGGTTGAGATTTTAACATTTCCAACTTGAAATATAAAAATCATTATATTTTGCATGCAAATGTCATTTGTATTGCGCATACGAGGTTTTGAAAATGGATTTATTTATTTTTCATACAAACTTGTTAAGATGAGAATGTAGTCTGGTGTCAAATGTTATTTACTACCATAAAAACCAAGAAAGTAAATTTCGAAAAAATATCGCTTACGTGGTTTAAGAAGAAACGCGACGATATGTTACAATGTTAAGCAATGTGTTTTTTTTTTTCAGTGCAAAACACCAACAATTTCTCATTTTAACCAGTTTTAACAACTTTCTCTGGTTGGGTATGCTTCCTCAATATTAATAGAAGTTGAGAACATAATTACATATACATATGCATAGTGATAAAAGGCAAGGTGTGCTTATCCATTTTACCGGTACTAAGAAACTCTGAATTAAATTCAAAATTTACTTTACTATAGTGTATTATTTTTTAAATCCTTTTTAAGACGGTAAGTAAACTGTAATATCGCCTAATTAATAACTTTGGACAGTAGGAACAAAAAAAAATGCTATTGAGGTATTGTGGGTATCGAAACTGCTGCAAATCACTTAATTGAGCCGTTGCTTTTGAAAATGTGAGAAATCCATTTTATGTTTTTAATCAATTAACAACCAATATTATTCCAATATCAGCATAAATTTGTTATTAAAAATTTATTTGGTCAACAATATTTTAAAATGTGTGATTTTGAAAGTAAGTCCATGTTGAATAGTACTAATAATTATTTAGCAATCATACCGCAACTATGTTAAAAAATCTTCGCAATGTAACCTAAGAAATATAAGTATTGTAATTCCTTTCTTTTTTTCCACTTTTTACTTTAAAATTAAATATAATTTTAGTTTTTTTTTTTTGGTTTTTTGTTTCACTGTACCAAGAAGAATGAAATGATATTGAAATAAAATATGTACATATGTATATAAGTAAATAAACTATTCAATTTTTTGGTAATATAATTAAATTCCATTAAAAGAAAATCAACGTTTTCATCAAATCATTGCCTTTAAAAATGAGACATCTACACTGGCGCATACCAAAACTTTTTTTTCAGCTAAAATGGATAAATTTTATAGCATGTTAAACTTACATGCAGCGTTGCCATTTTAGCCATTTTCCGGCTAGATTTACCTTTTTATTTTCCTCTTTAGCCAGAAAAATTTAGTTTAGCCATTAGCCTTTTTTTGGATTTTTTTTAAATCATTTTAGCCTCTTATCTCTGTTTTAGCCTGTTTTCTCGAATAACGAAAACAAAAATAGCATACTTTGAATTTTTTAAACCTGTCCTAAAACAAGTTCAAGTAGTTAAGAAGTATTTTGAAAGCAATACAGCAGCACCCACAAAATTGTTTAGAGACTTGACATTATTAATTTCAAGTCTATAGTTAATCGTTTCTCCCTGCGAAAGCTTTAATCCTTTAAGAACATCGTTAAAGCAATATTTCACACCCGTTCCCCAATTTTATTACAATTTTGAGGAATATATGAAGTTAAAGAAAGATGAAAATATTATTGATACTGGAACAGAAGAATCTAAACGAGAGAATTTTCGATTATTTTTGCGCCATTTAACTGAGCAACTACGTAGACGGTTACCAAGCAATATAAAGTCTATAGATTTTTTTTTCAATTGAAAATTCTAAAAAGCAAGTAAAACCCAGTATATTTTTACATTTTCAAGATGAAGAGCATAATTTTAATGTGTATGAAGTGCCGCAATTAGGAATGCAATGGAAAAATCTTTCACTTTTTTCGTCGAATAACGTTCATAGTACATTAGAATTTTGGTCTCAGGTGAAAGAGTTTAAAGATGCTGTAAATGTTAAACCTTTTACACTATCACCAGATTTTGTTTTTAAATTTTTAGTTTTGCCAGTAAGCAACGCAGAAGTAGAGAGAATTTTTAGTGCAATGAATGTAATCAAAATCAAACAAAGAAATAGACTAAAAATAAAAATGTTAAACTCTGGTTGTTAGATATGGCGATTTCTCGCCAAACGTGGCGATTTTTAAACTTATTTGGCGATCAAATTTTCGATTTAGGTGATTAATTTTAAAGAAAAACTGGATTTTTTTAAATTTATATGCTGTTAATTAATGTATAGAAAGATCGATTTAAATAAGAACTTCCACCAAAACGTGACTGTGAAAACGTGCTACAATTTTATGAATTGAAATAGGGCATCTGACACACATCTGTTGATCTTTAGTAATATTTAATAAATTTAATTCCTATAAAACATATTCTAAATAAGAACACTATAACGAATACCTTAAGGTGGGTATGCTCAGGTCTCCATTTATTATAATAACCACAATTTTTCATTGTTTTAAGTCAAAATTTTACCTTTCTCGTGTCTACTAATCATTGTAAATAAAAAACAAAATATTTATATATTTTGGCGACTTTTTTTCTATTTTTGGCGAATTTTAGATATTTCGAATAAATTTATTTTTTGTGATTTGTAAAAATTATTTTCGAAATTAATTTCATTCGTTTCGGGCTTTTAAGGTCTTAAATGTTTAAAAAATGTAAATAAAAAACTATTATTTCATTTTTGTATCCAACGTTTCGCTGGTATTTTCCAGCTTCATCAAGGATAATTTTATTAAATCTGGGAACGATATAGAAAATGTAAACACAAAAATGTAGTACAGACAACAACAACATGATAACTTAGTTTAACTTATTTTACTTACATATAGTTTTCTCGTCAATTTTAACATTTAGTTTAAACAATATTAGTTTTATACACCACGACATAAAACACATATTATTCAAAAAACGCAAAAACAAACTTAAAAAAATATCACAGTTGAAATATGCTAAACTAGTATCACAGTTGGAGCAAAACTACTAAACAAAATTATTGCAATCATATAATTGGCGCTGATGTTGTCTTTGTCTTCTTTTCTATTTATTGCACTTGTTGTTCTTTGCTGAATTCTTAAGGCCCAACTATAATATGCATAACTGGCTTAAGCTAATGTCAAAAAATGAACGAAAAGTCTGTCAAATGCTTAAGCAACTTAGTGAAGACTTTTAGGTGGCTACAATGTACTTACATGAATCTCAAAACTATCCTGACACAGTTGCACATTTGTTTTATTCGTACTTTTGAAAAATAATAATTTTTTTCTGAATAAATTAAATTTTTTAACAAAAAGGTGTTAAATAAACATATTTTATATACCTAATACCATTCATATACAAATTAATAATTATTTTTAATAGTTTTAAGACAATTGAAAGAAAAATTTATCATTTTTGCTGTTTGTGTAATTTTGGCCAAAAGTACTAAAAAATACAGCGGTGTGCATCACTCAACTCATAAACAATAAAATGCTCTTTCTTTTTAATTACGATTACTATACAACGCCGCCCTTTTTTGTTATAGAAATTTCTTTTTTTAAACATTTTATATTAAATTTAGATACAATTTGTTCACTTTCGTTCTCCATTGCAATTTTTTACGAATGTTCATTCACATGTAAAACACAAAGCACAAACAGCTGTTTCCGTACGGAATGTGCGATCGGTTTCGGACTTTGCTTAAGCAAATGACACTTGACGAAACTCAACGAAAAGTGTTGTTAAGTACATTATAGTTTGCCACATATGATTTATATGTAATTGCACAGTTGCTTAAGTTGGCTTAAGCTAGCTTATGCATATTATAGTTGAGCCTTTAAACTTTCCAATGTATATCACTTGTTCTCTTTTACTTCTTTGTCCAGAATTTTTACATTTAAAAGATCTGCATTATGTCTCATTTCTGTGCAATGTTGCGCTAATGCATTTGTTACTTTTCCCCTTCGTATGTTGGTAAATAGCGATACCACGTCTAGGGAAATTAGAATTTCATCTTCGTCGAGGCATACATTTTTTAATTTATTTTTAAGCTCCAAGGAATTTTTTACATTATATTCTTCCAATATAATGTTTTTAAGTATTCCTCCCATATGTTTAGCTAATTTGTAGCAGGGCACTTCGACCGAAGAAGAGATTGGGCGTAGAGGTGTATTCGGCTTATGGATTTTAGGAAGGCCGTACAATCTTGGGACTATGGCTGAATTGGCGAAAGTTTTATTTTTGAAGCTTAGCCATTTTTTTAGCCTGAAAAATTTTATTTAGCCTTTTTTTAAAGGTAGTTTAGCCATTTTTCTCAAAAAGTTTTGGCAACACTGCTTACATGCGATAAAAAATATAAAAAAGGTCTATTACGGCTTGTGAATTTGTTTAACGCCATTCAAATGCAAGTCATTAAATAAAATAAAATGGAGTTCTCAACGGCTCAATTATTTTAAAGAAATTTAATTCTTTTCTATTGTCATAAGAATTTGTTTCATTGTTTTATTTGCAATCTATTTTCCAATAATAAGCAAATTAATTAACAATAACTATTCACATAAGTTTTACCCTCTATTAAGGATAAAACACTATGTACATTAGTACATTTTTTCTATGTACACATATAACTAACAAAAATAGACTTGCTATAAAACCTAATTTTCTGTTTAAATGTATTTACAAATAATATATTGTCAACATTAACAAAAAAAGATTTTATTTTACAAATAGAAGGTCATCCAGTAAAGAAATAGCAAGGGGATTAGAGTAGTTGCTTAATCTTTCCAGGTATCGCGAACTGTATTCGTTAATTTCAAATTTGACCTTTGGTATGCCTCTATGAATAGTATAGTTTTTCACATACCATGGAGCATCTATTTACTAACATTTTAAGGGTTTTGGATTGATAACTTTGAAGAATTTCTACATTCAAATTACTAGCCGTTCCCCAAAGTTGAATTCCGTATGTCCATATTGGTTTCAAGGTAATTTCGTATAGAAGGACTTTGTTTTTTAAAGTGAGTCCAGATTTTGGTTTTAGCAGCCTCGCTTGGTTTTGATGTTTAAGTGTTTCTTCTTAGCTTTTATATACTGTTTCCATCTTAGTCTTTTATCAATGTACATACCAAGATATTTAACACAATCAGACCTTGGAATTTCCTCATTGTTTAAAGTAGGGGAACTGGATCCCCTTCTTAGTGTAAAGGTGAGTTGATTTTTCAGCATTAAGAGTAATGTTCCATCTGTTAAACCAAGTGGATATATTATTGAGATGAGTTTGAAGTCATAAGAATTAGGATAAAAACTATTTTATTCCTAATAAAAAAAGAGTGAAAATAAATTGACATTAACACCAACAAAATTATTCATAATTATTACTTATTGTATTATTTATTATAATTATTTTTGGTTTTGATCTAATTTCTCTCTTATAAATTGATATCTGTACTGTTGTAAAAGCTCCCAAATGATAATACAAAGCGGTAGTTCTTTGCATAGTTGATATCGCTAGCGGGTTTCTAATAAAATGAAATGGCGGCAAAAATATGCAAAGTTGCCTAATAATTTATTACAGTAAGTCCCAATAAAGCTATTATTAATAGTTTTATTATAGTCTAATAATTTAAAAAAATAATCCATCTAATCCACACTTTGAAGACCAGCTATTTTAAATTTTTGTATTTAATAACAGGAGGTTATGTCATATGTACGTAGCATGTGTACGTTTAAACCCAAAAATTATAAACCATATGTAAAACATTGATTTTGACATACACATGAAATTTCATATGGATAGCAATTTTGACAGTATATATGAATTGTACAGTCAATGTAAACATTTCTTTAGTGTTAAATGTGGACTGCACATGTTAATGTTATTTCCAAGTCTTAACATGGTTGTTAAAACATTTGACATTAAAGCACTTTTATAAGCTTAAAATGGTTTTACACGGCGTGTATTTGTCATATGACTTGTCAGTTTGATAACTCATATGTAATTTCATGTGTTTCTCAAAATAGCCATTTTACATACGGTTTTAATTTTTGCTTTCAAACGTACATGTGTAATTACATGTGACATAACCTACAATATATAATTTTGCCGCCACACAGTTTTTTATTTCCAACCACAGCTGTTGCAAAGATGCAAACCTAGTGCTTTTACCACATTTTTAGTGCTTTTGGTACCACAAAAAGCATATAATAACAAAATATCAAGTTGGCATTACAGGATGTCAGATGCTTTGTCACAGCAAAATAGAACACGTTCTAAATGAAAAATATCATATGTATTGTACACATGGAAAATACACATGTTATGTTTGAAAGGGTTCACACGTCGTGTATAGAATTTACACATGGAAAAGTGACAAGTCATATGACAAATACACGCCGTGTAAAACCACTTTTAGTCAGTAAGAGCCAATTTACACCATGACATATTTCATGAAACTGGTTGCATGCAATTTTTGTTTGTTGGCAAGAGGTGTAGAGAATCAAGCGGGGTAAACAAAATGGCATGGCTTGAATTTTGAAGGGATTTTTTGACACTTGCTTTGTGCAATTTTCGTTCGTTCAGAGTTGATTTTAAAAATGAAATTGTTTTGCTTATTATGGGTACATTTCGATATGATTTTAATAATTTCTTGTAAAATTTCATTCTTTGTTTGACTCATTTTTATTTATTTTGTATTTTAGTACGAGTGCATATATTTTTTTGAAATAACGCACAAACAATAAAAATTAAGAATATGAAATCAAAAGAATATGTCAAAAACAAATTCAAGTCGATTGCATGAAAATTTTCATCGTAAAAATGTGCCATGAAATTCGCTGCAACTTTAAAATAGACATGAAAAAATGGCATGAAAAAATGACATCGTATAAATTCGGACTAACACGTGTTATTCCATATGCAATACATGTTATTTCAGTTGTGTTAACTTTCATTTTCAAAAATGCCACACTTATATTTTTATGTTAAATTAAGGCGTGCAAAATTAACCAATCTCTTCATTTTAACTTTTGTTAGTAATCTAAGATCGCAGACTTATAGCTATCCTCATAGGTTAAAAGTGAAAATAATAATTTTTGTTGAGAAGATTTTGTTCGGCTTAAGGTCTTTTACAAAATGTTAAAAATGAAAAACAATAAGCAACATTGTTTATTTCATTTTATTTTTCCAATATTAAAGCTAAACTCATATAATAAACAGATTCAATTCACAAAAGAGTTGGAAAAGGACAACAATCTACCTTTCCTTGACGCAGTAGTAATAAGATGTCGAGAATTACTTAAGCTAGATTGGTATCAGAAACCTACCGCTTCAGGTAGGCTAATGAGTTTTTACTCTAAGCACCCAAGGCGAGTAATTATTAACACGGCAACCAACTTTATTAGAAGAGTAATAGACATTAGTGATGAACAATTTTACAACAAAAATATACATAGAATCATACATATACTGGAGACAAATGACTATCCTCGTAAAACTGTAACGGAGTTAATCAAATATGTAAGATCAAAAAACGACAGATCAGCTAACACAGAGAATCCCCAGAAAGCATATAATGTTATTACATATGTTCCTGGATTATCAGAAAGAATGAGAAATACAGACATTTATGACAACAAAAAGTATGAATTTGCTATGAAGAACAATAATTTGTTAAACAATCTCATCTCACAAATCCGATTTAAAAGCTGTGGGGAAACCTATAGAGCAAAAAACTGCACTCGCTGCCCACTGTGCATTACATGGTCACAGGCCTGATTTTGAGAGAGTAAAAATTTTACAGGAAGAGCAGAACTATAAAAAGAGATTTACATTGGAAATGTTATAGCCCGTTCAGGCTGCCACGAAATTAAGTCATTTTGTGATTTCGGCCGAAATCAACTTGAAATTACGTAATTTCGCATACATTTTACCATTGCCCAAATTAACTCATTCTACTTAATTTCGTCGAAATTAACTTGAAATTACGATAGACAACGCTGGTTTTGTAGAAAAAGCTACTTTTTTTGCAACCATGACCAGATTTACAACCTTGAAAGTACGTTTTGTTTAAAAAGAATTTAAAAGCCAAATGAAATAATGGAAATATACATAATTGTACATTAATTTTGTTGTAGTGTTGTTTTTAATATTCATGTATATTTTAAATCAATACGAAAGTGTTGTGCGAAGGCTTTTTGCAAAATAATTAAACTATACAAGTGTAACTAAACGTGATCAGCTGTTTGCGAAATTAAGTCAAATGTCAAAAAGCCCAGTATGAACACTTTAGATTTCGTTCGTAATTTCAGCTCGAAATTACTTAATTTCGTGGCAGCCTGAATGGGCTATTACAAATAATTAGTGTACTACCTACAACAAAACGTTTAAATTATAAGACAGACACAGACAATTGCGCTCAATTATATCGACATATTATTAATAAACACAAGAAACAGAATAAATATTTAGTTCGGAAAAATTCATTGGACAAGGAGGTTGTTATCGAACTAAACCTTAAATTGTTTAAACATTTTAATGTATGTATTGTACGAAAATTTTATGTTTTAATATCTTATTGTGTAATATATAAATAAATTAGTCAAGTGCGAGTTAGACTCACACACGTAGGGTTCCGTACTATGTTCAGTATAATTTAAAAATTCCAGTTGTTTATTTCTTTATGTCTTATGAGACACCCTTAAATTTTAAAATTAAAGTAATATTCGCGAAAATTGCATCATAATTAGAACACCCTTTAAATTTTAATATGTAATTCATTTAATAGCGGCCATGGTAATACACTTTCTATTAAAATATCAGGAGCCTACCTATTGCGGTTAAAAAAACAAGGTAATATTCGTGAAAAACACGTTACTAATGGACACATTTCAATTTTAAGTATTTGTTATAGCGGCCGAAGTAACACATCTACTGTAAACATTTCAAGAGGGTATCTATTACGATTTTTAAAATCTTGTCACTGTCGGAACACCCTTTAATTTTATTATTCATTATAGTGGCCATGGCAACTTACTTTCTATAAATATATTAAGAGTCTACTTATTGCGATTAAAAAATAAGTCACTATAAGTGAAAAACATGTCACTGTCACCCCCTTTAATTTTTAGTAATTGTCAATTCGGCCGTGGCAACACATCTTCTGTACAAAATTTCAATAGTCTACCTGTTACGGTTCAAGAAATAAGGCTTTATACATGCAAATCATGTCACTGTTGGAAAACCCTTTAATTTTTATTATTTGTTATAGTGGAGATAGTTATACACCTCCTGTAAAAATTTCAAGATTCCACCTATTCATTCAAAAGTTAGGATATATACATGCAAATCACGTTACTATTGGAACACCCTTTAATATTTAAGTTCTATTTTGTATACTTGTTTATAAAACAAACATTGTTTTAATTACAGTCTGCAAATTGTAAGTGGTTTCCTCTTACAGCTCAAAAAAAAGACATAAACGTAAATAACACGTCACTTTTAGAAACCCTACGTTTGAGTATTTTTTGCTATTGTGGCCGCAGTTATACACTTTTGGTAAAATTTTCAAGAGTCTACCTATTATATTCTAAAACTTAGGCCTTACACATACACACACCACTATCGGAACACCCTTTAATTTTTAGGTTTATCTTTTTTGGCTTGTTTATAAAGCGAACTAAATTTAAATACTGTTTGTAAGAAATAAACACATATTCGTAAATAACACCTTGCTATAGCGGCCATAGTTATACACCTTTGGTAAAATTTTCAAGAGTCTACCTATTATGGTTCAAAACTTAGGCCTTATACATGCAAATCACTCCACTATCGGAACACCCTTTAATTTTTAGGTTTATTTTTTCAGACTTGTTTATATAGCGAACTAATTTAGTGCTTGCATATTTTTAGTGAATTCCTCCTACAGTTCAAGAAATAAGCACATATTCGTTAATAACACCTCTCTATCGGAACACCCTATAAGTTTTAGTAGTTGCTAGTATAGCGGTCACAGTTATATACTTTCTGTGAAAATTTCAAGCGCCTACCTATTACGGTTCAAAACTTAGGCCTTATACAAGCAAATCACACTACTATCGAAACACCCTTTAATTTTTAGGTTTATTTTTTTATACTTGTTTATATAGCGAACTAAGTTTTAATTACTGCTTACATATTTTTAGTGTATGCCTCCTACAGCTCAAGAAATAAACATATATTTGTGAATAACACCTCTCTATCTGAACACCCTATAAATTTTAATATTTGTTGCTATAGCGGCCAAAATTATACACCTTCTGTAAAAATTTCAAGATTCTACCTATTATGATTCAAAACTTAGGCCTTATAAATCAAAATAACACCACTCTCGGAACACCCTTTAATTTTTAGGTTTATTTTTTAGACTTGTATATAAGACGAACTACCTTTTATTACAGTTTGTAAATTTTTAGTGTATGCCAGTTCAAGAAATAAACACATATTCGTGAATAACACCTCTCTATCGGAACACCCTATAAGTTTTAATTTTTGTTGTTATAGCGGTCATCGCTATACACCTTCTGTGAAAATTTCAAGAGTCTACCTATTACGGTTCAAAACTTATGCCTTATACATGCAAATCACACTACTATCGAAACACCCTTTAATTTTTAGTTTTATTTTTTTATACTTGTTTATATAGTGAACTAAGTTTCAATAACTGTTTGTAAATTTCAAGTGTATCCCTCCTACAGTTCAAGAAATGAACACATTTTCGTAAATAACACCGCTCTATTGAAACACCCTATAAGTTTTAGTATTTGTTGCTATAGCGGCAACAACTATACATCATCTGTGAAAATTTCAAGAGTCTACCTATTACGGTTCCAGAGATAAAAGGTGCTGACAGACGGACAGACATTGTAGCGAAAACAATAGGGTTTCGTTTTTACACTTTGTGTACGGAACCCTAAAAATGTATCCTCGTTCTTTTGTATGTAGATTCCTTGATAATGGTTAACGATGTTAACCGAAATATTGGAAAAATAAAATGAAATAAACAATGTTGCTTATTGTTTTTCATTTTTAACATTTTGTAAAAGACCTTAAGCCGAACAAAATCTTCTCAACTAAGAAACACAGGTCAACTTTAAATAAAACACACTGATAATAAATTTTGTAATATAATGTATTTGATTGTTTGTACTTCAGTCTAAGCTAAACCGAACTCAAGGAAATTTAAAACATAGGCAGATCTTTATCTAGAAGGACAAGGTTTGTTTACAAAGTCTCTCAATTATAATTGTTAAATTAAATTAATGAAAATAAATATACTGAATTAACTTAAAAATTTAGTTTACACCACAAGCTATAAGCGATACTAAAAGTGGGAATTCCATAATTGAAAAATTAAAGTTATGTGAACCGAATGAATTTTGGTACTCAGTAAAATTACACATAATCCCACATCACTGGAAAAAATTTTTGATTTGTGACAGATACCGTTGTTGAAATATACACTTTTCAAATATGAGTTAGTCGACGTTTTTCTTGCTTGCAAAACAAATTTAATTTTTTGGTGTTTTCAAGATTGGTTTTTGGTGCTTTCTGAAGTGAAATTTAAAAATATAATAATGGAATCTTCAACCATAGATTACATATGTAGATAGCCAACTCTCCAAATGTCAAAAACGTGGCTATAAATGTCTTCACACATGCGGATACGGTGTGAATTCAACACACATACGGGAGTAAAATGTTTTACTTATATTAATACACTATTGCGCGATATATCGTTGAACTCTCAAATATGAACATATATAAGTAAATAATATAAAAATTTTTCTCTTAAAATTAATTCAGAATTTAATGTACAGTAGACCACCTTATAACACGGTACTCTTACAACGCATTTTCATATTACGCGATTTCAGTCCCTCTTACAACGCTGGTTTGCACATTGTGGTAATTGTGTTGCTATAAAATTAAATTATTTTATTAATTTTGTGTTCCTAGTTTTTGTATAGTAAGAAAACTAGTTATACGAGAATACTCGTATAACGCCGCACACTGTGGCCACTGCGGCAATAAATCAATTTGGACCTGCTTTTCGATTTTGATGATTTTTGCACAGATGGTTAAAAACTATCTAAAGGTCATGTGTGAAAAATTTCATGCAAATATCTCCATTGGTTTTCTGTCCCGAGCAGCGCAAATTTGAAGTATGTGAACAAGTCTCAAATGTGATATTTTTCTATGTCATATTCAAAAGCCTGTTACTTATAAACTATACACCGAATGTACCTTATAAGTATTTTTTCAATTAAAATGGACATTAAGCATTATGTGTAAATTAAAAAAAAAAAATTTAAAATTAAAAAAAAAAAATTCTTTTGACAATATATTTTAAACCAAAAATAAAAACATTTATGATTTTCCGTTAGACTTTTAGTTGTGTGCGAAGCAGTGCGACACATGGAGTCCTATACCAAATTAAAGCTGAGAGTCTCAGCTAACAGACTAAAAAAAAAAAACCTGCCCCAATTTGCCCGCCGCCGAAAAAACAATGAAAAACCAAAAAATTACAGTAAAAAATATGCGTTATTTTATTGCATGTGTACTATATAGAAAAAACTTAAATTTGAGTCCCGATTACAAAAACAAATGTACACAAAAGTATTTATCAAAGTAATATCGGTACATTGTTTACCTAGACTAAACAACAAAAAATCGAAATGTAAACTTACTACACATTAAATAAAGAGCTTTACGTATAACTTAATCAATAACTTAACATTGATCACATTTTTTCTCTTAAAAATTAACTCCGTTATCCGTTATAAACATTTTTTTATATTATATCTGAGATTGGTATAGTGAGTGTTTATTAAGCAATTAAAGCCAATTTAAATAATAAGCAATGGAAAAGCTAAAAATATCTTTCAGCACGCTTTCGGAAATTGTGTTTGAATGTAAAAAAGATATTGATCTTATAACTGGTGTAGTTTTCGGAATTATAAAATAGTGTCCGAGAAAACTCAAGAAAAATTCAAACGGTTTTTGAAACAAACATTTATGCCTCAATTTTTAAAGTAGTTGAACAAGAGTCAGCGTACTTCATCAAGATTTTTTAATGACAACGAAGAATGGCTAACACATTCTTATACGTTGACTGATGAAGTAGTGGATGATACAGTGAATGGTAAACGTGGACGTCCAACGAAAACCTTTGGGGAGAGCAATGCCAGAACGAAATCTTCGGTTCAAAATTATATTATCCACAATTATTTGCAGTCAGTCAATAGACGCTGAGAAATTCCAAATATATTGTATAGACACGGCAAAATTGTACATTGATTTGTATGGAAAATTTTTTATATTGGATTGGTGGGTGTTACAGTAGGCGGATTTTCTTCATATTTTCAATACAGCATTTAATAGATGTTATATGCATTTGCGAAAAATAAACATATTTCATATAAAGATATTGCATTTTCGAAATATCGTTTGTATGGGAGGTGGGCGTAAAAGTGGGCGGATAAAGTTCATATTTTCAGGAGGTCATACTACATTTATAAATATTAATGTTTTATGAAAATTGAGTTAATATATTTAAAATCATGAAAGTTATGCCACATTTTCTATTTAAGTTGTATGGGAGGTGGGCGTAAAAGTGGGCGTATTTTTGTAAAAAAAAAATTGAAATTCTTAAAAAATTTAAAATAAATGTGTGCAAAATTTCATTAAGCTCCGCAACCTCCTTGATTTAAGACCATTAAATACACTACACGGCCACAGTGTGCGCCGTGTTATAAGGGGGATTACTGTATTTCCAAGTTTTTAACAATAAATAAATTTAATTTTGTTGACATTTGTTAGGTGAAATTTATTTCTTCACAGTATTGTATTTTTTGTCTTTTAAGGGATGACAATTTTTAATACAAAATGATATTTATTTAAAATTATTAGCAAAAGTTCAACATTATATTTTTATTTAAAAACAAAAGAAATATTTAATTTTAACAACTAAAATTGAATGTAAAAAAATATGATATTTTTACGAAACATTGCAGTATGTGCAGTTTAGGTGCTGTGGGGAAATTTTTTTAAAAACCATATTAGTTTTGCACCAGGCACTTAAATGACAACTCTTGTCCATTTAAAGTCTATTTAAGTTTTACGCATAACCATATGTTTTTATCAGCTTGATTTTGTCCATGAATGAAAAACAGCGGTTCATTGACAGAATTTTTATTATATTACATATGTACATAAATTAATTAAAATATATTGATTCCTTTTTATAAAAGTATTAATATTACAAGTATTTCAACAATTTTGCTGTTTTAAAGTACATTTTAGGTTTTTTTTGATGTTTGTTTTAATTTTTTGTCTGCAAAAAAAATGAACTTTTTTTGTTAAACGGCTGTTTTCTGCAATTGTTTTGATATTTTGTGGTGCTACCATAGTTTTACCACAATTAAGTAAGAACATTTAAATAAGACTGAAATGCTGAAACAGTTTTTAAATAAAACTTAAAATTAACTGAATTGGCATTTAAATACGAAGTCTAAAACTGGCCCTATGGTTTTTGACTTTTGAGTTGATTATCTACATATGTACATACATACATATGTGTTATCTATGCCTTCAACCTCGGATTAGTAATATTATATGTATGTAAGTATGTGTTTTTGGTTTTTATGTTTAATTTGCAGTGTGACCAGGTCTAAAAATATTTTGCAGCTAGATCTGGTTTAAAATAATGCTAAAAAAGCTTACAAAATGCTAAAATTTTAAATTTTAACGAATTTATCCCTTATACAATATTTATTTTTCACACTGAACAATTTATTATTATTATTTATGAATTAATTTTTTGTTATAAAAAGATAAATATTTTTTTCATAAAAATTTTCAACCCACAATAAAGCGCTTGTAGTGTTTTTTAAGGTTCAATTCAAAGTTTACCGAAAATTGTACTTTGAGTGACTCTTATTCATTTCTGAAGACTTTAATTCCTAATACTCATCATTAATACTAGCTGTGCCCACCACTTCGCAGTGTCCTTACAATATATTGTTCGATTTTATATGCATATCGGTAAAATTTCGTATTTTTACTGCTTTTGCTCCACTTTCTCTTGAAAATAAGATATTTACCCGGAGAAAAGTATCCTTTATTTGAATCAGGATACTAAGGTAACTCCTCACAAAATCTTTTTCAAATCCATCCAGTAGTTTTTACGTGATGCGAACTCAGACAGACAAAAAGACAAGCAGACAGAAAATAAGTTACTTTTTTTTAATACGTATGTATAGACGTGAATAATTTTATTTCTTCCTTTTTGAGGCTTAATGGCCAAAAACTGACTCAGGTTTACAAATTATAAAATATTTTAATACTTAAACTCTAGAATGTACGCAATTGCATTATAAGCGTTTTGTAAATGTTAGTGAAGCAGTTAGATAGTGAGTAATAAACAGTTGCATGAGCAAGCTCATCTAATGGGTGAGCTCATGAGCAAGTGATCATATTCTAGCAAACTAGCTTACTGACACATGCTTACTCATACCATTAATGAGCAAACCTCTGTTCTTATTATAAAAAATATTAACTGACCGAGTAAAACGAATTTTCTATATTAGTGAGCGCCGTATTTACTCGTCTTATGTTTAAAACACTCGGTGTGTTTTGTATGGTAATTGTGTATAACTTTTGAATATGACTTAGTGCTTTTTGTTTGCACTAGTGGTTTTTTTGTATTTCTTAAGAAATTAAGGTTAAAAAATTCTGTTTTTTATTTGTACACTCCAACTGTGTTCGTGTTTCAGTCAAAGCATAAACAGCTTTTGTTTAGCATTAACTTTTACTTGCTTATAGAAATCCCAGCTCGTCGCATTTAGCTCGCTGGTCTTGGCTGTTTATTATTATCCACTCAGCGTTACTCGTGTGTATTGAACAGACATGAATTCTCTGAAATATTATAATTATTATAATGTATTCCATTAATCGATTGGTTTTTTATATTCCTATTTCTTTTTCAATTAATGGGCCAACAAGTTACTGTTTACAATTATTGGAATAATTGAAAAGTCAAATACATGTCATAACTTGTAGCATTTCCATCGACAAAAAATTGTGGTATATTTTTAAATAAGACCAAGTGATTGTTTGATTTTTAGAAAATTACGAATGCCAAAAAAAATGCTAAATACGTAATTTAAAAATGCTAAAAATAATGCTAACTGCTAAATGAAAAAATTGCAGCTACATAAAAAAAAAATAATGCTAAATTTAGCTGCAAAAATGTCAAAATGGTCACACTGGTAATTTGTGTAATTATTCTTAATTTATTTATATATATATATATATATATATATATATATATATATATATATATATATATATATGTATGTATATAAATCACAAAATGTGTTTGTTTGTATGTTTGTTGGTTTGTCGAAAAGCTATACCTGCCTACACCATTAAATCGATCTTTCTGAAATTTTCAATTTCTTATTAAATACACGGTTGGTAAAATAGGGTACTTATTTTTTTGATATTCGACGTGGGCGTGGCACCTCCCGTACAAAGTAAATATTTATTACCGTGTTGCTTCATAAAGGTAATAGGTAGCGCCTTGAAATTTCGCACCCCTAATCTCTATATTAACGTACTTAGTTTAGAGAAAGATAGAGTGGATTGGAATAGTGGGTGAGGTACCTCCCATACAAAGTGAAATATTATTATCCTGTATCTAGAGAACTGCAATAGGTAGCGCCTTGGAATTATAACAGAGTGTATTTATTTTGCAATTAAAAGAACCCAAAGTAAAAACGTAACAATTGGTGACAAAAGTGAGATTGTAAAATAAAATAACTTAAAAAAAAAAATAATAAATGAAAATGAAATTTGAAGAACTTAAAGTGGAGCAGCTGAAAAAGGAGTTGAGTAAGCTGGATTTGCCAACAGCAGGTAACAAAACAGAACTGCAGAAGAGGCTCATGGATGAATTCAAGCGTCGTGGCATGGATATTGGCGCATATGAGTTCGATGAAAAAGAGGTAATAGAGGTATGTAGCCGTGAAACAACAACAGCAAGTAGCATGGACTTCAATACGTTGTTCGCCGCTATGATGGAGAAAATGGGAGAAAACTCTAGAATGCTCCTAGAAAATGTACAAGAAGCTTCTAGAGCAAACAGCGAAAAACTGTTAGCTGAAGTAAGAGATGAAGTTCAGGAAGCTTCTAGAGCAAACAGCGAGAAACTTCTGGAAACAGTAAATGAGAAACTGGAGAAAAATCAACAACTTCTAGCTGAGATTCAAGAAGTTTCTAGAGCAAATAATGAGAAACTTTTGGTACAAGTCAACGAGAACCTTCTACAAATTTCTGAAACCATTAATAAGCGAGTAGACTACGTAGAAGTCAAGTTCGATGAAAAAATCTCTGCCGTAGAAGTGCAACTGTCCGCTTTAAACAGAAAAGTGAATCTTCTAGAAACTAGTGGCGTCGAAGTACAGGTAAAGGATGTCGATGTAAAGCTGCAGGAGCTTGAAAACAAAATTATGAGCCTGGAAATAAGAGAAGGTCCAGTACGAGTAGTGACTGAAAACACAAATAGGATAAAAGCTCCCAGTTTCGACGGCAACATACCCTTCAACGTCTTCAAGTTTCAGTTTGAGACAGTGGCCAGTAAAAATCTATGGAGCAATGAAGAGAAAGCGATTGAACTGATTCTGGCACTTAAAGGATTTGCAGCAGAAGTCCTCGAAAGCCTACCAACTAGCTGCAGAAATAATTATGAGGACATAATGGTGGCGTTACAGCGCAAATATGGCGGCGATCATAAAAAGGAGCTGTATAGAATGGAGCTACGTGGCAGGCTGCAGAGAGCAAATGAGACGCTTCAGGATTTCGCCATGGAGATAGAGCGCTTGGTGCAGCTAATATACCCTGGGGAAAACCATCCACTTCTAGAACAGTTCAAAGTGGAGGCATTTGTTAATGGTATTCGTGACCCAGATATTAAGCACGCAGTTTGCGCTAAGCAAAAAACATCCTTTGCTGAAACCATTGCTTACGCTCTGGCTCAAGAAACAGCAAAAGTCATTTCGAGGCTGCAACTAAAGACAGCTAGCACTACGGGACATGAACTAGCTCCCACAACCGAGGGCCCCACAATCTCCATATCTGTGATGCAGCAGCAAAACAGCAATCTTACTGTAGGCGGGTATATCAACGGAGGAAAGCGTATTCTGACAATAGACACAGGAGCGTGGCAGTCTATAATAAGACCTGATTTAGTAAAGGTAAAAGTGCATCAATTGAATAATGTCAGTCTGCGCACCGCTACCGGAGAATTTGCAACTGTCTATGCTAAGGCCAAAGTCAGATTAACTATAGCCAACATGAGTGTGGACCATGTGTTCATTGTTGCTGATATCGTTGATGAAGTTATTATTGGCGCAGATTTTATGATCATGCATGGAGCCGATCTGCGCATGGGGCAACAAATAATGATCTGGCGAAACGTCGAAATACCCCTTGATATTGGATATGTGAGTAAATGTGCAGTAAGGAAACTGGTTGCTGTAGCATCCCAGAAATTACCACCTCAGGCAGAAACTGTGATATGGGCACGTATGGAGGAAGATTGTGAGGACAACCGGTTGTGGGTGGTAGAACCATCAGGAATTAAGAGTGAGACAATAACAGCAAAAGCCCTCGTGAAAACCTGTAAGAATGGAAAAATTCCTGTGAGAGTGTTAATCTAATCTTAATCTATCCAGCAGTGAAAAAGTAATTGGTAAAAACTCTCACATAGCTCAATGTACACCATAATTAATTGCGAGAGAGACTCGGAGCCTGAAAAACTGTCAACTAGAGAGCGCGAAATACTATCAGAACACGTGGGGAAATGGGTAGCAGAGCTGAAGCCACCTGACAGAAACAAAGCCAAGCAGCTGCTACGACAGTACGCCTCTGTCTTCGCCCTAAAAGATAAAAGCCAAGGTAGAACGGCAATAGTGAAGCATGAAATAAATACTGGCGAAGCGAGGCCCATAAAACAAGCCCCCAGGAGCACTCTCCTAGCCAAGCGGAGCGAAGTAAAGCAGCTAGTCAACGAAATGGAGCGAGACGGAATTATCGAACCCTCTTCGAGTCCTTGGAGCTCGCCGGTAGTTTTAGTAAAGAAGAAAGATGGCAGCACTAGATTCTGCGTTGACTACAGAAAGCTCAACGATGTTACCAAAAAGGACAGTTATCCGCTACCAAGAATCGATGACACCTTGGACACGCTAGCAGGTACTAAGTGGTTTTCTACGCTAGATCTACAGAGCGGTTACTGGCAAGTCGAGATAGCTGACAAAGATAAAGAAAAAAACTGCTTTTAGTGCTCTCGATGGTTTATGGCAGTTTAATGTTATGCCATTTGGTCTCTGCAACGCTCCAGCCACCTTCGAGCGTTTAATGGAACGAGTGTTAAAGGGAGTCAATTGGAAGTCATGCCTGGTGTATCTGGATGACATAATTGTCATGGGAAAGTCCTTCGATGAACACCTAAGGAATATCAGCGGCTGGACTGAAGCTCAGTGTTAAGAAATGTGCATTGTTTCAGAAGGAAGTCAAATACTTGGGGCATCGTGTAACAGCAGAGGGCATATCAACCGATGAAGATAAAATACGGGCAGTAAAGGACTGGCCTCGTCCTTCACGAGTTACGAAGTTTCTTGGGACTCTGCACATACTACAGATGATTTGTGCCGAATTTTGCTAGTGTTGCTGCGAGCCTACATGAGCTAACCAAAAAGTCGCGACCTTGCCAGTGGAGTGAAGCAGCCGAGGAAGCATTCCAGAAGCTCAAGGAATTGTTGTGTGTGGCACCTGTCGTGGCATATCCAGTAGCTGGGAAAAAATTCATGCTAGACACTAATGCGAGCGGATATGGAATATGCGAGCAAGTGGTAGATGGGACAGAAAAGGTTATAGGCTACTATAGCAGAGTACTTTCGAAGCCTGAAAGAAACTATTGCGTAACACGACAAGAGCTTCTAGCAGCATTGGAGTGCATTAAACACTACCACAAGTATTTGTATGGCCAACATTTTACGCTGAGGACAGATCATGCCGCACTCAGGTGGTTGCTGCAATTCAAGAGCCCTGAAGGACAGCTTGCACGCTGGATAGAGCGACTTTAGAGCTATGACTTTAGTATTGAGCACAGAAAAGGAAGCAAGCATAACAACGCAGACGCCCTTTCTAGGCGGTCATGTGATCTGGGGTGTAAGCATTGCATAAAGCGGAGAGAAAAGAATGCGTTATTGATGTTCGGCTTACACATATAGAATCTAGTGAAGACTGGCCGAATGCACAAAGAAACTATCCCATATTGGCAAAAATTATAGCAGCTAAAGCGGAAGACAGAAGACCGACGCGAAGTGAGATCTCACCAGAAAGTCCGCTGGCGAAGGCATATTGGGCCCAGTGGAACAGTCTAAGGTTAAAGGATGGCTGCTTATGTCGCACCTGGGAAAGCACAGACGGCAAAACTGTGCTACATTTAATCGTCGTGCCATCCAAGATCAAAGAGGTCATGCAACAATTCCACAATGGTCCTAGCGGAGGTCACCTTGGTGTAACGAAGACGCTGGAAAAGATAAAACGACGGTTCTATTGGGTCGGCTGTCAACAAGCCGTAGCCGAGTGGATAGCCAATTGCCAGGAGTGCATAGCAGCAAAGGGTCCAGTACGAAGGAGTCGGGGGCAGCTTCAGCAGTACAATTCAGGCGCTCCCTTTGAACGTATAGCGATGGACGTAGCAGATCCCTTTCCTGCTAGCAATGCTGGAAACCGATACGTTTTAGTGGTCATGGACTATTTTAGCAAATGGCCGGAAGTATATGCCATTCCCAATCAAGAAGCCAGAACGATTGTAGACGCTTTTATAAGCAACTGGGTGTGTCGCTATGGTGTTCTCTTAGAACTACACTCCGGCCGAAATTTTGAATCCGCTATATTAAAAGAGATGTGCGAAGTATACGGAATAAGAAAGACCGGAACGACACCGTTACATCCGTTTTAATTTTTCGAAAATGGTGTGTAAAAATTTTTTGTAAAAATATTTTTTTAAAAATTTTTGTAAAATTTTATTCGAAAATTTTTTTGAAAATTTTTAAAAAAAAATTTTTTTCGAATATTTTTCTGTAAAATATCTTTTTGAAAATGCTTTGTAAATTTTTATGTAAATATTTTTGAAAAAAAATTTAAAAATTTTTTTTAAAAAATTTTTTTAAAAATTTTTTTAAAAATTTTTTTTAAAAATTCGATTGAAATTTTTTTGTTAAATTTAGGACCTATATGCAGTCTATATTGAGACTAAAGCAAAAAAAAAATCCTTACAAAAAAAAAATTCTTCATATTGACACATGGGGGTCCTTTTAACTGCTCCTATTTATCAGTGGGTACCCTGTGGGTCCATTGGCTACCTCTATGCGTATTGATTTCTATTAAGGTCTCTAATACAAATCAAAGCAGAAAAACCCTACCAATCTAAAAACAAACAAAAATCGCCCCTCGCAGGGGGTTATTGATCCCCCGAGATCTGTATGCACTCCTTGCAATCTACCTGTCGCAGTCTAATATTTATTTGATAAAAAAAGGAAAAACAGAATCATTAAAGCCGAAAAAAATTTAAAAAAAAAAACCTACAAAAAATATAGGTGGGCGTGGTTTTTGGCCCGCAGCCTCCAAAGGAAGGATCCGATGTTGCTGAATTGCAATACCAAAATTTTCGAAACTATGCCTGACAGATTGGTGTGCTTAAATTTTTTGTATCTCTTCTGGTGCCTTGGCAAATGACATTACCACACTAACAAGGACAGACGGACGGACGGACAGACGGACATTGCTTAATCAACTTCTCTATGTATAAGGATCCAGAATATATATACTTTATGGGGTCGGAAATGAATATTGTAGAAATTACACACGGAATGACAAACTTATATATACCCTTTCCACCTGTGGTGAAGGGTATAAAAATATGTTACTCTATATACACACATACATACATATGTATATTCTTAATATTAAATATATGTTATGTTACAGTCATGATTTTCATTTTCAAAGAAATATTGAAATTTTTGTTTTAATTTTTCGAAAATTGTGTGTAAAAATTTTTTGTAAAAATATTTTTTTAAAAATTTTTTGTAAAATTTTATTCGAAAATTTTTTTGAAAATTTTTTAAAAAAAATTTTTTTCGAATATTTTTCTGTAAAATATCTTTTTGAAAATACTTTGTAAATTTTTATGTAAATATTTTTGAAAAAAAATTTAAAAATTTTTTTAAAAATTTTTTTTAAAAATTCGATTGAAATTTTTTTGTTAAATTTAGGACCTATCTGCAGTCTATATTGAGACTAAAGCAAAAAAAAATCCTTACAAAAAAAAATTCTTCATATTGATACATGGGGGGTCCTTTTAACTGCTCCTATTTATCAGTGGGTACCCTGTGGGTCCATTGGCTACCTCTATGCGTATTGATTTCTATTAAGGTCTCTAATACAAATCAAAGCAGAAAAACCCTACCAATCTAAAAACAAACAAAAATCGCCCCTCGCAGGGGGTTATTGATCCCCCGAGATCTGTATGCACTCCTTGCAATCTACCTGTCGCAATCTAATATTTATTTGACAAAAAAAGAAAAAACAGAATCATTAAAGCCGAAAAAAATTTAAAAAAAAAACTAAAAACAATATAGGTGGGCGTGGTTTTTGGCCCGTAGCCTCCAAAGGAATGATCCGATGTTACTGAATTGTAATACCAAAATTTTCGAAACTATGCCTGACAAATTGGTGTGCTTAAATTTTTTGTATCTCTTCTGGTGCCTTGGCAAATGACATTACCACACTAACACGGACAGACGGACGGACGGACAGACGGACATCGCTTAATCAACTTCTCTATGTATAAGGATCCAGAATATATATACTTTATGGGGTCGTAAATGAATATTGTAGAAATTACACACGGAATGACAAACTTATATATACCCTTTCCACCTGTGGTGAAGGGTATAAAAATATGTTACTCTATATACACACATACATACATATGTATATTCTTAATATTAAATATATGTTATGTTACAGTCATGATTTTCATTTTCCAAGAAATATTGAAATTTTTGTTTTAATTTTTCGAAAATTGTGTGTAAAAGTTTTTTGTAAAAATATTTTTTTAAAAATTTTTTGTAAAATTTTATCGAAAATTTTTTTGAAAATTTTTGAAAAAAAATTTTTTTCGAATATTTTTCTGTAAAATATCTTTTTGAAAATGCTTTGTAAATTTTTATGTAAATATTTTTGAAAAAAAAATTTTAAAATTTTTTTTTTTTAAATTTTTTTAAAAATTTTTTTTAAAAATTCGAATAAAATTTTTTTTGTTAAATTTAGGACCTATCTGCAGTCTATATTGAGACTAAAGCAAAAAAAATCCTTACAAAAAAAAAATTCTTCATATTGACACATAGGGGTCCTTTTAACTGCTCCTATTTATCAGTGGGTACCCTGTGGGTCCATTGGCTACCTCTATGCGTATTGCTTTCTATTAAGGTCTCTAATACAAATCAAAGCAGAAAAACCCTACCAATCTAAAAACAAACAAAAATCGCCCCTCGCAGGGGGTTATTGATCCCCCGAGATCTGTATGCACTCCTTGCAATCTACCTGTCGCAGTCTAATATTTATTTGACAAAAAAAGAAAAAACAGAAACATTAAAGCCGAAAAAATTTTAAAAAAAACCTAAAAAAATATAGGTGGGCGTGGTTTTTGGCCCGTAGCCTCCAAAGGAATGATCCGATGTTGCTGAATTGCAATACCAAAATTTTCGAAACTATGCCTGACAGATTGGTGTGCTTAAATTTTTTGTATCTCTTCTGGTGCCTTGGCAAATGACATTACCACACTAACACGGACAGACGGACAGACGGATAGACGGACAGACGGACATCGCTTAATCAACTTCTCTATGTATAAGGATCCAGAATATATATACTTTATGGGGTCGGAAATGAATATTGTAGAAATTACACACGGAATGACAAACTTATAGTTATATACCCTTTCCACCTGTGGTGAAGGGTATAGAAAAGAAAAATAATATGCAAAATATTTTCAATTTAACATTGTAAGCGAACATGTTTTATTTAATGTTTAAGAGGTACTTTCAAACGTAATGTGTAAAAGGTAGGTAGAATTATTACCCTTTTACACATTACACGTTAAGAAAAGAGAAATATGGAAATAGAAGGAATACTTATACTGCAATAAAATAACATGCAAAGCGTTTTCAATTAAATCTTTTATTTTAAATATTTTTTTGTGTTTATTTATTATTTATTGTATCTTCAATATATGTATGTATGTATTTGAACTAACAATAATTACTCATACCTTAAGTCTAAAATAAAAAAAAATTACTTTTAAAACCAGCCAGTGCTAGGCAAAAATTATGTTTGTTTCCCTCTGATGTACAGTCAGAAAAGCAGTATCTCTTCTTTTTAGTCCAATGTAACCAGGTTCATTTAGTATGTTACGCGGAAAGGGTTTGGATGAGATTCAAGTCTATTTAAATACGTTACTGCATGTTTCGCTATTTCTGCTTTGAATGATGGCATGTTTAGGTCCTTGTGGATGTTCGAGTTTTTTATATACCAGGGAGCAACTGTAATCATACGTATAATCTTATTTTGGCGTCTTTGAATTTTTTCTGCATTGCTAGCTGAGGCAGTGCCCCACAATGCCACCATAACACCAAATTGGATTGAAGATCGATTGTACAGTACAAGTTTACAATCTAAGCTCATGGTGAAGTTTCTGCCAATAAGCCAATTTAGTTGTACTGTACAGCAAGTTAAAATAATTTTTTATGACCTGATAGAAGTTTTTGGGCAAGTTTAACTTTAACTTGTATATAAGGCATTCGTGCCATACATTGTCGATTGCTTGAGGAACTTAGATAAAAAGTGCAGAATAGTATTTTTTTTCTCCAAAGGTCTTTTTAATTACATTTACTAATCTGTGTGTTTGTTGGATCATACTGTGTTGTTTTCTGAAGCCAAATTGATGGTTCGGAATATATCCTTTCGCGCTCAGAATTGGGTTCAACTTAATTATTAAAATTCTCTCAAACAGCTTTGATATTATTGATAAAAGGCTTTTAGTCTGTATGATTCAACCTTGGTGTGGTGTTTTCCAGGCTTAGGTATCATAGTAATCACAGAAATCTTCCACTCTGTAGGAGAGTGCTCAAGACGTAAAATGGCATTAAAAACAAAAAGAATAATTTTTTGGGCTATACTGGGCAATTCAAATAACATAATGTTACTGATTTTATCAATTCCAGGAGCTTTCTTGGAGTTTAAATCAGTTATTGCCTTTTCAATATCAGTTATTGCCTTTTCAAACCTTAGGGTAACTGCCGGACAAACATCGATAGGTGGCAGCTCAGCTATATCAGTCGAGGTAATTAGAGTAAACACGTTTTTAATATGATCAACAAACAGATTACCTTTTTCGGTATCAGTTCTTGCCCAGACTCCACAAGAAGTTCATAATGGAGGCTGGTCTTTTAAGGTTTCTGATTGAGAGTAGCGTCTAGATCTTCCAGATAGTTTTTTAGGGATACTACTCTTCGAGATTCCATCATCTCTCTCTCTCACCGTTTCGTGCATTCTTTGAGTCTACTTTTGAGTTGAGAAGATCTGTGTGATTGCCATTCTATACGAAATTTTGCTTTTTTCTGCCAAGACCCGTTCGACATCTACAGAATAAATTTGATTGTATCTAGCTAGTAGTCGGGTTACTGTTGCATGTTGGGCAGCTGATTTGAGGTTTATGTCAAAATCAATAAGACTCCGCTCTACACCTTCAGGTGTTCTTAGCGGGATGTTTTCCTAACAATGAATACTAAGTATTTTCT
The DNA here is from genome assembly GCA_949628195.1 of Phasia obesa. Lineage (NCBI taxonomy): Eukaryota > Metazoa > Arthropoda > Insecta > Diptera > Tachinidae > Phasia > Phasia obesa. The sequence continues at coordinate 113,052,885 of OX451215.1, read as the reverse complement.
ATATTTCAACCAATTTATGCCTGTGGAAGTCCTTGGTGGTACGATATTTTGTTGGTTCCATATAGAGACAATAGTGGGTGAGTGATCTGAGGATAATTCTAGTGATGCTTCAGTTTTCAGTTCCGTTCACATTCAGACGCATTTTTGAAATTTTGTCAAACAAAACAAAAACGTTTTGGAGTTATTAATCGTGATCCCCAAAATGTATGTTTAGCGTTGTAGTCGCCTGATGCTATGAAACAGGGACCTAGTGATTTGAAGAAGTCGCTACACTGACACTCTAATACCTGAAATCTAAGAGTTGAATAAATTGAAGAAATAACTAAGTTTTGATGAAATTCTTCAAGGCAGATATTTGTTGCTTGAAGGTAATTCTCACAAAAATCACACAGTAAATAATGTTTTATTCGGGCCTTATAAGTATTGCCGATCTACCACATGCTCGTCCGCTAGGGTCATTAGCAGCGTTGTCAACTTTGAAATTTCAAAACGCACCAAAGTGGAGAAAAAAACGCACCATTTAAGAGAAAACGCACCAAGTTTTACAATTTCTTTTTTATTTAAAATCTTGAATGAATTAACTTTCCAAAAAAAGTATAATATTTTTGTTTTAAAAATATAACAATAAAACAGTCTTAAAGTTAAAGGTTTTAATAAAAAAACAAAATTAAATCATAAAACTTAACAAAAATAAAAAAAACTAAACAAATATGTTTGTATTCAGTTGTACTAGATAATACATTTTTTTATTTCATATATTGCATACACAACTTTTTAAATAGAAATCAGCGATCATTCACAATATACATACATAGTTTAAAAAACTTAACAATAACATTTAGCTTCAGTCCAAAACTCTAATGTTGAATCAATATTTTTCCATTGCATAAGGTAAACCACTCGCCATCCGTTTTCAATACTAGACAATATTTCGATATCGGATGCAAATTGTACTGCTAATGGCATGATATCATTTTTGCAATGAGATAAAACATTTTTTATGTTTAAAACGTTAATTTTTTGTAAAATTTCAACATTAGTAGGCAGTCTCGCCCGAATCTTTTCAACTAATTTTTTGGTGAATTTACAACAAGTTTTTGATATAACTTTCTTTGCTTCATTGCTTATTTTCTTTAATGCGCTTCTTCAAACTTAAAACCCAAATAACAAATATCAAACGATGTATTGATATCACCTGTTAAAAAATTCGAATTCAATGTCAGGCTCAGTGAGTTTGGATATCAAAATTTTTGAGAGATTGTGCAAATCATCAAATAATTTAGTCTGGTCGGCATTTTTTGATTCAAATGCGAGATTAACACGTTGCACCTCTTTTAAAATATCGGATAAATATACGAAGTAAATATAATTAATATCATCATTGTATATATTTTTTTAGTTGGTTAGATAAAAAACATTGTTGAGATGTTGGCAATGTATTAAATAGCGTTTTTAATTCATGCCACATTTTTAAAATGGCTTTGACTTTTCTATTAAAAGCCAACGAGTGTCTGCAATCAATGGAACTCTTTATCAGTATTATCAGGATACTCATTATCAGTATTTATTAGTTGATATATTTGTTCGCAGGTCTTTTGCCTAACAGCTGAATGGGAAAACGAATGTGTTTTGTAGGGATAGCAAATTCCTTACAGTGAAATGTTTCTTTTTTTTAACATAACACAAATTATTACAACAACAATACCGTTTTACTTTACGCATATGATTTGGTATGTCCTAAACATCATTACTATTTGTTCTTATTATGGTCTGTAAAAATGACTATGAATATTTTGCACTGTTGGTGCCAAGGCATATTAAACAAGGTGATATGGATTTTGACAGTAAAATAGATATTATTCTCTCTTAAAAACCTGATTAATGTCAAACTAATGAAAAAAATTTAAAAAATTTCTCTTTAATATTAGCTCCGCCTTGTGCAGTCACCTGGTTAAATATGCCTTGGTTGGTGCCACCAAAAATTAAAAAAAGCGCACCAACTCGTGAAATTTTCGCACAAAAAAATTGAAAAAGCATCCAAAATGGTGCGAAACGCACCAAGTTGACAACGCTGGTCATTAGTATAGTATAATAGCCCTTGATTTAAAAAAAGCTATTTGTTGTTAAGTGAGTCTATGAAATCAGCATGACATCAATTTGTTGATTATTAAGAAAGTACTCAAGCTCATTTTTGTGTTGGCGTATGCTGTTTGCGTTCCAGAAACATATTTTTAAACAGTTCATGGTCTGTTTCGTACCGTCTGCAACATCATACCATTTCTTGCATCATGCTGCTCATTGAGCTCATAAAACTGTTTAACGAATGCAATAATGTCTCGATGCTTGCTTCGATCATATAAAAATGGAATTATGTTGATTTTTTATTTTAAATTTTTAAAACACACAACACAATAACACAAATTCTCACAACATGTTAACAATTTAAATGAGCTGCGGTGGATCCAGATGCTTTTTTATGCTTTTATTTTAATTGCTTTTTATTTTTTTAGTTCTATTTTTTTCTTCGTTTTTTCTTTTATTAAAAATTAACAAAGCACATTAGGTTTGTTCTTTAATTCAAAATAGTTAACAAATTTATTTTTTGTTGTTTGCTAGTCATGCAGCCAGCAGGTCTAGAAACATTGTAGGTCGTTTTAACATCTTTCAGGGATCTTTAGACATAAGATTAATAAGACCTTAAATTATAACTGTGTAAAAAATAATTCAATCCAATATTTTTCATAAATTTTGGAAGTTTCTGCTTCGAAAGTAAGCGAACACAGCTATTTTTTTACATTTTGCTTTGATATTAATTAAGGCGAAAAATTTAGACAGAGGCAGCAGACCAAACAAAAAAAAAATACATGTTGTTTTTTATTGTTGTATTTGTTGTCGTCTCGCTTTTACCTATTAAATGGATTCGCCTTGAAAAATATATTTCTTTCTTCATTAAATAACAAAACAAAACAAAAAGTATATCCATTTTTAACCGACTTCAAAAAAGAAGGAGGTTATCAATTCGTCTGAATGTTGCTTTTTTTTATGTTTGTGCCCGCAGAACTCAGCCATTTTTGAACCGACTTTAAAAATTTTTTCTTTATTTGAAAAGTTATGCTTACAGATTGGTCCCGTTTTAACAACAGTTCATTATTTAAAAAATTAAAGGGTGTCCCCATACAACATCCATGTTGTTTTCGTGTATTAAGAACCCTAAAGGGCACTAATTTAAAATTTTAAAAAATTCTGTAACAGTAAAGCTCCCACCAACTAAAAGGAATAAAAAAATCAACTTAGAATTTAAAGGGTGTCCCCATAGGTGACGTAATTTGACCTTTATGGGGCTATCTTTTGACCCGTTAAAGACAAAACCTTGAAAGTTGACAGAATGTTGATTACTATGACCTTTATAATAAAAAGGATAAATATTCAAAATTATAAATTAAAGGGTGCTCCAATAGTTCATTAAATTTGATGTGTATGCCCATACTTTTGAACATTTGTACACCGACCGTTAAATTTACAAATAACCTGTATTAATAAGTCGGTTATAACAAAAAGTATAAAATTTGAATTTGGAAATAAAAGGGTGTCCCAATAGTTAATGTAATTTTATGTATGTGGCCAAACTTTTGAACCGTTATAGACAGACAGCTGAAATTTACAAGGAACCTGTATTGCTAAGTCAGCTATAACAAGTATATAATTTGAATTTAGAAATTAAAGGGTGTCCCCATAATTGATGTAATTTGAGCTATATGACCCTATCTTTTGAACCGTTATAGACAAGCACTTGAAAATTATGCAGAATTTTTACTACTTTCTCTGGTATACTAGAAAGTATAAATATTTAGTATTATGAATTAAAGGGTAACCCAATAGTTCTGTAATTTGTTGTATATGACTAAACCTTTGAGCCGTTATAGACACACAGTTGAAATTTACAAAAAATTCTTGAGGCCAAGTCCTCTATAACAATAGTTCTTTAATTTAAAATTGTAGTCTAAAGGGTGTCCCAATAGGTGAAGTTATTTGATTTATGTTGCCCTATCTTTGAAACCGTTATAAACAGACATTTGATATTTACGCAGAACGAATATTACTATGTCCGCTATAGTAAAAACTATAAAATTGGAAATCAAAGGTGCACCTAAAGTTAATGATATTTGATCTATATGACCTTATCTTTTAAACGCTTATAGAAAAACATTTGAAATTTTAACAAAGCGAATATCACTACGTCTACAATAAAAAGTACTAAAAGGGTGTCCTCATAGCTGACTTAATTTGACTTATATGGACTAGTATTTTTAACCGTTATAGATTGAGACTTGATATTTACATAGTGAGTGTATTGTTATGTCCGCTATAAGAATTATAAAATTGAAAATAAAAGGATGTCCCTATAGTTAATGAAATTTGATGTATGCCTTATCTTTTGAGCCGTTTTTGATATACAGCTGAAATTTACACATAATGTGTATTACTATGGTAGCTATTACATAATTATAAAAATTTATGATTAAATGGTGTCCCCATAAAAGACGGATGTTGGTGAAAGTAGCTTAACTTTTGAACAGTAATAAGGAGATGCTTGAATTTCACATAGTCTTTACTTCTTTTCCTGCTTATTTTTGCGCATTTTGTTTATCTTTTATTTGGTTTATAATGGGTGATTTTTTTGAGGTTAGGATTTTCATGCATTAGTATTTGACAGATCACGTGAGATTTCAGACATGGTGCCAAAGAGAAAGATGCTCAGTATGCTTTGACATTTCATCATGAATAGACTTACTAACGAGCAACGCTTGCAAATCATTGAATTTTATTACCAAAATCAGTGTTCGGTTCGAAATGTGTTTTATCGACAAATTTTGTTCAGCGATGAGGCTCATTTCTGGTTGAATGGCTACGTAAATAAGCAAAATTGCCGCATTTGGAGTGAAGAGCAACCAGAAGCCGTTCAAGAACTGCCCATGCATCCCGAAAAATGCACTGTTTGGTGTGGTTTGTACGCTGGTGGAATCATTGGACCGTATTTTTTCAAAGATGCTGTTGGACGCAACGTTACGGTGAATGGCGATCGCTATCGTTCGATGCTAACAAACTTTTTGTTGCCAAAAATGGAACAACTGAACTTGGTTGACATGTGGTTTCAACAAGATGGCGCTACATGCCACACAGCTCGCGATTCTATGGCCATTTTGAGGGAAAACTTCGGAGAACAATTCATCTCAAGAAATGGACCGGTAAGTTGGCCACCAAGATCATGCGATTTGACGCCTTTAGACTATTTTTTGTGGGGCTACGTCAAGTCTAAAGTCTACAGAAATAAGCCAGCAACTATTCCAGCTTTGGAAGACAACATTTCCGAAGAAATTCGGGCTATTCCGGCCGAAATGCTCGAAAAAGTTGCCCAAAATTGGACTTTCCGAATGGACCACCTAAGACGCAGCCGCGGTCAACATTTAAATGAAATTATCTTCAAAAAGTAAATGTCATGGACCAATCTAACGTTTCAAATAAAGAACCGATGAGATTTTGCAAATTTTATGCGTTTTTTTTTAAAAAAAAGTTCTCAAGCTCTTAAAAAATCACTCGTTATATACTTCTTACATTTTCAGTTTAGAACTGGTACCCAACTATCTGTTTTGAAGTCGGTTTTTGTTTGCAAGAATTATTTTAAATAAAAATGTAAAATGAGAGATCAATGGTCAGTCAGACAGTTATTTTTGTTTATAAAAAGCAGCATATCGAAATTTGCGTCCTTTAATTTCGTACGCCTTTCTGAAATTATTTGTCCAGCTTTGCTGAACATTCTTTCAGACTCAGTTGATGTGGCCGGGATGCAAAAATACTTATGTAAGTACAAGTACTTGCATCTCTTTCATATCGGAGGATCCGGTCTGCAATTGAAGCAAATTAATACATAATGTAAATAATATAAGTTCAAAATAGGAATTACCTTCCAGTACTCCAAAGGGTCCATACTTATGGGTTGATTTGGCTTTTCAGCATATTCGCGCAAGGAAATAATTGCATCTGCCAGTTTAGACACGGCTTTAGTTGAAAGTTTTTCCTTTATAAATTGGAAAATGTCAGGTACCTCGTTGTACTCTGCTGCTGGCGATTCATCCCTGTTTTCTCTTGACGCAATATCTCTTCTGATGGTAGCCAGTTCATTTTCATGCATGTTGTATCCTTCTGTTGCTTTTTGAGTAGACTGAAAGCCTTCTTTTTTGAATCTAGGATCCAAAATATATGCAAATCTTGTGACATTTCTAGATTCGTAAATGAAAAGTCGTTGTTGTATTTTTCCAACCAAATAGGTGCAGGATTCCAATCCAAGTTCAGTTTTTATGTTTGGTTGAAGTTTCATCATCGCGTAAGATAAACCTAATGCTACGGGAATCACTTGTGAAATAGTAACATATTGATTTCCGGATATAACATTTGTTTTTGTGTCGAATGGTTCCAGCAATGAACATAAGTCTTCCAATTGCTCTATTTCTTCTGCCGTTAGAATCTGAGGGGACTTAGTAGTACTTAATAAAACTGAAAAGATGGCATCTTTAGTAAGCAGAATTCGCTTCACCATTGCATATGCGCTATTCCACCTAGTGCCCACTTCTTGAATAAGACTGTATTGTTTATCTTCGCTCTGTTCCATTCTGAATTTTGCATATGCAATAGTTCTCTTTATAAAATATGTGACTATGGTTTTGCATTTAGTCATTAATGTTTTAACTCTTTCAATTGATATAACATCTTGCACAACAAGGTTGATTGAATGAGCGAAGCAAGGAAGATTTTTTTTCTGAAGTAGTTCACAAGCCTTAATCATTGAAGCTGCGTTGTCTGTTACGATGCACGAAACTTTGTGGAATATATTCCATTCATTAAGGCACACTCGCATTGATTTGGAAATGTTCTCAGATTTATGATTTAGCTCACTAACGAGCTTTGATGTTGTTAAAACTGCCGATCTCAGTTTGAATTCACTGTCAACGAAATGGCACGTGAAATGAAATGACCAGCAGTCGGTGGTTATAGCACAACTCTCTACATCCTGCAAATTTGTGCAGCTATCAGCATAAATCTTTTTCAAAAAAACATTTCGAATAGTGTTTCGAGATGGTAACTCATATCGTGGATCTAGACAGTGCATGAACTCTCGAAAACCCCTGCCTTCAACCATATGAAACGGATGCACATCAAGAGCGATCATTTTTGTTAGAGCCAAATCTAGATCTGTTTTTCGTGCCTAATTATTGTCGTATGTGCTTTTTATACCCTTCACCACAGGTGGAAAGGGTATATATAAGTTTGTTATTCCGTGTGTAATTTCTACAATATTCATTTCCGACCCCATAAAGTATATATATTCTGGATCCTTATACATAGAGAAGTTGATTAAGCGATGTCCGTCTGTCCGTCTGTCCGTCCGTCCGTCTGTCCGTGTTAGTGTGGTAATGTCATTTGCCAAGGCACCAGAAGAGATACAAAAAATTTAAGCACACCAATTTGTCAGGCATAGTTTCGAAAATTTTGGTATTGCAATTCAGCAACATCGGATCATTCCTTTGGAGGCTACGGGCCAAAAACCACGCCCACCTATATTTTTTTAGGTTTTTTTTTAAATTTTTTTCGGCTTTAATGATTCTGTTTTTCCTTTTTTTGTCAAATAAATATTAGACTGCGACAGGTAGATTGCAGGGAGTGCATACAGATCTCGGGGGATCAATAACCCCCTGCGAGGGGCGATTTTTGTTTGTTTTTAGATTGGTAGGGTTTGTCTGCTTTGATTTGTATTAGAGACCTTAATAGAAATCAATACGCATAGAGGTAGCCAATGGACCCACAGGGTACCCACTGATAAATAGGAGCAGTTAAAAGGACCCCCATATGTCAATATGAAGAATTTTTTTTTTTTGTAAGGATTTTTTTTTTTGCTTTAGTCTCAATATAGACTGCAGATAGGGCCTAAATTTAACAAAAAAATTTCAATCGAATTTTTAAAAAAAAATTTTAAAAAAATTTTTAAAAAAAAAATTTTAAAATTTTTTTTCAAAAATATTTACATAAAAATTTACAAAGCATTTTCAAAAAGATATTTTACAGAAAAATATTCGAAAAAATTTTTTTTTTTAAAATTTTCAAAAAAATTTTCGAATAAAATTTTACAAAAAATTTTTAAAAAAATATTTTTACAAAAAATTTTTACACACAATTTTCGAAAAATTAAAACAAAAATTTCAATATTTCTTGGAAAATGAAAATCATGACTGTAACATAACATATATTTAATATTAAGAATATACATATGTATGTATGTGTGTATATAGAGTAACATATTTTTTTAAATGCGTTTGATTTTTAAATAGATGATATCTCTGTTTTAAAACTTAGGTGCATTAAACACATAGACATCATCAGAATACCGACTACAAACTGTCAAAAATGAAACGTTGTGGCTGTCGTCAACTTAGGCTAATTTCTATTTTATTCAACAAAAGAAAATATCACAAAATTGCAAATTAAAAATTCATATGCAAAAAAAAATATTTATAATTTTTGAAAAAGTTTTTTAATTTTATAAAAGCAAAATAAGTATTTCTACAACAATTTTACGATGTAGCTGTCGGCTTCAATATCATTAAGTAGCTGACAACACGGCGACAATTGTAGCAAACGGAATTTGTTTTCATTTGTCTTCTATTTCTTTACAATATGGATAATGCTGTACATGTCTGTATAAATAAAATCACCGTGGTGAAGGGTATAGAGGATTCGGCACGGCCGAATATAGCACTTTTACTTGTTTTAAATGCGTTTGATTTTTAAATAGATGATATCTCTGTTTTAAAACCTAGGTGCATTAAACACATAGACATCATCAGAATACCGACTACAAACTGTCAAAAATAAAACGTTGTGGCTGTCGTCAACTTAGACTAATTTCTGTTTTATTCAACAAAAAGAAAATGTCACAAAATTGCAAATTAAAAATTCATATGCAAAAAAAAATATTTATAATTTTTTGAAAAAGTTTTTTAATTTTATAAAAGCAAAATAAGTATTTCTACAACAATGTCAGAGTTTACGATGTAGCTGTCGGCTTCAATATCATTAAGTAGCTGACAACACGGCGACAATTGTAGCAAACGGAATGTGTTTTCATTTGTCTTCTATTTTTTTAACTCATGAATAATGATTTTTTCTCATACGAATTTATTTAAGTAAAGAGTCAACAATATGGATAATGCTGTACATGTCTGTATAAATCAAATCACCGTGGTGAAGGGTATAGAAGATTCGGCACGGCCGAATATAGCACTTTTACTTGTTTTTATAATAGTCTGTTATTATAGGGTTCGAAGTTTTTGGTTATGTACGCAAAGGATGATTACGCTTTAAATGGTCCATCAGATTTGACGTATTCCCACTTGTCTTATAAGTTTTTTTTGCATGTCAGGCATTTTGCGTGTTTTTTGTCTGGAGCTAATGCAAAATGCTTGCAAACGTCCGATACACTTTTTCTGGGTCTTTTACTGGCAAAGTCTGTGTGACAAATGCGTTTCTTTCTCTTTTGTTTGCTTTTGCTGTACATTTGTTATAAGCAACAGTTAAGCAATTACATACATATGCATAGTTAAGCATTTTTAATCACTGGTTTGAAGTGTTATTTTATCATTTTTGTAGTAAAATTACGTAATTTATAAGATAAATATGAAAAAATTTCACATTTTTAAAGAATCTTCTTTTGCAATAATATTTTAAATTATAAAAAGTTTTTTCGTGTTTTTCCGCTTCCTATTAACAGACAGCAGATTAAGTAAGATTAAGTAGAAAGTAAATCTACCCTTAAAAATTAAAAAATTGCAATTGCTCCATAAATAACGCCTTAAAACGCCCATTTTTATACTGATTGTCTTTTATTCAGTTTTGTTTTATTCAAATGATATATTATTAAATAATTTTATGAAAAATAAATTTTTTATAAATGATAAATTTGTTAAAAAATATACCCAGCGGGAATGGGTAATCAATAAGAAACAAGTAGGTAATACAAATAATGTATAATATTCTACTTCCAGTATCCATTACTCTTAACACGGAAAGTAATGCATTATTTTAATACATATATGCTGGGAACGAATTTAAGAATTTATTATTTATAAAGCATAAAATAATATACACATTTATATATTTATAAATATATAAATGTGTATATAATATAATATACACATTTATATATTTATAAATATATAAATGTGTATATTATTTTATGCTTTATAAATAATAAATTCTTATAATATAATATACACATTTATATATTTATAAATATATAAATGTGTATATTATTTTATGCTACACATTTTATTACACATTTTTTATTATTATTAAAACTAATCTATTAAAAACCCGAGTAATTTTAATATTAAAATTAAGACGAAATATTTTTCTTTCCAAATAATATATGTATTTATATAATTTTACTTGCTGCATTAGTAAGCGTTCAAAATAAACTGCGTTTAAATTAAAAAAGTGCAAATAAAGAGGCTACATGAAGACTTTGTAAAACAAAGACTTTTTTTTAACAAAATATAGGGGAAAACACGAACTACTGAAAATTTGGGAATATACATACGTCGTAATCAATGTAGAATTTGTGTGTCCGATTAAATTACCTTCTCTATTCCAAGGGAATAAATTAATTTTCTTTCTAAGTAATATATTACGTATTTAATATACGTAATTAATGATTCTTTCCCGCTGAGTAAACTTTAAATTTTAGCATTATTTTTTAGCTTTTTGGAATCTTATTTAGCATTTTTTTGCATTATTTTAAACCAGATTTAGCGGCAAAATATTTTCACACTGTAAGGTAAGGCTACACAAATTACTTAATCAATTTAAGCCTATTTTCAAAAAATTCATTTGTATGTTAATAAATATACATAGTTCGACTAATTAAAATTTAAATATTCAATATTAATAAATTTAACATTAATATTAATATAGAAAAGTATCCGTGTTTTAGTTTTTTGTTAAAACTTTATACATATATTTTGTTTGGGGAAAATTGCTTTTAATCTGTTTTTATTTTAGGGTTTCGATAAAAAATTTAAATTTTTTGGTAACATTTTTGTGAAATATGAACTATGTGATGTATGAACTATGATTTGTGAACTTTCGATTTGTTTACATATTTATCTTTTTCTATATTTTTCTGAATTTCTGGGTTTTAAAACAACAATAGCATAGATACGAGTATAATAACAAAAGCATGAGAAAATGAGAAAAAGAGAGGAACTTGACCGACTTCGCAGATTTTTAAAAGCAACATTTCAGAAACAATGTCTAGCTAGACCTTTATATTTGAAAAACATTAAAACAAACAAAATTTTACGACAACAAATACAATTTTTAAAATTTTCCATGTTAAAATAGTGTTTGCACTTTCAACACATTGACTTAAGCCTTACCTTCTGATGTCATAGTTGAGCTATCCATGCAGGAAGTATTTTCTCCCAAATGTTGTTTTATAAAATGATTGCTTTCATCACTGCTAGAAAGAGTTTTGCTGATAATTTTGTTACTTTCACATTCATTGCTGTTGTTATCATCTTGAGTAGAATTGTTGCGAAGAGCAACACCTCTTTGGAACATTGCAGATCTCTTCTGGGCCAAATTATTATCCATTCTGGCACCAAATTCTGGCAATATTTGTTTATCTTCTTCTGGTTTACCTTCGGCTAACTTCTTTCTATAATAATTTCTGTAAACTTTTTGAATTTTTTTAGCCGCTGTCTCTTGCACCAAATATTCTAAAGATTCAGTTATTGCTGCGTTCCCAAAAGATGCCTTATTTAGTTCATCATGTGGCATATGTTTGCAGTCGCTGTTAGCGCTAGTTCTTCCTAGACGTTTTCGTGTTAAATAACCCCTTGTACGAGCTTGTATTTTGGTTACTGCCGATACTATAGTGGATACGGTTTCTGTTGAACTGTTACCATTTTCGACTTGAGTAGCGCTTACATTGAAATCATAATAATTTTCAGATCTTGGTAAAAAGCTAGAGTTGTCGTAATTTCTGGGTTTTTTGTCAAAGCAGTCGGAATCTGCCCCGGACAAAGAGTAGGCCATCATTTTACGGCGAATGTTTTCAGCCGTTTCATCGTCCAGACATAAGCTACCACTATTATTCTCATAATCAGGTGGCTCTATATATTTAATGGATTCATCAATTGTAACATTCTTTAAAAGTAATTTTGCGTCATTGCCCTCAGCTATTGTATAAACGCGTTTAAGTGAACCTTTAACTGGAAAATTTTCATCATGCGCAACCTCAATGTAATCGCTTTCGCGAGTGTCTTCTCGATGTAATTTAGTAATCACGACACCCTCTTCATCTGTGTCTAAATTATCTATAGCAACAACTAAGGGTTCATCAAAGCTGTAGTCTTTTGGTTTGTCCAAGACTAACACCTTCGTAGTAGATTCTCGCCTTTGCTGCATTTTCGTAATGGTCATATCGGGTTTATGTAATTTAACCGTTTTTGTACTTAAACTGTCTTCGGTATCGTCTACATCTGATGTAGAAGATGTGTCCGTATTAGCGGATGGATCAGCAGTTATTTCTTTGTCAGCTGTTAAACAAGACCTTGATATATATTTCGTATTGTCAGCCTGTTGATTATTGTTATTTACTACTTCAGTATATTGACGTTCAGAGTTTATAAACTTGTCAATAAGATTTTTGTATTTAAGAGTCGAATCATTTTTATGGAATGCTTTTTTTTGTAAACGAATTGCTAATGTAGGTTGTTCATCATTATCTTGATAAGAAAAAAAGAGTTAAATTAGATATTAAAGGCATTAATAATTCGATATAAAATAAAAGTACCTTTAAGAGAATTTCCATTGACTGAAGAATTATCTTCATGGTTGCTTTGCTCAGTAAGTGTATTGTCATTTACGCCCGTTGCTATTGCTGCAATTGTATCTTTAGAAATATTAATTACGTGATCAGTTCTCAAGTCTACACTACTTCTACTACGATTTGTCACTGGTGCTGTTTGTCTGCTATTAAAGCTGTTGCTTACATCAATAGTTTTCAAGCTACTCGAGTCAACTAAACATTTGGGTGTGTCCGTGGTTAGTTCAATATAAGCTTCGGTCTCTTCAAAAGAAATTTCTGATGTCGTTTTAATTAATGTATCATTTGCAATAATTTGTTCATCGCCAATAAACCAACTAGATTTTGATGTTTTTATCTCCTTTTGTTTAAAAAATTTTTTAAAAGCATTTTGTATTTTTCTAGCCGCTAGATCTTCTCGATTCTGACTTGTTTGTTCAGCATGTCCTTTTGAAGGGTCGTGTACAGTTTTATCATTTGTAATATTTGTCCTTTTTAAAACCTTATTGGCATCGTTTTGAGTTTCTTTAATAATGATATCGGAATCAGAATTATAAGTTTTATTTCTGGAAGTCTTATATGGTTTCAGACTTTCAATTTTTATTTTATAATCGTTTGGTTCATGTTTATTATTTTGTGAGTGGGGATTTTCAGATATTACTTCTTTATTTTGTATGTTCGTGGTAAATTGATAGTTGGATTCATTTGCATTTTGTATTAAAAGGTTTACATAGTTCTTGCTATCTTCTTCGGCAGTTTCACTTTTCCATGTGGTAATTTCAACAGAATCGCATGATTCTTGTTTTAGAGATTCATTTGAATTACAGAGATCGGAATTAGCTTCTTGCTGTATTGCGGATTCGTTAACAAAATATTTATTTTCTATTGAATACAAATTGGAAAATACATTATTTGCATCTTTCAACTCCTTTTGCAATACCATGCCGTCAAAGAGATTTTGTGCTGTAGATTCTGGGTTGAATTCTTTTCTTTCGTTGAACTGTTCGTTCCAGTAATTATCATTTCTCGAATCATCTTCTGTGGCGTTCAAATTTGTAGTATCTAAACTGTCATTATCGCCTGTTAAGTTGTTATGAGTTTCAAATAATTGATCACCAGTTTCTATAGATTTGTGTTTAATCTCCATTGCATTTTCATGCTTTACCCTTTTCTGCATGTATCGACGAAAAGAACTTTGAATTATATTTGAAGCTATTGTTTTCAAGTCTTTATCATCACATGGATCACTATTTTCAGGTGGAAGAGTGCTTTGTAACTGGTCATGCTTGTAATTTTTAGGAAACTCATAAATACCACCTTGTGTTTTATGCTTAGCATCTGAGCTTGAAGGTATTTCGATTGTATATGTGACATTATTTTCCGTTTCAAGAAGTTCATCTGATACGAAAGAATTGTCATCTTCAGAGCCTGATGTGCCAATTGTTTTTGTAGAGTCACTGGTTTCCTCCAAGTTGACTGTGAAATCGTTTTCGATTGATTTTAGATTGTTCGCAGGTTTTATTTCAGTAATTGTGTGAAATAATGGTTCAGGCGATTTGTTTGAATCTTGAAATGATTTTGGAGGGGTTTTAGAATCCATTGTTGGATCGGCACCAGCACCACCTGTCAAGTTAAAATTTATTAAATTATTTGTATAATCACACATTGTATGCTTTGATGTATGCTGTTTATTGGACTCGCCAATTGGAATTATAAATGAGGTTGGTTCCTTATAGAACTTGCGTATATCTGTGCCAAAGTCTTTGTGTAGTTTTAAATCATAAGTTGTACTAGCAATATTTGGATTAGTTTTATAATCATGATCTTGTAACGTTATTTTATTTTCTCGATTGGAATTCTGTTCTTGTTGACTTTCAGGCTCCTTTGGTTCATTTTCCATATAAATATATTGGCTAAGTGGTGCACTATTATTCATAAGATACTCCTTCCAAAACGATCGCAAATGTGTTTCAGCAAAACGTTGACCAGAAACTCTTGTTTGGAGACATTCGTTAAAATTTCTAATTCTACCAATAGTTAAATTTTGATTGCCAATATTTGATTCTGCGGTTTGGATACCAATATTTTGAGTGGTTTCCTAGCCAAAAAGAATGTGATAGTTTTACAATAATGGTTTTTCAAATATCTTACCGCAATATACTTGATTATTTGAATTTTCGTTGACATCATTACTAATGGGCTGTTTAGTATTTCCTAAAAGAAATATTTGAAAGAAAATTGTTATTTATTTAAAAAAATCAAACTAATTATTGTCAATTTGTAAGTTTGTTTGAGAATAATAAAGAATTTTCTATACACATACATAGATTTATTTTAATTGGTAGTGGCGTCTCTACAACAAATACAAGAACAACATGGAATTTTATTGTTGCTTTGTTGTTCGAAATGTCAAAAACACAGAAGAAAAATAAGAAGGCGTGTATGGAAGTTTATTTGTTTTATTGCTTTCTCACTTCTGCACTATAAACTATATCATTTGGGCGGACAACACTACCTAGTAAGATAAATCTGCCTTGGGTATAACTATTAAAACAGCTGTTTAAATTTGCTTGTCTGAAATATTAATATTTCCGCTTCGTGGCGAGGCTGATAAATGTGCCTTGAATGTGACTATAGCAAGGCAAATTTATACAGGTATTTAAGGGTATTGAGGGTGCTGTAGCTTAAGTGGTTAGCACGTTGACTACTAAGTAATGGTCACGAGTTCAAATCTCAGCCGTGGCAACATCAATTTTTCTGATAATTATTAATTTCTCTTTATAATATTGCATATCACAGCGCCCTCCTTCGCCGGTATTACCACATAGCACTAAATCGCCGGCGAAGTAAAATAATTATAAATTGGCTATGCTAGCTTCGAACTAATTCGCCTAAATAACACCAGAGGCGCTGCAATACTGTTCTAAAAATAATCATAACGTGCAATTACAGTGTTGCCAGAATCGAAGCTTTACTATCACTAATCATCTGTCTTATCTACTACTATCCCTTTCCAAAGGAAGTACCACAGTTTATGTAGGCATTAACTGCCTGAGTGGTACTTCTCTTAAAAAAATATATAATAGGCGAATTCAAAAAAACAAATCAACCTATTTTTCCCCGACTGTGTCAAAATATTTTACTAGAATAAAAATAACATGTAATGTGTTCGCAAACTTTTCTATGACAAATTATTTATAATTTGAACAGCTGTTCTAATAGTTTTACCTGTATAAATATACCTTGTTTACATATATATATATATATATATATATATATATATATATATATATATATATATAGATATATGAACATTTTTAAACTTTATTTAAAAAAATAATAATCAAAATATACGAGGTGTGTGAAAAATGGGTACTGTACTGTGGCTTTTTAATTTTCTTACAAAGTTTCTACAAAAAATCATGTGGAATTATATTATGATTTTTGCTTGATTGTAATCGGTCTCTCTCTTCTATCCTTTATTAATTCATAACAAAGATTTTATTTTAATTTTAATTCAAAAAATACAGAAGCACACCCGTCCAGATACTGAAACTTTTTGTTGACACTCTTTAGTTTGTAGGGCAGATAGAAAAGATGAATGGCACCGCCTAGCGGGAAAAATTATTTTATTACATATGTATAAGATTAAATATGTAATATATTACTTTAGAAAGATATAACTTAGGAATCGAGAAGATAATTCCAATCGACACAAAAAATACATATCCAAATACATTACAACTTTTCGGAAGAAGGAATGTACTCTCTCTTCGTGTGACAATTGTTCGTGTCTTTCCCTATATTTTGTTAAAAAAAATTTTCGTTGCCAAGATCAAAAATTCAGCAAGTAATATAATTTTAAATATATTTTTTTTTAGATTATTTAGAAACAGAAATATTTTGTGTTAATTTTAATATTAAAATTACTTAAGTTTTTAATAATTTAAAATGTTTTTTCTGTTAGCTTTAAGAATAAATAAAATAAAAAAACGTGTATATAAATAATATAAATCTATACATTATTTTATGCTTTGGAAATAATGAACTCTAAAATTCGTTCGCAGGATACATTGAAATAATGCATTACTTTCCTAGGAGATGCTCCGTGTTAAGAGCAATGAATACTGAAAGCAGAATATTATACATTCTTTATATTCAGGGATGCCAACTTTTCAAAGGCCAGACGCGTCGAACAAGCAATCAAAAGGCGGTAAAAAGTGCTAATTTGAAAAATATAATCTTTTTTCAGTCTATTTTATTGTTTTATTTGTACTTTAATATACATTTTGTACATTCTTCCTTTACAGTTTTATAGTTTTATATATAGATTTTGATTTGATGTATGTTTAATTTGAATTTATTTTCCCATATGTGCTTGGTTTTAATAACTTGAACTGCAGCTATTACATCTTTGTAAGCCATATTTTATATGATTTTAATGTTATGTGATTGACAACAATGATGAGAGAATAAAGGCTAAAGAGGGAAAATTTATTCAACAAAACATAAAGTGTCAAACGCACTGTTCATAACGTCTACATAAGCCACCATTTTGGCTTAAACAAAGTCAAACTTCATAAAAAACAGTATCAAGGCATATTCATAACAGGTAGACTCGTGGCGAAAAAAAGTACAATTCTGTAATAAAAATGCGTATATTTTGTTTTTGTATAAATCACTTTCGGCTGTCAAAAAACAAAATGTTAGTACATTTTGACACAGGAAGATGGAGACTAACAATAGTCAGCTGAGCTCTCGAGTTTACCTGTTATGAATTCGCCTTGAACAGTATTAAAAATTATGTTTTTTACATTTGATGGATAAAAGAGCTATGTATATTAGCATTTTTTCTGAAAACGTGCTACTACCTCGCGTTAGAGGTAGTAAAAAGGAGCTAAAAATAGCGCGAAAAGAGCTAAGTTTGCATCGCTGTTTGTATTACCTCTTCATTTCTTATCGATTGCCTTTGCTGCGTTCCTCTCTAATTATTGTGGTTCCCTCATGTTGTCTTCGAGCGCTCTTTTCGACTTGAAGACGACTGTATAAAAGTATTCAATGTATGCACAAGAATGTGTCCATATTTCATTCTTAAAACGTTTAAATACTATACATACATATTATTATTATTATTATTATTATTATTATTATTATTATTATTATTATTTATGGATGGACAGGAACATCTCGCAAGGGGTGGACAGGTTAATGAATGAATGGGCAAGGAAGAATCGTTAAAGGTGGAGAGGTTAATCCCTCTAGATGTTCCGGTTGTCACTGGCCAATGGAGGTTATTGGATGAGAATGACAAAGAAACCTCGCAAGATGTGGACGGGTCAATCTGTGAATATACTCCTGCGGCTATGGAGGTGAATGCGGATGAGTTGAACGCACTTGACCCTATGGGATTAGGTAAATCCTCTTCGGAAGCAGGTACCTTAAAACGTTCCTTTAACGTCGAATCGGAATCTTTGCAGCTCATGTCTAAAAATGAGAGGCAAAGACAGAAGAGGAGACGACGAAAGGAAAGAAAGGCTATTGATAAGATGACAAATCGGATCGATAGTCTTTTAAGTGAGTAGACGACTCCAGAAGTTTAAAGACCTGTTAAGAGGTTTAAGGGTACTAACCCTGAAGTCTCAGAGCAGGTCCGACTGCGGAAAGAGAAGAAACCTCATACTAAGCCCATCAAACAACCCTCAAAGGTTGTTATGAAGGCGGCTAAAAAGAGCACCAACCAGAAGTCGAGCGGAAGTCGAAAGATGAATGGCCCAAGGTTGGTGCGAAAATGAGACCTTTATTTGCACAGTGGCTAATAAAGATCTCATTTTGGGTGTTACTGAGACATCTACGGATGGTCCTTTGGGGCCCACACATGTGAATGTCTTTAAGGCATCGCTGTTGTGTCCTCTAGATAACCTGAGTGATGATGCTGGTGATATAGGTTTCGTAGGAAACGCCAAACTTGTCGATGGGTTCATTGTACTTACGTGCAAGAACCAATCGACAAAAAGCTGGTTAATCGGACTGGCAGATGCCCTGACCAATCTTTGGGAGGGGGCTAAGCTGAGAATCGATAGCCTGCAGGCGCTGCGGAACGAGGTTAGGATGACGGTCGTTGCCCACGGTTCTACCGAGGGTAGGGCCATCATTCTGAAAAGGCTGCAAAAGCAAAATGGATGCGTGCAGGACACTTCCAAATGTAGGGATAGTGCTCACGTTCTGGTGCCCGAAGGAGGATGCGGAGGCCATCAAGAAAGCAGGAGGGCAACTCAACTGTGGACTTGACCAGGCCATAGTAAAATTCAACAGGAATGGCCAGGGAGCAAGACGTCGTCCCTGATGAGGGGGTAGGAAACTCTGAAAGGAGTGGGCTACCAGGGAAGGTGGTGGGCTCATACCAGGAAAAAATAAGTATATATCAGCTTAATCTTCATCACAGCAAGGCTGCTTCAGCGATGTTGATGCGTTGTTTACATGAGGATAAGCTGAATATTGCGTTCCTGCGGGAACCTTGGATTGTTCATAAAAAAGTAAGGGGACTGTCTCAACCAACCGCCAATCTGTTCCACTCACAGACAGATGGTAAGCTAAGGTCATGTATCCTGGTGCGGCATGGTATACACTGTGGTAATGATAGGCAGTAGATCGACACCCTGGTGGTACGGTGAACTTGAATCCAGGAAAAAGGACTCAAGGAAGGCCTTTAATCGGTACATGAGGGAGAGAGATTAAAACTCATGAGACGATTATAAGGATAAGAAAAAAGAGCTGAAGAGAATGATACGTCATCGGAAACGAAATCCGTGGAGGGAATTCTGCTCTAATATGAGGGATACATCTGAAGTATGTAGAATATAAAAGATAGTATCTAAAGACCCTGTCTCCAAGATTGGACCCATTCGAAAAACCGATGTTTAAATTACTGAGACAGTGCTTGAGACATTGCAGAAGCTTATGGATTCTCATTTTCCTGGAAGCTTCAGTTCTAATGACTCATGGCCTCCTGTTTTTAAGGGGGCTAGCGAGGAAAGACGGGCTGAGGCTAAAAGGATAATGACTTTAAATGGTGTTAGTAGTGCTATACTAACACCATTTAAAGCGGCTGGAATGGATGGAATTTTCCCTGCTCTATTACAGTGGGGTATAAACACCTTGCTTAAACGGATTAGGGAATTATTCCTAGCCTCTCTAGTGACGGGTTATATACCGGTGGCTTGGAGGGAAACTAATGTAGTTATTCTTCCTAAACCGGGTAAAGGGACTATACGGAAGCCAAGTCCTTCAGGCCAGTCAGCCTGACATTTTTTCACATTAGGAGAAAAGGAAATTACAATACCCATGTATTCATGGGTCAATAAAGAATATAGCATAAAAGTAGAAAAACAATCAGAAATAGTTCAACCAATACATAAATAAATATAAGCGAAGCATTATTCTCAATAAAGAAGTGAAGCCAGGAATATACGTTAGTAACACTATAGTTCCGGATAATGGCATATGTCATGTAAGGATATTAAACACAACAGATGGTGATTTTATTCTCATTTACTTATTGTAACACGATGAAATATAAAAAAATAAAAGAGATATTGACGAAGAAAGATTTCAGAAATTATTTGATACTTAGAGATCGACATTAACGATGACATATTTAATACAAATTAACGATGGCAGAATTAATACAAATTTTTAAGGACTATCACGACATTTTCCATTTAGAAGGGGAAAAATTATCGGCAAACAATTTCTACACACAGAAATTAAAGGTTTATGACGATACACCAGTATATATTAAAAATTATAGATTACCCCATGCGCATTCTGAAGAAATAAATAAACAAGTACAACAATTACTGAATGATACTATCATTAAACCCTCAAATAGTGCATACAACTCACCCTTGTTAGCAGCACCTAAAAATAGAGACTACCATTTGGTTTAAAAATATCTTCCAATAGTTTCCGAAGAATGCTAACGATAGCACGATAAACAAAATAATACATATGCAATGATAATGGTTACAATAATATATATGCAATGATAATGGTTAAAAATAACCAATATTAAATAAAATGAATTTTTTCGTAATTTTTTATCTGAAATAAAAAAAAATAACAATTATGTTCGGTCCCTGCTTATGAGGAAACCTTTAATTTTAAAATTAAAGTCTTTTTCACGAAAATTGCATCACTATTGGAACATCCTTTAAATTTTAGTAAATGTAAACATTTCTCTTTCTATGAATATATAAAGACTATCTTTTACGATTAAAAAAATGAGTCACTATACGTGAAAAACTTGTCACTACCGGAACACCCTTTAATTTTTAGTAATCGTCATAGCGACCGTGGCAACAACCACATCTTCTGTGCAAATTATAAGAGTTTACCTATTATGGTTAAAAAAAATGTGTTAAACATGCAAATCATGTCACTGTCGGAAAACCCTTTAATTTTTATTGTTTTTATAGGGGCCATAGTATTACACAATTTGAGAATTTCTAGAGTCTATCTATTATGGTTAAAAAATTAGGTCTTATACATGCAAATCACACTACTATCGGAACACCCTTTAATTTTTAGGTTTATTTTTTTAGAATTGTTTATAAAGCAAAATAAGTTTTAATTACTGTTTATAAATTTTTAGTGTATGCCTCCTACAGTTCATATTCGTGAATAACACCTCCCTATCGGAACACCCTATAAGTTTTAATACTTGTTGCTATAGCGGCCACTGTATCACACCTTCTGTAGAAATTTCAAGAGTCTACCTATTACGGTTCAAAATTTAGGCCTTATAAATGTAAATCACGCCACTATCGGAACACCCTTTATTTTTAAGTTTATTTTTTAAGACTTGTTTATAAAGCGCACTAAGTTTTAATTACAGCATATTTTTAGTTTATTTCTCCTACAGTTTAAAGAATAAGCGCTTATTCGTGAATAACACCTCCCTATATGAACACCCTATAAGTTTTAGTATTTGATAGTATAGCGGCCACAGTTATACACCTTCTGTAAAAATTTCAATCGTCTACCTATTATGGTTCAAAATTTAGGCCTTATACATGCAAATCCCACCACTATCGGAACACCCTTTAATTTTTAGGTTTATTTTTTATACTTGTTTATATAGCGAACTAAGTTTTAATTACTGTTTGTAAATCTTTAGTCTATGCCTCCTACAGTTCAAGAAATAAACACATATTCGTGAATAACACCTCTCTATTGTTGATAAATTTCAAGAGTCCCTCACGTCTCAGTGACCGGTTATTGGTGAGGTCCCCTTTCGGGGTTACATGTGGTAGTTGTGGTTTAAGATCGATGTATGCATTGTGCATAGTTGATCAAATTTGCTGTTGCATTCTCAACAGAATGAGTTGGATAGTCTGCAACCCCTAAGCAAGAGGTTATAACATGGATCCATGGGTTGCCTTGTTCTAAACATTGCTACTCACTGTGACTGTGCGACTCACCTATTTCGCTTATCGTGCCTTCTACACACTGCACGTTATCGTAGGGAGTACCGCTACTACACAGTGGGAGCGCTAGTCTACGCTTTTATTTCACTCTGTGGTAAGACCACACGGCTAGCTGTCGACGTAAATCTTGATCACATCTGTACAGTAGAGGCTTACAATCTAAGCTCAAAGTGGAGTTTCTGCCAATAAGCAAATTTAGTTGTACTGCTTTTAATTTATTTTGTGTTAATTTGAAATCTATTTGGCTTTTCCAAGTAAAGCGACCGTCAAGATATATACCCATGTATTTAAATTTTTAGCCACCAGCAGAGCGAAATGCACATTTTCTAGACAGCTACGTCCTCCATCAGCACGGACTGATTTATAAGTCAAAACAACATTCTCATTATGACTTAAAAAGCGCAGAGTATATAGTCTTATTCAAATAACCTGAAACTTTCAGATATGGTTTTGTATTTAAGTAATTACGTAACTTCACTACCTTTTCACTTGGAAATGAGATATTTTTGGCGAAAAAAGTATCCTATATTTGAACCGAGATACTAAGGTACCTCCTAACAAAATATTTTTAAAATTCATCAAGTAGTTTTTACGTGATGCAAACACAGACAGACAGACAAAAATTCTAAAAAGTTTTTGTATTCCATTTCGATTACTGTCTGGACCAGTAATAACATCTTAAAATTTAATGGTCCCATTACAGTTTAATTACATATGTATATACTAGCTTTGCCCGCTACTTCGTGAGCGTCCTTGCAATATTTTGTTCGATTATGCTTTGAAAGCAATCCACACCAAAAACCCTTACTTTTTTAGTTCCGCCTTAAAGTATGCTTAGTTATGGTTATGTATTTACATAATACAGCGCTAATTATGCTTTATCTATTTACTTTACTACTAAAATAACTGCGTACTCTCAATGCTTTTTCTCCACTTTCTCCTCAAAACAAGATATTTTTGAGCAAAAAAAGTATCCTATATTAGAATTAGGATATTAAGGTACCTCCCCACAAAATTTTGTTAAAATCCATCCAGTAGTTTTTACGTGATGCGAACGCAAAGGAAAAGCAGATAGACACCGACTGAAATGAATTATTATTTTATTATATGTATAGATGTATATACTAGCTGTGCCCGTCACGCTGTAGGCGTTTTAACAATACTTTGTTCGATTTTGCTTTGAAAGTAATCCACACCAAATTTTCATACTCTTACTTTTATAGTGCTGCAGATATGGTAGGTATATGTATTTACTTTAAGTAGAGGTATCAAAACCTGGGTAATTACTCAGGACAAATTCTTAAATTATTGTATAGTTCTGTAAATAGTGTTTAAAATATCCTGCTGTTAAGTTTGCAGTACCTTTAAATAGAAAAAATTGCGTACTTTGAATACTTTTTCTCAATGATGGCACACTATCAAACGACTTCAAATTTAATGCAGGCTTTCCGCAATATCCGTTTTTTCCCTACCCTTTTTAAAATAACCTTCAACCCTCTCTTCGCTTTTGCAGACGACAGCAGCATTTGCCGTTTGAATTTATTCAGTAACACATGGAGACTGTTAGATATTGGGGTCAAATGAGCAAAACAATGAAAATACTCTCCGCCACGATCCAATAACAATCTCTAAATGAGGTCGAGTGGATAAGGCTCTACGTTGTATAAATACTAACAAATGCGCAATCAAAAATTATGCAACAACCCTTTCTACTCTTTTGTAGATGACAGCACCATTTCCCATTCGTATGCCTTTAGTAATAGACCGAACCAGTTGGAGGTGCGGTCAAAAAGGCAAAGCATGAATGCTACGCTCAATCACGATCTCATAAAAATATCCGAATGGGGTCGTACGTTCGGAGATGATGCTTCATCTGTTATTATGGGTGATATAAATATTAAGGAATCGGAAGCTCTTGATGAAAATCCAATGTGATGTTCGATGGATGTAAAAGATACTTCACTTCATCCGATATTCTAATTATACCACCTATGTATATCCGGCCGAAAATGGAATACAACTCTCATGTATAGGCCGGGGCACAAAAGTCTCTTTTGGAGCTACTCGACCGCGTACAAGAGAGGGCCAAGAAGCTCATTGGTGACAGTAGGGTGGCCAACTCTATTGATTTAATTGAGCATAGACGCAATGTGGGGTGTATATCACTGTTACAATGGTATGTGCATGAAATTAGGGAACTTGTTACGATACCGGAACATTTTTACGTTTAACACGCTTTTCGTCTAGAGCGCATCCATTTGTGGTCGAGTGGCCAGTGAATCACACTACGTATTACAGGGAAAATTCGTTTTTAGCAGTTCGTATGTGTAATAAACTCCCTCCAGAGGTCTTTCCTGTCACTTTCAATGTAGGAAAATTCAAGACGAATGTCCACAAACACTTCTTACTCTTTTCTTCTTCCCATAACCTAATTTCCTAGTTCTGACACAATGCATTGCATGAGTAGGGGTCATCCCCTGAGTGCTGGTCCAAAAAAAAAAGAGATTTACTAAGTTCCGTTGTTTTCGTACTAGCACCAATGACCCAAATGACGACGTCACGAGAAAGTAGTCGAGTGATATTGGACGATCGGATAATGAAGTTGTGTGAGGTGTCCGGAGCTGAAGGCATCTCAATCGATCGGGTTTATCACATTATACATGAATAATTGGATATAAAAAAGCTATTCGCTCACTCAAAAAAAGTTTGAACTTAAGTAAAGTTAGACATTAATTTAATCTTAGTGAATTATATTTTCTTGAACTAAGTTAAAGTTAACTTAAAGTTAATAATTTTGACTTCAATTAAGGACTGTATACTTGTTTACAGTATACACAAAAATTTTTATAAACTTAAAAATATTAAATAATCGTCTTTAGTTATTTTTACTTAAATGAAGTACATTATTACTTAAGCCTATTATAAATTTTCATACACGAACTGAAAAGTTAGTAATAGTAAAGATTTTTTGTCTTTAAAATAAGTAATTTTCATTTTGTATGAAAAATAAAAAAATTAGTAAATTTCTTCTTTAAATTAAGTTAAATTTTTTTCATTAACTTAAAAGAAAAATTCGAATTCTTAATTCTATAGAAATAATTTCTTTGAAATAAGGAAAATGTAATGCAAGACATAGTACACATATTTCTACAATTTAAGAAATTTTATTTTAATCTACAAATAATGAAATATTTATAAAAAAATCTATAAACAAATTTTGTGTTTTTCAAAATTAATTATTATGCCATGTTGGAGCTAACAAAAATATTTCAATGTTATTAAAAATCAAAACTTTGACGATACAATAAAGTAAAATAATAAAAACATTAAAAAAATGTAAAAAAAAGTTTAAAGAATAACATATGTACGTCTGTCAAGGATTTCTTTTTACATAATGAAAAATGCTTTGTTTTTGGCTTTTATCATAAAGGCATAGTGTCTTTTTAATACTGTTGTCATACCTTTCGGTGAAGACCGTCACACAGTGGCTGAAAATCGTTTTTCGTTGGCCAAAAGTAAATTTTTTTTTTGTCACCGATTTTTAAAATTTTTACGTCATTTTGTAGTTAATATATCCAAATTAAGGTAGCCAAAAAATTATGTTAAAATATTGATAATTGTGGGCGTGGCATGCTGTCAAACTCAACTTTTTTTTAATTTCAGAAAAAGGTGTTTTTCTTTGGTTTTTTATCAAAATTAAATGGTTACTACTCGCAAGCTATCATCGATAATGGTCTGCGGTTTTTTTTATAATGTTAGTAGGATTATTGTCTTTAGTTGTTGTATGTAGACACAGCTCTAGCGTTTAATATTAGGGGCGTTATGAAATATTTATGAAACTACTATATTTTCCTCAAATTTAAACTTTAGTGGAATAGAACTTCTAGGGAACAAAAGGGAACAAGAAACGTATACAACCACGAGAAAGTGTCCTCTTTAAGGCTATATATACTTTTGCACCCGCCACGAGCCGCCTGTAGAACACTTTTTTCATTTTAATGAAATTACTCGAAAAAAATTCATATACAATGGTGTATTAAATTTTCACTTTTTTGCCTAAAAGTTTATTTCTTTTTTAGTTTAGGCTACGTATAACTAAAAAAAAAATAAATATAATACCTTCGAAAGGGTTTAATGGCTTTGTTTTGATCAGCAAAAAATAAGTAATAAAATTATCACAATGGGCTCTACAGGAAGCATATGATCTCTTTCTAAATTTACCTGTTATCAAATGTTAGGGTCAACCAAAGTCATAAATAATTTCATAACAATAATTGCGACATTAAACCTCTAAAGTTAAAAAACAACCCCATATTGACGCATGAGTGCAGTTTTGTTCAATTTAAGCGCTACCTGCTATGATATTAAAGATCAGTGTGTGAAGAACATGTATCTAAAAATTTATAAAAGTACGGATTCGTTAAGGGATTACTCAATAATAACTTAATCTTTTAAGTGTATGGATAAAACATAACAAACGCAAATAAAAATATTCAAAAGAAAATGGAGAGCTTCAGTTATAAAGAACTGGCCGAAGTGTATTTTAGAAACAAAAATCAGGAAGATGTTCTTAGTTACGTTAAAATAAAATTAAACTTAAATTCGTGTAGCACCGAAATGCTAAGGAAACTGCAAAAATATATACAACTAACTACCCATGGAGAAATATGTCTGCAACAGTTCACAAAATCCTTTATCATTTGGTGCCACTTGGAGATCTATCAGAGGAGGCTCAGGAAAAAAGGAACAAGGATTACATATTTTATAGAGAGCACAATACTAGGAAAATTTCACGGAATTCAACAAATGAAGATCTATTTAATATATTATTGGCAACGTCAGATCCGTTCATATCCAGTATTCGAAATCAATGGAAAGTGGACCATCGGGATTTAGATGAAGAAGCCAAAAAACTACTAAAGATCTGTCAGGCATAGTTTCCAAAATTTTAGTATTGCAATTCAGCAACATCGGATTATTCCTTTGGAGGCTACGGGCCAAAAACCACGCCCACCTATATTTTTTTAACGTTTTTTTTTATTTTTTTCGGCTTTAATGATTCTGTTTTGCCTTTTTTTTGTCAAATAAATATTAGACTGCGGCAGGTAGATTGCTTTAGTCTGACCATTCTAACTTAATATATATTGCAGAAAGGACCTAAATTTAACAAAAAAATTTCAATAAAATTTCTAAAAAAAAATTTGTAAAAAAATTAAAAAGAAAAAAAAATTGTGTGTATATAGAGTAACATACATATTTTTTTAAATGCGTTTGATTTTTAAATAGATGATATCTCTGTTTTAAAACCTAGTTGCATTAAACACATCAGCAGGATATCGACTACAAACTGTCAAAAATAAAATACACACGTTTATAGGTGAACGATTCTTTTGAAGCCAGCAAAGCTACATGGCTACACGACCACCGTTGTGGCTGTCGTCAACTTAGGCTAATTTCTATTTTATTCAACAAAAGAAAATGTCGCAAAATTGTAAATTACAAATTCATATACAAACAAAAAGTTTTGAAGGAAATATTTATAAGTTTTTGAAAAAGTTATTTAATTTTAATGTCAGAGTTTACGATGTAGCTGTCGGCTTCAATATCATTAAGTAGCTGACAACACGGCGACAATTGTAGCAAAGGGAATTTGTTTTCATTTGTCTTCTATTTCTTTAACTCATGAATAATGATTTTTTCTCATACGACTTTATTTAAGTAAAGAGTCAACAATATGGATAATACATGTCTGTATAAATAAAATCACCGTGGTGAAGGGTATAGAAGATTCGGCACGGCCGAATATAGCACTTTTACTTGTTAAACTTGTTTTTTATCCTTATTTTTTCTGGGTTTTCTTTTTTTATGTTATTCGTAAGTTTATATATAAATAAAATTAATTTAGTAAAAAAAATTAACCAAAATAAGAAAAGAAACAACATTTTCTATCATAAAAGTCAAAACCAAAACTTTTTTCACTGAATCGCTTCGCTCTATGGGATCTTGAAAAGTTCGAAGAAAATCCGACGTTTTCAAGGCAAATTTTGTTTAGCGATGGGGCCCAGTTCTGTCTCAATGGGTATGTAAACAAACAAAATTGCCCCATTTGGGACGAAGAGCCACCTGAAAAGATTCACGAGCTGCCACTTCATTCAAAAAATACAACGGTTTGGTGTGGTTTGTGGGACGGTGGAATCATCGGTCCATAATTCTTTAAAAAATGATGCCGTAACCGTCAATGGCGACCGTTATCGTGCCATGATAACCGACTATTTGGTGCCTGAAATTGAAGTTCGCGATCTCGGCGACATTTGGTTTCAGCAAGATGGCGCCACTTCCCACACATCGCATCAATCTATGGATTTATTGAGAGAACATTTCGGTGAGCACAGAATTTCACGTTTCGTATTATATCACACCGTTAGACTTTTTCCTGTGAGGATATGTAAAGTCTAAAGTTTATGCGGACAAACCCGCTTTGATTCAGTCCTTGGAGGAAAATATCACGCGTGTCATTCGCCAGTTACGAGTCGAAATACTCGAACGAGTCATCGAAAATTGGACTCAACGGATGGACCATCTGCGACGTAGCAATGGCCAACATTTGATAGACATAATCTTTAAAAAATAAATGCCAAAGAATCTTCTTTTAAAGGATAATAAATATTCTGCATTAAATTATATTTTCTGTGTTTTTGTTTTTTTTCTTTAAAAAAGTAGGGAACCTCGAAATGGATCGCCCCTTAGAAAGTCCTTATAAAAATTTAAAACTTAACTAATTTTTTTAGCTGTAGGTAATACTAATTCGATTACTTTTACGTACTTAGTCTCATCTCTGTTATGTTTATTTAATTATATCAATTTATTAAACAACTGTAATTCAGAAGCTAATTAATGATTTTTGCACAAAATATTATGTGCATAAACTTAGTGAATTCCAAAAGTTATTTTAAAATTCCTATTTAACTCTCTATTTTAGCAAAAATTGTTTTTATTTCATTTACACTACAGCTGCTCAAAACAAAAACTTGGCGCATAAAAAGCGTTGCATGTAACTTGAAGTTTAAAAAGTATAGAACGCGTATAAAGTATGAAAAGCATACAAAGCATGTACGCGTAGAACGCGTGGTATGGACTTTCAGCTTAATAGTTATAATGTATTCATTTTTTAGCTTATTTGTTAGCAAACGTGAAAGACTTTTTTTAATAAAATATTGCAACAACATTAAAACGTAAAAAGCTATAACGTTTAACTAGGACTTTGTGTGCTTTGCTGAATACATCAGTATTTTATTAAAAAAAAAAAACATAAAATATTTAGTTCTTAAAATACTTAAATTCTAGAAAATTTTTGTACTAAAATTTAGAATTCGTCATTATTTTGAATGGAAATCTCATTATTCAGAGTAATAAAATACACTAAAGATAAAGAAAATAAAAAAATATAATTTTAGGCGTAATTAAGAAAAAATTAATTTCAAATTAATCCATATTTAGTATCTTTTGTTGTCAAAACGATTTTGAATCTTGGAAAAATTAACTCAATATTGGGAATATGTTTAAAAAAATTGACTTGGTATTAAGAAAACTTTTCTAAATATCGAAATTATTTACTTTATTTAAGTTATATTTTACTTTCTTTGATTTTAAATAGGTACGCATTCAAAAACTATTTTTTTGTATGGCAAACAATGTTTACTAAAATTTAATTAAACCTTGAATATTACGAGTAAACCAGCGTATCAATTTTAAGGAAATTCTTGGTAAAATAAGATTTATATTGACTTCCGTTAAGTAATATTTAATTTAAAACAAGCAAAAAGGGTTTTTAGAACAATACAAATTCTGAATTTTGTTCTTCAAAAGAGTTAAAGGCATTCTAAAAGCTAGAAAAAATAAACTTAGTAAGAAAATTTTACTTATATTCTATAAAAGTATACTTGCGAAATTACTTATGTATAGGAATTTACGATCACGAAAAAGTACAACATAACATTTTCTTGGTAGTTTTCAATTTATACAAGAACTATTTTTGATTATTTTTTAGGAAAACTCAATATTGGGAATATGTTACTTAATTCAAATATGTGTACTTAATTTAAGTAACATTTTTCTTGGAGCCAAATAAATCATTCCCGAATTTCTTCAAGTTAAGTTAAATTTAGTAAACTTTTAT
Organism: Phasia obesa; assembly: GCA_949628195.1. Taxonomy (NCBI): domain Eukaryota; kingdom Metazoa; phylum Arthropoda; class Insecta; order Diptera; family Tachinidae; genus Phasia; species Phasia obesa. The sequence goes on along the minus strand of OX451215.1, from coordinate 113,022,305 downwards.
TTTGAGTGCATAATGGTTCACAACGACACAAGTCCATGTATTGGAATACGAACAGCTTTTAAAGGCAGCATACTTTTTAGATTAATCCCCTTGCAACTGAAGAATTTTGAAGCAATGACTTGGTGCTAAGATTTGTGGGCCACACAAAGTGCTATCTTTGAAACAAACGCCAATTTTAAGGCCATGAGAAATGTCATTATTCAGCGAGAATAAAAAACCCAAAAGACGCTGGACCAAAGGCAGAGCTTATACATAATTGAAATCACATTATTTAGAGAAAATAAAAAACTAAAAAACCGCTGGACTAAATGGAGTCTCTGTTGAGAAATAAAACTTTCGAGGTAGGAAGGTTTAAATCGAATGTCCACAAACACTACTGCAGCAATCCATTGCAGTATTAAGGATCTTTCCCCCATTCAATAAAAAAAAATAAAATTTGGCTCAATAATAACAATTAAAAGAAGCTTAAGGGAACTGGATTTACCTCTATTTAAATCCTCGTCAGTGTTTTTAAGGTTCAAAGTCTCATTTTCATGAATATTTAATACATTTGGTACAATTTCTTCCGAAGCTATAGTCTCTGTATCATTTGTTGCTAATGAAGAAATACCTTTTTCGCTTTTTACTTTTGTTTCATCGTTAGTGAGTTTATCTGTATGAGGTTTTTCTGTTTCTATCCTGACTTTCAAATCAGTACTAGTATCTTTGCCTGATGAAATCAAATTATCCTTGTTTTGGTTCTCGACAACTGTTTGCAAAGTAGCAACAACTTCTTTTGCCTTGTGGCATTCCACCCCATCATTGAGTGGCGTGTTTGCAATTTCTATTGTATTTTCAAAATCTAATAAATCAATATTTTTATTTAGTTGTTGATCAATTTTGTTTTTAGGATTAGCAGTCTGACTAACTTGTTCTTCGTTATTCTTTAATGCATTTCTATAGCTTTTCTTATTATCCACCTCATTGCTAAGAGGTTTTGCATCTGTATGCTCGTCAATCAATTGTTGATTGATCCCTTCAATATCAGGCTCATTTTTGCATTTATGATCTGGTTCTAAATGCTTTTTTAATACTTCTTCATTCCTATTGACTTGGTCATCTGGCGCTAAGTTGTTTTGAAGAGCTGTGGCATTGATAAAATCACTATTAGGATGTTGAACATTTTTATTACTTGAAGTATTTATTGTAAATTCTTTCCCGTCTTGTACTTTGATGTCGATTATTTGTTGTTTATTTAAAGAAGGCATTTCGTTCTCCTGATCTCTATTTTGACTAAAAATTATTTTCCTGTAAGTGTTTTCCTCAGAAAGGTTATCATCTGCCTTTTCTCTCTTTTTTGAACCTGTATGTTTAATGCTTTCATCATGAGATACAGAAGTGCCGTTTTCATTCTTTTCAGTTTCACTATTAATTTCACTTGATTCTTGGAATTTTGAAATGGCTTGAATTGCGTGATTAACTTTACTAAAAGTTTTGGAAGGATTTTCATTTGCTTCGTTCTTAAAATTTTCATTGGAGTCTTTCATTTCAATTGGACTCTTACAAGGTTTATTGATATTGTCCATTGTTTCCATGGAAGTCAATTGTTCCGAAGTCCCACTGATATTTTCGGTATCCTCTATGTTCTTTTTAATTGTAGTTTCATTTATATTTCTTTCTTTGTCGTTTTCATTCGACATTTTTCCAGAGCCTTGATTTGCTAATGAATCGCCAGAGCCATTTTTTTTTACAGCAGGAACTTCAGTTTCGCTCGATACTTTAAAATCACTTAAATTATATTTGCATTCATTGTCACCATTGGTGAGAATAATACTGTGCAAAACGTCATCCTTTGTTTTCTCACTTAAAACCTTCAGTTGCTCTTTTGCGGCAGTGTCATTATTTTCACTTTCGATTTTAGGTTTAAGGTTATTTGTTGTATCATGGAAGTCGTTAGCAGTTTGGTCTTCCAATTGTTTTTCATGCAAATGGTTCGATTTATTATTGACAGATGATATGGGGTTTTCATCGTGTTTCTCTTTAGTTATGTTTTTACTACTTTTTTCTTGGCTGTGTTTCATTGGTTTTTCCAACTGAGGTTGTAAAGTTTGATTTAAGATTTTATTTGTTGATAAAAAACTGATTCCTGTTGATTTGTTATGGATGCCTTTATTAGTCTCTCCGTGAACAGTTTCACTGTTGGTTGATTTGTTATCTGAAGGAGAAAGTTCTTCAATATCATTACCAAACTTGTCATGAGGTGTTGATTGTTCAAAAATATTGCTTTGCCGTTGGATTGCCTTTTTTATTGCTAATTGGTTTGATCTAATATTGATTTCAGAATTTGGTTGATTAATTTTTTCAATGGTACTTTCTTTTGCGTTCTTATCATTAAATCTACTTTCGCTAGCGATTTTTTTAACACTTTCCAAATGGCCTTCGTTGTCATCAAAATTTATGTCCATTTTATTTTTATTTCCAAGTTTCTCAATAGAATTTACTTCATGCTCTACGAAAATGTCATTAGCAGAATCGTTCTCAGCCACGTCTTTACTTGTATTCATGATTTCAGAATTATTTTTAATTTCTGTTGATTTAGCTGATTTCAAAATAAAAGTTTTTTCAAATGAGATTTCACTATCAATGTGATTCATCCCTTTATGAATTTTATTCTGCTGATTAGTAATTTCGCAAATACTCTTTGTTGAGCTGATGGTATTCGTATTATTGATATCAGTTTTTGATATATATTTATTCTTATCAACTGCTTTCAAATTTATAAATTGATCTCCGATTTCATTATTTTTACTATTACATTCGTCTGTCTGTATTTGCAAAGATTCTTCTAAGAGTCTTGATGATTTGCCAGTTTCTTGCAAAATTTGATCGTCCTTGTCAATTTTATTAACTTCCAGCGGTGATATTTTCAATTCTAATTTCAGTTTTTTATCTATAGCTTTCTCAATTGGACCAACATCATTTTCAACTACAACTTTAGTTTCATTTACCAATTTACATTTAAGTGTTTTTGCATCTGTGATGGAATCGCCAGTATTGATGTTATTTAAATCTGATGAAAAAAAATTATTACTTCGGTTGGAACCTTCATTAATATCAATTGTATCAAAATTCGTATTACTTGTATTTAGTTCAGTATTGATCAGTTTTTTTATGTTTTCATTCGGATCATTTACGGGTATATCAGTTAGATTACACGAATTTGCAGTAGTTGCTTTCAGTGCATCACATTTGGTACTAATTGATGTTTCGTCTTGACTTTTATTTTCAATTTCGTTTTTATTAAGTTCATCTGCTTGTAGTGGAGAAGTATTCCATTCGACATTTTCAATATTTTTCTTTGATACGTCATCACTAATACCGCTCTTTGCAAGTAACTCATATTGTAAATAATTTTCTGCTTCATTTGCAACATTTTTCGTTTCTGAATTTTTATTTTCGTTTAAACTTCTTTTATTAGTTTCTTCAAGCAGCTCAGTATTATCTTTTACTAAAATTAGATTCGCGTCTTCATTAACCTCAGTCAAGTCAACTCTTTTTAAGAGGTCAGCCTGCAATTTGTTCACTATTTTTTCATTTTTAATAGTATCGACCTTTTGAACTTCTTCTGACTTTCTGTTTTCTGTTTGCATAATGTTAGTTTCAGTGTCGCTTGCAGTTTCTGCTACACTGTCCAGAAGGATATTTTCAGATTCAGATTCAGATTCCGTATTGTAGGTTAATTTATTAAATGGCATATCATTGTTTCGATCGGTCAGCAAAAAATTGTTTTCATTAAATTCGATTTGCGAATATCTGTTGGATTGTTCGACTGCACGTTCAACTTTATTATGTTTTAATTTCTTCTCTATAACTAATTTAGTTCTATCAGATGTATTATCATTTTGTAAAGTTTGTTTTGTATTGTTTTCCATTTCGTCCCTTGGTTTAGCTTTAATAAAATTATCATTTAGTTGATTGGCCTCTGGTTCATTAAATGATTTGATTTTAAATTTAAAAGATGCCTCTTTTGAAATAACATTTTGCATCTCATTTGTATTCTTGCCTTTTTCTTCTAAAATAATTGATAAGTTTTCTTTTAGATCTTTCTCTTGGACATATTTATCAGTGAAATTAACTTCTTCATTTTTTGTTTCATTTGCAGATCTTATAGGTGTAGACTCACCATTAAACGTTTTTGAAACGCCTGCATCAGTTTCATTGCGGTTTTCGTGCACTTCTTTTGGAATCATCGCTTTTTCTTCCTTGAAGTCAACATTTCTCTCCAACGTTTCAATATTAATATTATTTTGTTTATTTCCCGGTGCATTAACAATTTTTTCAATTGTTTTGGTAGAAATCGTATCTTTGTTTGTTGGATTGATATCAGCATAAGTTAGTGCAACATAATGTTTTATATTTGACTCAATTTTGTCTTTTGAATTATCAATTTTATTAAGTGGAGTCTTGTTTGTTTTATAAGGTTCAGTTGGAGATTTTTCATTTTCTATTATCGTTGCGCTCGATGTTGTGGTAATGATATCATCAGATTCAATCTTCTGCCCAGGCTTTTCATTTAGATTGTCCTCCATGTTTAACTTTTCAACGGACTCGTTTTGAGATATTGATTGAACATTTACATCTACATCGTCTCTTGCAGCGACATTTATTTCAGCACAATTGTTTATTGTTTTGTTAGAATCAAAATATTCTTCAACTGCTTTTTCTTTTAAGTCTAATTTTTGAACGGAAGTTACCTCTTTATCATCAGTTTCAAAATAATTTTCAGTGTGGGGTTTCTCAAAATCTTTATCTAGTTCTGCTTTTGCCGATTTTTCTAAAATGTATTTATCTTTATGTAAATCGGTTTGTAAAGTCTCACTTTCTTTGTTAGCTTTGATTTTATTAACTTTCTTATTTTCCATCTCCGAATTATCGACAAAATTTTTGATTGCATGTTCCTTACTTTCATGCTGTAATAATTCTCTTTTGCCACTTGTTTTGTTTTCGGATTTTATTTCGTTTGTATTCACATTAGTTTGACCGATATCTTCTCCTAAAAATACACATTTAGTAATTTCTGTAATTGGATCTTTGTATTCATTTTTGTTATTATCGTTTTGTTTATCTTCTTCAATATTTAAATGTTCATTATCCTCAGGACGATTTGTTAATTGTTTCGTTTGGAATTCTTCGCTATTGGCATTACTTTTCACATCTTTATTGTCTGTAAATGGGGAATCATGGATCTGATTAATATGATTATGAATCTTTTTAATTACTTCATTTTGAGCATTTAAATCATGATCTGCAAGAAATTGCTCTTCAATTGGGCAAATACGAATTTTGTCAGCGTCAGTATCTTGCATTTTTGCAGATTGGTTGTATTCAGGGTCATACATTTTTTCTTGTTCTTTTCTATTTATCTTTTCTTCATTACCAAGTTCATTACCAAGTGCTTTTACATCACTAGTACTTTTCAAAGCACTATAATTGAAAGCAAGTTCTTTAGTTTCACTTTCCAGGTCATTTTTTATCGAAAAGTTTTCATTTATTTTATCAGGATTTGAATCATCATTATCTGTAATTGCAAATAAAATACGAATTTAATGAATTTTATAAAGCGAAAAAAAACGAATAATAATAATAATTATAATACTTAAAAAAGTAACAATAATAAAAATAGTAGTAAATAAATCAGACAGTATTAGTGAGTCCAAGATACATAGTGTACCATCGTACCTAACATTGCTTTCTATTGATTGGTCTGCATGCTTTGCATGAAGAAAAATGATTGAACTCGCATCATCGTCACAAAACATTGGTTTCTATCAGGGTTCAAAATTTTTCATTTATGGACATTCAAAAATCAACATTCATGATATTTTTCATAAATAAGAAATCTAAAGTTTTATATTTCATACATGTATGCGTGTACCTGTTTGTTTTTGTAACATACATCCATGATAAGTGATAAATTTAGCTTATTGTCTGTCATTAATGTTCTTTGTCATAAATGTATGTATATGTACATTTATGAACCTTAAAAATTTTTCATAAATGAACATGAAAGAATTTTCTGCCTATGATCGCATATGTATGTACATATTAACTTTTTTTAACATATTTAGGTATGTACTTACATGTAAAAGGGAAAAAGAAAAAAAATCAGTAATGTTCTTCTGCATATGTATATAAGTGTTTTCTAAATGTTATTTAAAATATAGACAGGTCTGCACGTAGTTTAAGAAAACTGATTGAACTCGCATTATCAACACCATCGTCACCTCTAATTGATTTCTATAGATAAGTCTGCATGTTTTGCTGAAGAAAAATTATTGTATTCGCATCATCATGGTTTCTATATAAGAATATTGTATATATACTTATGCTGAATGATACGGTTTTGTTAAGTATTCTTAATGGCGAATTCATTCATGAATTCATTCTAAGCAGTATATCATTTAATATTCCACAAAACAAAATTAAAGTTTTAAAAGTAAATTGTTTTGTATATTTAAATATGATTTTACTTCTGAAAAGTTAAAGTTTACAAACATCTTTCGATTTTAAAATGTTGCAATTCCTTATCATAAACAAAATTTCTTGTTTTCAAAATTTTTTATAAATCCTAAAATACTTTTGGATACTTATAAACCATCATAAAAAATATTAACTTTTGTTTTAGAAAGATAATAAGAATATGACATTCCATCTAATTATGTACGGCTACCTTAGTTTTGTACTTTATCTGCTGGTAATTCCAATGAATTTTTTTAACTTATTTTCTACATACGAAGTAAGGATTAAGTTCGTTTTATTCTCTCTAAGATGAAAGAATATTTTTTACACATTATGTTGCTAATTAGTGGACAAAATAATCGATTTTAATTATGAATTACACCAAAACTCGATTGCGAAACACATGGTATAAATTTTATGAATTGAAATAGGGCATGTGTCACACATCTGTTGAATAAATTAAATTCATATTAAAAATATTCTATATAAGAACACGGTGACAAATACCATAAGGATGGGTATGTTCAGGTCTCCATTTATTATAATAAGCACTATTTTTTATTGTTTTAAGTACAAATTTTACCTTTCTCATGTTCGCTAATCATTTTAAATAAAACACATAATATTTATATATTTTGGCGATTTTAGCTATTTAGACTAAATTAACTTTTTGTGATTTCTTAAAAATATATTTGAAAATTAAAAAATATTGTATATATTAGAGGCAAATTTTTAACAAAAAACTGTTTTGGTGATTTTTCACATCGATTTTGGCCAAATAGGCGAAAATAAATCTGACAACGCTGCTACTTGGCAGTTGTGCAGTAAATATTAAATTTCTTTGTTGATTGTGTTTATCTGCATCAGTGTTGGGATCTGACAATGGTAACTGTACCGCCCTAATCATGAAATCACCATCAATTGTGGCAAAATTTGGGATTTAGTAAAAATAAAATAAACAAAACATACATAATCGTACAGTAGCCGACATTAAAATAGGACAAAGCAAAACTTTTATACTAGCGTATTTTGAAGTAATAATATTTTAGTGTTGCTTATTTACTGGAGTATCCACTCGATCTATCATCGCTCGATTAATCGTAGAATGTTAAGCCAATTAGTTATTCAAATAGGAAAAATTTCAAAATTCTATTAAAAAATAATTCGAACAAATTATATCGACGAATTGACTATAATTATTTTTTATCTACAATTTTTACTGATTTTTAGTAAACATGCAGAGAAAAAATAATACATATAACCCATTAATTTTTTCATAAACCGAATAAGACTTTTACCCCTAAATTTTTTAATTCAGTTTAGGTGTGATTTATTTATATGCTGCATAATTCAAATCTTCTTAGTAGTGTTCATAGTAAGGTTGCAATAAGGTTGTTTATGTTTATGTTTTACAAATAAAATAAAAAAACATTTCTGTTTAAATAAAACATATCTCTAAGAAAACTTAGCAAATTCAAAATTAAACAAGTACATATTTAAATTACAAAATACACATATCATAAAGTATCCACATATCACCCCCCTTCGAAAAACATTAACATCCAATAAGTTGAAAGTAACACGTTTGGTTTTATGTAGTGAGTTAGTATTATTATGAGTATTTTTTATCATTATTAAAGGTGTTTTCCACACAGAAAAAATTATTACCATAATATTTCCAAAAAACCGGTTTCTTTAAATGTTTATTGATTTTCAAAAACTTGTTTGTTTGAATCTAATAATACTTTTGTTTGGTTTTTAATTTGCTGCTAACAGTGCTGCTGATCAAGCTAAATTTATTAATATGGAAATGTTGTTCTTCTATAAAAATTAAATTTAAAAAACTTTTAAATTTTGAATAGCATCTAATTATATTTTTATAGGGAAACTACGTCCTTTTAAACAACCTTATGAAATTAAAAAGCAAAAAAGTATATAAATTTTTTCTTAATAAAATTTAAGCTTGGTATTTACATATAGGCAGAAAAATATTATCGCATTGTTATTTAAATCAGTTTAAAACGAAACGAAGATCTAGTGTCGTAGGAATAACAAAGTTATTTTGAACAGACAAATAAACAATTTTATTAAAATTGAAACTAAAAATCATTTTGTAGTTTTCGAATTAGTGTATTTTGTTAAATCCTTTATTGTTTGTGTTGGACTTCTTAAAGAGTTATCATTATTTTATAAATAATTTTCTCTATTCTAAAAATGTGCGTAAAACTTTCCTTGCTTGAGGAACCAATGTAATATTTTGATATAAAAAATTGGTTTATTATAAAATATTATACTTAGGTTATTAGCATTATATTATTAAAATAATAGTTGAATTCCCAAAATATTTAATTTTAATGATTGCTATTATAGCATACACAGCAATACAAAAACTATATAATTTTTAAGTGCCTATCTGTATATTAAAAGATAAGGAGGTATAGGTCAAATTAAGTCATCTATGAGAACACTATTTAATTTTAAGATTTTTTTAATATTGCGGATATAGCAATATGAAGGCTGTGTAAATATCAAGTGTCTGACTATAACGGTTCGAAAGATAAGGACATATAATCTGTAAGGTAATTTTGTTATTAGTTTGTTAAATTATGAAATTGGTGCTCTTTAGGGTTCAAAAGACGTAAAAATCATACATGATTTTCCCGATGCACAGCCTTTATTTTTTAAAATTATGAACTTTTTTGAATGGAACTAATCTATAAGCATTGTCTTTCAAATAAAAATCGGTTCAGAATTAAATGATTTCTAGGAGTTAACGCAGACGATTTGATAACCTTCACCTTATATGAAGTCGGTTAATTACACGACAATTTTGCAGATATTATCCAAGAAATTTTATTTTGGCCCATTTATTAATGATTACACATTCGCAAAAAACGGCAACACTTTCTGTAATGTATTGAAAAAAATAAAAAAAAAATTATATTGATTTTTTCAAGACTTCAAAAAGGAAATTTATTTTAGTAAAAAAAATATTTAAAGCACAAATATGGAAACAGTCGTAAAGTAGCTCTGGGTTGGGGAACATCGTTCGCGCGTCATTGTCGTTATCTTTTAAAGTCAATCATGCTGTCCTTTTTGCTCGGCTCACTCTCGCACTGGCTGATTGGCTTCCTTGAATAGCTGTACTGTGGTACCGTTATTGGTGTTTGCTTTAATCACCATGTGCAATCGTTTTGGTTATCGTGTATAACCTAACAAATTTTACTCGAAGCTGAATTTGGAACTTCCTATACGAAGGTATAGGTCGCGTAACAGATCCTGAAGGAGGCTAATGGAGTATACCCTGGCAATTTGTGAATACGATTATTCCGCCAACCAAATTTAAAGTTAAAAAAAAAAAACAAATATGGAAACATTTAAAAGCCATTAGCTTGAGAGGAAAAGGTAAAAATGTAAAAATTTTTATTGAAGATATTGCTACATATTCATATGTACATACATATGTATATATTTTAATTTTTGATTTTTATTCACAGTTTTTCAGGTGGCGGCAATGGCCAACTTTATGTAAATATGTATGACATATGCTTTTGACCAGCAAACAATTCCCATAACAATAATTAAGATGAATCAAATACAAGGTTTTGCCCCAATTGTGATCAAGAGGAAACGCTTTGTGCCTGAAATATATAAGTATGTAAGTAACTAGTCGCTAAAATTTGACCAAAGTAAAAAGAAAAAGGGAGATATGTACATTATTTTCACTGTTGCACAATATGTCAAATTCCATATATAGATAACATTTTTTAATATATAGAATTTGATATTTTAAGAAACAGCGAAATTGAATAAATTTGCCATTGCCATCCTGTAAAGTGATTCGTCTTGGCCTTTTTTTTAATATGGTCAAATGTTACCCAGTAGTTATTTAAATTAGTCACAAAACTCTTACTATTAAACACAATTAGCGAAAATTGTTTTTGATTTAGCTAAATTATTTGTTTGAAAATTGTTTTTTATTTCAGTAAAGTTTTTCATTAGTTTCAGATAAATTATTTGTTTGGATTTTTTTTTAATTTCAGTAAACTTTTTGTATGATTCAGACAATATTTTTTTTTAATTTTTTTATAATTTTCAGTAAACTTTTTTGTCTGATTCAGACAAATGTTTTGTTTAAACATTTTTTCTAAAGTCAATAAATTTTTTTACCAAATATCACAATTATTTGTTTGAAAAAATCGGGGAATATTTTCAATAACCTAATTTTAGAATTAATTGTCTGAATTTACAATTTTGTTTATAGGACCATATTCAAACAAAAAATGTTCTATTTATGTGAATTAATTGTTTTAATCTGAAAAATAATTTTTTCTGTGCATAATTGCAGGTTTTAGACGATCAATAGGAACTGTCATAATATTTCCATCTTTCTCAATTTAAAAACATTTTTTATCTCTTTCTAATACTTTATAGAACCCTTCTTAGGCTGTTGCAGTGATCTTTTGTTTATTACACGCAGAAACACAAATTTACAACTTTGTAAATCCTTTTGCACGCAAGAACCTGATTCAGAATTTGTATGATGAACTATGTTTGATCTCACATTTCTAAAAGAATCTTTTAACTTAAGCAAGGCATCAGATGCATCAAATTGGCCCTGCTGAACAACAACTTTTCCCGGTAGACGAATGTTTTGCCCGTACGTTAACTCAGCTGGAGTTGCTTTTAAATCTTCCTTATAAATGGATCGTAATCCGAGTAAGGCTATCGGTAGCTCATCATACAATCTAAAAGAATCACCTTTACCCAAATGTAGCTTTAATTTGCCTATGAAACCTTTCTATAATACCATTAGCTTGTTGGTGGTACGGTGAAGTTGTAATTAGATAACATCCTAAAAATTTTGTTAACTCTGCAAACATATGCGAGGTAAATTGACTCCCCTGATCTTTTGTTACTTTTAATGGGATGCCAAATCTAGAAATATAATTTTGCACTAGTGCATCTACTATAGTTTCTACTATAGTTTTATTGTATGTATTTATATCTCCAAGAGGGTAAACCTCTGGCCAACGTTTGAAAAGGGTCTATAACTATAAGTAGATACTTATAGCCATGAGAAGAAGGAGGTGGACCAAGAATATCTAGGTGTATGTGTTCAAAACGACCCTTCGGAATTGATATATTAACAAATTTTAGGGTACCTGAATTTGAAATACCATAAAATTTTCAAGTCTTCTAAGACTTGAAGGTATATATGGTCTGGTATTATCATGTGATACTTTTCACCAGAATTGTGTATCAATCAGCGGTACCTTTATCAATTTTAAATTGCTATATGCATTTCTATCCGTAGTTAAGTTCTTTAGTTTCGTTCCATTCGATGATTGCTGCTTCCGTCTTATGACACTAGTAATCAATTCGTGTAGAACTGGTGTGATGTGAGAACTGATGTGATTGTGAACTAATCTTGGTATATAACGGTGGTAATAATTTACCATACCAACGAATTTTTGCTTCTGCTTGACAGATGATGGTGACACAAAATTTTTAATGGCTGAAACTTTTTCCTCAGACGGTTGAATACCATTTTCGGAAATATTATGACATAAAATCTATACTAGATACTCCAAAAATACATTTGCCCGGTTGTACATTAATACGATATTTTTCTAGACGTCGAAATACTTTTTCTAAATGTTCGATATGTTCTTCGTCACTTTCGCTAGCTATCAACACGTCATCGATGTAAGCAAAAATAAAGTCCAGTCAATTTAACACCTCGTTTATAAAACGTTGGAAAGTTTGACCCGAATTACTTAATCCGAAAGGCATACGTTGAAATTCTAACATTCCAAAAGGTGTAGTTATAGCGGTTTTTATATGTCCTCTTAAGCCATAGGTATCTGGTGATAAGCCTAAATTAAATCTATCTTGGAAAACATTTTTGTGTTTCGCAGTTTTATTTTTAGAACATGAATGTGTGGTAAAGGATACCAGTCGGGAACTGTCACAATACAAGGACGCCAGTCATTAGGGTCTTTCTTTGCAATCAGTTGCAGTGTTGAAGCTACAGAAGAGTTTAGTGTCTACTAACAGTACATACTTGCCTAGAAAATCTGCGCCGACAATAGGTTTCGAAATGTTAGCAATTATAAATATAATTTTTTCCATAAGTTAGAATACTAGTACCGTTAGCTGCAGTAAAAACAATATCGGATATTTTACTATTATTTTTAAATTGGAGGAAGGGTAAAACGGAAACTTCTGCTTCGCTGTCTATTAAGAAATTCAATTTATTACTTTTGTCGAAAACGAAAAGTTGTCGAGATCTTGTAGAACTATCACCACTGTTTGTAGAATCAACAATGGGAGATATTAGTTTAACGATTCCTTGGAAAAGAAACAAGGTTGTTCACAACGTATAGCCTTATCCCCAAAACGATAATGATATCTACATAGACAATTATTCTTAGCTCTACGTTGAAGGGAGTGGGAATTTCTTCTATAATTCCTCCTGGAAATGTCTAGCTTTTAACTCACTTTTGATAGCATTCACTTCAATATATAATTTTTTGATATTTTCACATAAAATCTTTGTTTAATTTTCTACAACCTGTTCTATATTACTTACAGAGTCTTCCTTAATACCCGCAACCTCACAAGTCAACATTACTTCCCAAATCTTATCTACTAATTGTATCATCTCTGTTATATCATTATGATTAGAACCCGTTAGAGCCACATTAAGACTTTTAGGAAGTTTTCTTAACCATAATTTTTTCAAGATATCAGAACTAAAACTAGTTCTAGCTAGCGAGGCCAGTGATCGATAAACCTCGGACGGTTTTCTGTTACCCATTTCACTGTCTGACAAAATTTTCTCTAATTTGGTAGTTTCACTTAATAAATGTCGATAAACCAAAACTTTCTTTAAGTTATCATAAAGATAGTTTTGAGGTGGATTCTGAATAATATCAAGCACTGTAATTATAATCTCTTCAGGAAGTGTATAAATAATATAGTCACACAGTAAACTTTCTAGTGGAAAAAAATCAAAATAAACTTTCGAATTTATCAATAAAATACATATGGATGAAAGCTGAGATTCCCACGATTCCAGCGGTGGCTTGGTTTTTCATGTGCGTTACACCTATAAAAAGTTACACGACTTTAAATTCGAATTATTTTGATAATTTTTAATTAACAAAAAATGGGTTTGAAAAATAAATATCAAAAAATCATTTTTCAATAAAAATGCATGCAATGTAGCAGAAACAATGAAAAAATCCTAAAATTTAAATTTTTATAACAGCACTGTAAAAAAAACTGTAAAGTTTTTAGCCAAAATACTTACATACATGCATCAATAATCTTATTTTCTGTTATCTGTTTATACTAAAATATGTATAAAAAGTTTTCGTGTTTTCTATGCCAACTTTTGAAATATAATGATTTTAAAAAATATCCATAAATAATATTTTTAACCGACTTCAAAAAAGAAGGAGGTTATCAATTCGTCTGAATGTTGCTTTTTTATGTTTGTGCACGCAGAACTCAGCCATTTCTGAACCGATTTTAATATATTTCTTTATTTGAAAGGTTATGCTTACAGATTGGTCCCGTTTTAAAAACAGTTCATTAGTGTAAAAATTAAAGGGTGTCGCAATACAATATACGTATGTTTTTTGTGTATTAAGAACGGTAAAGGGCACCAATTTAAAATTTTAAAAAATTGCGTATCACTATAGCTCCCACCAACAAAAAGTAATAAAAAGATAAACTTGAAATTTAAAGGGTGTCCCCATAGGTGACGTAATTTGACCTTTATGGGCGTATCTTTTAAACCGTTAAAGACAAAACCTTGAAAGTTTGACAGAATGTCGATTACTATAACCGTTATAATAAAAAGTATAAATATTCAAAATTATAAATTGAAGGGTGCTCCAATAGTTCATTTAATTTGCTGTATATGGCTAAACTTTTGAACCGTTATAGACAGTTGAATTTTACAAAAAATCTTTGTGGCCAAGTCCTCTATAGATGATGTTATTTGATTTATGTTGCCCTATCTTTGAAACAGTCATAGACAGACATTTGATGTTTACACAAAACGTATATTACTATATCCGCTATAGCAAAAAGCATAAAGTTGGAAATTAATGGATGTACCTATAGTTAAAGATACTTTTTTTTATTTTTTTCAGGCAATTAATGCTTATTATTAACTGTGGTACTTCCTTTGGAAAAGGATAGTAGTAGATAAGTGATTAGTACGATAGTAAAGCTTCGCATCTGGCAACACTGCAATTGCTCATTATGATTATTTTTAGAACAGTATTGCAGCGCTTGTGGTGTTATTTAGGCGAATTAGTTTGAAGCTAGCATAGCCGATTTATAATTATTTTACTTCGCCGGCGATTTAGTGCTATGTGGTAATATCGGCGAAGGAGGGCGCTGTGATATGCATTATTATAAAGAAAAATTAATACATATCAGAAAAATTGATGTTGCCTTGGCTGAGTATTGAACTCGTGACCATTGCTTAGTAGTCAACGTGCTAACCACTTAAGCTACAGCACCCTCGCTGTAATGATGCTTGATCTATATGAACTTATCTTTTGAACGCTTATAGATAAACATTTGAAATTTTAGCAAAGCGAATATTACTATGTCCACAATAGTCCTCATAGTTGACGTAATTTGACTTATATGGCCTAATCTTTTGAACCTTTATAGATAGAGACTTGATATTTACACAGAGCGTGTATTATTATGTCCGCTATAAGAATTATACAATTGGAAATAAAAGGGTGTCCCTATAGCCAATGAAATTTGATGTATGCCTTTGAGCCGTTGCAGATAGACAACTGAAATTTACACATAATGTTTATTACTATGGTCGCTATTACAACTATAAAAATTTAAAATTAAATAGTGTCCCCATAAAAGACGGATATTGGTGAAAATAGTGCACGGGCGAATGCACTATTTTCAATGCCTTCACAAAACAATTAAGAAAGAACAGACTTGAGCACACTCGAATAAATAGCAGAGAAAATTGCAATCAAGATTTAATGATTAAACTCCTAATTTCTTCTGATCCATTAATTTCATCTAATAGAAATACAATAAATACAAGCAGCTCTTTCAACAATAATCAAGAAGTTAGTAAATACATAATAGTAGATGAATTTATTAACACTGATTTTGACTCAGAAACTTATTTGAGTGATTAAGAAATTGTTTATAATTGTTATGTTATTGAATTTGTTTGTAACTTTATTATTAATCTTTATATAAATATGTTTTTTATCTTAAATAATAATTTAATTTTAAAATAATTTGGTAACCCTATGTATATAATTTTATTTGTATACCAATGGTTATGAGTATTTTCAAAACTTTAAATAATAAAAATACTAAAGAGTTTTAAATAATGTTATATTCAAAAAATGTATACGGCATCCCCAAATAATTAGAAATTGGTTATATTTTATAAAAAAAACTATCGCGCTTTATCATTGTGTATGTGAAATGATAGATTAAAATTAAAATGTTAATTGATTTTTCAAAATAGTAGGCCAAGAGAGATATGTGCCAAAAATTTCATTAAGCTACCATAACTCCTTGGAATTTTTTCCAGTTTTACTATGGGGACCGTTCACTGTGCGTCAGGGCAATTTATCCAAAACTGAGGAAGTTTAACAGATGCAGTACAAAGGTCAAAGTTTAATTGGGGAGAATTGTCAACTAATCAAGAGTTATGACAACTTTGTTTGTATATTGTATATCTGTATTGTTTTGTGTTTGAGATGTTTTACGCGTAGAGGAACGGATTGGTAACATTTTTCGACGGTTGAGTTCACAAATACATATGTATTGCATTCGCTCCACAGACTAATGTAGACTCGTTGTCAGTACTTATAAATCGGAAAGCTTTGAACAGGATAAATGTTATTGTTTGCGCTACCAAATATTATTTTCTGTAATTCACTCAAACTCAGGTTGCTAAAGCTGCTGAGGAAGACGTTCTTGTGGATAATGAAGATAATGGATTGTAAAGAGTTGATTCAAGGCTGGCCTTAAATTTTTTTTGTATTAATGCACGCAATGGAACAACCAGAAAAATCGATCTTCTAAATTATTACTGCCAGCTTTTACAGTATTAAAGCGGTTAAAATCCAAATATTGCTTTAAATTCAGGACACAGCAAATTAAATTAAAATAAATTATTTGTCTTGCTCCTGGCAGGTTGTTTATGTTTAAGTTTTAATTTTATTTTTTAAATATTCTTTTCGAATACAGAAATTATTATAATGACAAATAAAATAAAAAAAACATTTCTGTTTAAATAAAAGATATGTATCTCTAAGAAATTCTAAATTAAACAAGTATTTATTATACAAAGTACACATATTATAAAGTATCCACAAATAGATAAACTCTAAACTGGTAAATTAAAAAAAAAATCGTCGGTTTCCTGATATAAAATAAAAAAATTGTCTTTCAGCCTTAGAAATTCATCAAAAAAATCGGAAAGCTTTAAAAATACAAGTTGTTATATTCTGCAAGTCTTATGAGGCACCCTTTAATTTTTTAATAATTTTTTATACTAGAGCATATATCAAGAGTATATATCAAGCATCTGTCTATAAAGTTTAGAAGAGGAGGTAAAATTTCTCAAATTCACAACATTTAGGGAACTCGTTTTTATTTTTATTAAATTTATTTTCGTGTCTTCTTGTTACAGTAGATATTGCAAAATATAATTTTATATTACTGTTCAAATATAAGGATTTCCTATGAAAATATCAGGAGTCTACCTATTTCGGTTCACAAAATAAGGCAATATAATGGAAAATTATGCTATTGCAGCACACCCTTTAAATGTTATAGCAGCGATGGCAACACACCTAATGTAAAAATTTAAAAAGTCTACCTGTGACGTTTCAAAAAATAAGGCTATATATGTACGTGGAAATCACGAAACTGTCGGAAAACCCTTTAATTATTTAACAAGTTGTTATAAAGGCCATATTAATTCACCTTCTGTGAAAATTTCAAAAATCTGCCTATTATAATATATAATTATATGTAGCTTAAAATTAGGCCATATAAATTCAAATCATGTCACGGTCGGAAAACCATTTAGTTTTTGCTATTTGTTATAGAGGCCGTATATTACTATACCATTTGTGAAAATTATAGGAGTATCAATTATGGTTCAAAAATTTGACCACATTCATGCAAATCACGTCACTATCGGAACACCGTTTAATTTTTAGGTTTAATTTTGTATACTTGATTGCAAAGCAAATATAGTTTTAATTACTGTCTGCAAATTTTAAGTGGTTCAGAAATAAAGACATAAACGCAAATAACACGTCACTTTCGGAACACCCTATAAGTTTTAGTGTTTGTTGCTATAGCGGCAACGGTTATAGACCTTTTGTAAAAATTTCAAGAGTCTAGCTGTTATGGTTCAAAACTTAAGCCATATACATGCAAATCACGTCTATCGGAACACCCTTTAATTTTTGGGTTTCTTATACTTGTTTATATAGCGAACTAAGTTTTAATTACTGTTTGTAAATTTAGGTATATGCCTGCTAGAGTTCAAGAAATAAACACATATCGTCGCGTTTATTCTTAGACCACGTAAGCGCCAAGAAATCGTTTTTCAGAAAACGAAAAAAACTTAATTACTTCTTTAATATGGGTTTCAAACCAATTTTTTGCAAAACATGGCTGTGCAACTCTCTGAAGGATGTAGACTCTTTTTTTTTAAATTTGTTACTCACAATTAACTGTAGCCAAATCTGTCGCTTACGTGGTTTTGGCGCAAATAGCACATTGCAAATTTCTGTGTGTAAACTAACATTTATTTTTATATTTATCAAAAAAAAAATTTTAACTTTACCAAAAATGCTCCAATTGGCCTGAAACTCTCCGTATTTTTTTAATCTCAAATAAAAAAATTGTGGTTGAGACTAACATTTCCAACTTGAAATGAAAAAACCATTATATTTTGCATGCAAATGTCTTTTGTATGGCGCTTACGAGGTTTTGGAAATGGCTTTTTTATTTTTCATATTTTTTTATTTTCTACCATAAAAACCAAAAAAGTCTATTTCGAAAAATGGCGCTTACATGGTTTAAGAAGAAATGCGACGATATACGTGAATAACACGTCTCTATTGGAACATCCTATAAGTTTTAGTACTTGTTGCTATAGCGAAAATCGTGCCACTATCAGAACAATCCTTGAATATTAAATATTTTTGTTATATCGACCATGGCAATACATTTTCTATTAAAATATAAAGACTCTACCAATTGCTGTTAAAAAACAAGGCCATATACATATTCACATTTCATTGTCGGAACACCGTTTAATTTTTAGTAATTGTTATAGTGACGGTGGCAACACATCTTCTCTAAAAAATGAGGCTATACACATACATACATGAAAATCACGTCGCCGTCGGCATACCCTTTAATTTTTATGTTTATTTTTCATACTAGTTTATATAGTAAACAAATTTCTAATTACTGTGTGTAAGGTTCAAGTGTCTTACGGTTCAAGAAATAAAGATTTATAAAGTAATAACTCGTCGCTTTCCGAAAATCCCCTACCTAATAGTATTTGTTGTATAGCGGCAATAGTAATATAACTTGTGGGAAAATTTACGGTTTCAGAGATAGAAGACGCTGACAGACGGACAAAGATTGCAATAAAAGCAATATGGTTGCGTTTTACACTTTTTTATTTTATTTCAAATAAAATTAAAAAATAAAATATCTATTACTTTTAGTACATAACCAATTTTTTATAATTCAGAAACTAGGAACACAAATTTAATAAAATAATTTAATTTTAAAATAACACAATTGACACAATCTGCAAAGGTACGAAAAATTAATTATCATTAAGGATTTTACAGTACAAAAATATAACTTGAAAATCCCCGCGTTATATGGGGGAACATCCGTGTTATACGAGGGTCTGAAATCGCGTAATATGAAAATGTGTTGTAAGAGTACCGTGTTATAAGGGGGTCAACTGTATATAGGACCCAGAGTGGTGTAAACGGACAATTCGTATGGCCTAATTGAGAGGATGCAATAGGCTAGTTCTGTTTTACAAACTCGGGTCCAGAGCTAAAAAAAATTGAGAAAAACGAACAACTTATAAGACTGAACTGATTTTAATAAAATCTGTAACAGTGGCAGATCCTTATCTGAAATCTATAGCGCATCCAGATGTAAGTAAAGTGAAAAAGACCAGCAATTTATACGGCTAAAATTATAAACTTATAGATTATCTAGAAGATGCAGAGGTTATGTGGGTTTTTAGTATTTGGTCCTAGAAACAAAACGGCCTAGCCGACTTCAATAAAATTACAACATAACCTAAATTTTTTTTTTTTTTTTTTTTTTTTGTCATAATAATTCACTTTCTTACGAGGTAAGTCGAGATTTATCTATCGGCTTTCATAATATATCGCTCATTTTGTTAGACATGTGTCTAGTCTAGATCAAGGAATAATGATAGGTGTGATCCCGTATTTTTTGGGAAAAGTTCGGTAAAATGAGAGTAAACAAAAGTATACTCTCTAAAGCCTGGTACTCTGTTCAGTTTTTCATGCGAAATGCTGTCAAACTACGTACTTACATAAAAAAATTGTATGAAAGTCATGAAAAAATGTTGCAGAAGTAGTACTGTACTGTTTTTACTGTGGAAAAACATTGAAATGTTTCTGGCAACATTATATCAAAGCTGTAAAATAAAGCAAATGGGCATTATTTCATGTGGAAAATTTTGTAAAACAATGTGGTATATTAATAAATTAGTCAAGTGCGAGTTACACTCACACACGTAGGGTTCCGTACTATGTTCAGTATAATTTAAAAATTCCAGTTGTTTATTTCTTTATGTCTTATGGGACACCCTTAAATTTTAAAATTAAAGTAATATTCGCGAAAATTGCATCATAATTAGAACACCCTTTAAATTTTAATATGTAATTGATTTTATAGCGGCCTACCTATTTCAGTTAAAAAAATAAGGTAATATTCGTGAAAAACGCGTTACTAATGGACACACTTTAATTTTAAGTATTTGTTATAGCGGCCGAAGTAACACATCTACTGTAAACATTTCAAGAGGGTATCTATTACGGTTTATAAAATCTTGTCACTGTCGGAACACCCTTTAATTTTATTATTCATGCCATGGCAACTTCCTTTCTATAAATATATTAAGAGTCTACATATTGCGATTAAAAAATAAATCACTAAGTGAAAAACATGCCACTGTCGGAACACCCTTTAATTTTTAGTAACTGTCATATCGGCCGTGGCAACACATCTTCTGTACAAAATTGAACCTGTTACGGTTCAATAAATAGGGCTTTATACATGCAAATCACGTCACTGGCGGAAAAACCCTTAATTTTTATTATTTGTTATAGTGGACATAGTTATACACCTCGTGTTAAAATTTCAAGATTCCACCTATTCATTCAAAACTTAGGATATATACATGCAAATCACGTCACTATTGGAACACCCTTTAATATTTAAGTTCAATTTTGTATACTTGTTTATAAAACAAACATAGTTTGCAGTCTGCAAATTGTAGGTGGTTTCCTCTTACAGCTCAAAAAGACATAAACGTAAATAACACGTCACTTTTGGAACACCCTACGTTTTAGTATTTTTTGCTATTGTAGCCGCAGTTATACACTTTTGGTAAAATTTGCAAGAGTCTACCTACTATGGTTCAAAACTTAGGCCTTACACATACAAAGCACACCACTATCGGAACACCCTTTAATTTTTAGGTTTATTTTTTTAGACTTGTTTATATAGCGAACTAATTTAGTGCTTGCATATTTTTAGTGAATTCCTCCTACAGTTCAAGAAATTCGTGAATAACACCTCTCTATCGGAACACCCTATAAGTTTTAATATTTTTTGCTATAGCGGCCATAGTTATACACCTTTGGTAAAATTTTCAAGAGTCTACCTATTATGGTTCAAAACTTAGGCCTTATACATGCAAATCACTCCACTATCGGAACACCCTTTAATTTTTAGGTTTATTTGTTTCAGACTTGTTTATATAGCGAACTAATTTTAATTTAGTGCTTGCATATTTTTAGTGAATTCCTCCTACAGTTCAAGAAATTCGTGAATAACACCTCTCTATCGGAACACCCTATAAGTTTTAGTATTTTCTAGTATAGCGGTCACAGTTATATACTTTCTGTGAAAATTTCAAGCGCCTACCTATTACGGTTCAAAACTTAGGCCTTATACATGCAAATCACACTACTATCGGAACACCCTTTAATTTTTAGGTTTATTTTTTATACTTGTTTATATAGCGAACTAAGTTTTATTTACTGATTACATATTTTTAGTGTATGCCTCCTACAGCTCAAGAAATAAACACATTATGTGAATAACACCTCTCTATCGGAACACCCTATAAATTTTATTACTTGTTGCTATAGCGGCCAAAATTATACACCTTCTGTAAAAATTTCAAGACCCTACCTATTATGATTCAAAACTTAGGCCTTATAAATCAAAATAACACCACTATCGGAACACCCTTTAATTTCTAGGTTTATTTTTTAGACTTGTATATAAGGCGAACTACGTTTTTATTACAGTTTGTAAATTTTTAGTGTATGCCTCCTACAGTTCAAGAAATAAACACATATTCGTGAATAACACCTCTCTATCGCAACACCCTATAAGTTTTAATTTTCGTTGCTATAGCGGCCATAGCTATACACCTTCTGTGAAAATTTCAAGAGTCTACCTATTATGGTTCAAAACTTATGCCTTACACATGCATTTCACACCACTATCGGAACACCCTTTAAGTTTTATTTTTATTTTTTTATACTTGTTTATATAGTGAACTAAGTTTTAATAACTGTTTGCAAATTTCAAGTGTATCCCTCCTACAGTTCAAGAAATAAACACATTTTCGTAAATAACACCTCTCTATTGGAACACCCTATAAGTTTAAGTATTTGTTGCTATAGCGGCAATAACTATACATCATCTGTGAAAATTTCAAGAGTCTACCTATTACGGTTCCAGAGATAAAAGGCGCTGACAGACGGACAGACATTGTAGCGAAAACAATAGGGTTTCGTTTTTACACTTTGTGTACAGAACCCTAAAAGCAATAAAATTGAAAAATTGTTCCAATTCTCGATATAGACACCAAATTTTAAATGTCAAATTTTCCTTGCGAATTAATAAATGTTGCTCTACATTTTTCACAAATTCGAACAGAGTACTAGGCTTAAGAGACAAAAATGCTCAGAAGTACGGGAACACTAAAAACAAACTTTATATTTCAAAACGTGATGTCAAAGTGTTTTGCATGCATTCGCACATAATAAAAATTAAAACACAAATATTTTGTATGCAAGACATTTTTTTAGCATATTTTGGAATAATAATTTACTAATCTTTTATGAAAAATATTTTTGTGAGCATGAAAACATATAATTTTTTAATTTTTTTGTTTATTTTTAAATATTTGATTCTTTTGTATTTTCACAATCTACCCAAGAAAAAGTTTGGGCTATTTCGTTCAAGAAGAAGAAGAAGAACACTGTTATTCTCTTAAAACTACTCTCTTTTACCCAATCTTGCAGTACGGGAACAGTTGTCGGTATAATTGGGATCCCGAGGGCTCCCAATGTTGACTACACCTAATAACGAATACTGTTTGCTATTAGACATTTTATATGAATTAAAACAAATTAAATTTTGCTTCAAAAATTGTTTTCATTCAAAATTTCTGAATAACTCTGAAATTATTAGGCATATTTAAAAACTAATTTTAAAAAAGCTTGATAAGTTATAAAATAAAATTGTGGAGCAGCTTCTTTGAAATAGAAATCTAAATATAGGGTGATTAAAGTAGAGATACTTTTTTCAGTAACCGTTTTTTGACAGATCACGTTTGAGTCGTGTCATGCTGTCATGTTATTTTTGTTTAGTATTGTTTGGCTTTTCATAATGGAAAGACTTACGCCTGATTCGCTTCGCTCTATGAGCTCTTAAAAAGTTCCAAGAAGATCAGACGTTATCGAGGCAAATTTTGTTTAGCGATGCGGCCCATTTCTGGCTCAATGGGTATGTAAACAAACAAAATTGCCGCATTTGGGACGAAGAGCAACCTGAAGAGATTTATCGGTTCATATTTCTTTAAGAATTATGCCGGTGCAAACGTAATCGTCAATGGCGACCATTATCGTGCCATGATAACCGACTATTTTATGCCTGAAATTGAAGCTCGTGATCTCGGCGACATTTGGTTTCAGCAAGACGGCGCCGCTTCCCACACATCGCATGAATCAATGGATTTATTGAGAGAACATTTCGGTGAGCACATAATTTCACGTTTTGGGCCGGTCGATTGGCCACCAAGATATCACGGTGATATCACACCGTTAGATTTTTTTCTGTGGGGATATGTAAAGTCTAAAGTTTTTGCGGACAAACCCTCTTCGCTTCAGGCCTTGCAGGAAAACATCACGCATGTCATTCGCCACTTACCAGTCGAAATGCTCGAACGAGTCATCATAGTGATAATAAACTTTCTCTATTAAATTTTTCTTTAAAAATAAAGAAAAAAACACGTATCTACATTTTACTTTTCTACTACAATCCCACAAAAACTGGGCTTGCTTCAAGAAAACTTGGCCTGTGCGAACCAGTTTTTCCCCCCCTTTTGGTTTGTGGTGTTAACAATAGTGAATAATGACGGTATTATTTCAAATAAATTAATAGAAATTTAAAAAATTAATTTAAAGGGATTAAAATTAAAATCAAAGCATTTAAAATATGTCACTCTTTTACCTTGAGTTGATTCGCTTTTAATTTCAATAATTGTCTTTGCAAGGATGCTCTCGCTTGTAGTTTGTTCAGATGTTTCACGGCCCCATTCAGTTGCTGACAGCAGTGCTGTAGATGCCGATGTATAAGAAATATCATCAGAATTGTTTTCTGTTTCATTTAGGTTTATTTGCAGTAGAGGTACTACTGGCACCGTCGTCAGGGTTTTAATGTCAGATGATGCAAATGTCTCTGACCCAGTATTCATCCCATCTTGATTGGGGAAAAAATCATTTCCATTTTTTGTGTCATGTTTTCTTTTTAGGTAACGACGAACATTTCTTTGAATCATGTAAATAGATTTCATGTACCATTTGGGATACGTTGTTTGGTTTTGAGAAATCTGAGAAAACCAACATTATACATAGTTTGTTTCATCTGGTAATAAGTTTCTTACCTGAAACGCTGATTCATTGCTTTGATTTTGACTTGAATGACCGGTTGACGCTTCGCTTATTGATCTACCACATGAACATTTTACACATGGTGTGAAAAGAAAACGTTCTTTATTGACAAAATAACTTTCATATGTTGAGTAAATAATTTTCTTTGATTCAATTTTAGCCTCTGTACTTGTAGATGCTTTAAAATGACGAAAATATTGAACAGCAAAATCACATAGATTTTGTGGTTGCTCCCTGAGCACTGCTTTAATTAGATCTTTTATGAGATTTGTAATAGCTTCAGGAATAATGGAGTAAGCTAAGGTGACAGGAACCTGATAACGTTTAGAATTTTGTAAATAAGAAAAATCATATTTCTCAGTAGTTTTTTCATAGCTATTAACATCATAATGTTCCTTTTTAGGAACTTGTGAATGGAAATAATTTTCTGCGAAATCGTAAATATCTGTTGGCTTTTCCTTAAGAATTTCCTTTGTAAGATCCTTCATGAGGTCACGAAGTCCATCAGGAACTCGAGGTCTTGTAAGCAAAGACATTTTTTTTTTTTTTAAATTTAATAGTGTTTTTAAAACCTTTTAGTTTTTATGTTTTCACTCTAAATGCTGATTCAATATAAAGAAAGTAGTGCAATCAAAACACCAAGGTGACAATCCAAAACATTAGAAAAACTGTTGTCCATAACAACCAATAATCACAACAAACAACTCTCTTGAAAGCTTAGAAATCATAACAACTTCGAAAGAAACAATTGTTGAAGAGTTGATACTTTAAGGCCGGGGCACATAGAATCCGTCATACGTTATACTTTAAAGCTCTCAATTGAAATCAAAGTAACAACGGAAGAGGTTGACACAATGAGTACTTTGTTGACGGATATTAAATCAGAAAAGAAAACACGAGAAAAGCTTTTTTCTCCATTTTACTCTATTAAATTAAATTATTTTGTTGTATTATTGCTTCCACTCAACACAAAAATTTAATTTTGAGAGAGAGAAACAAAGAGAAACCCATTATAGCTTTCAACGTACGTCAAAAGTTGCCCAACTTTTGTACTTTGCGTTGACGGAGACGTACTGATTGTGACAAAACTCATTAGAAAAGCTGTATTTCAACTTTCTTGTGCGTTGAAAAAGTCGACGTATAACGTATAACGAATTCTATGTGCCCCGGCCTTTACACGTCAGATACGTTTTTTAGAAAAATCGTGTAAAAAATACATGCGATGTATGGTAAATTTGGAGATGTGTTCCACAATTTTAAATGAAGTCGGTTAAAAATGCACATACATATCGTCAACTAAAATGCAAAATAACGTAACATCACATTTCATAAGTTTACGGGAGAAGTAAAAAACTATATAATATGAAAACTGTTTGAGGTATAGAAACAAAAATTTTAAATCTAGAGTGACATGAAACAAGAAATATATTTTGGATAAAAAGAAGTGGATTTTTAAGTTCACTTTTTGCTACGTGTCTTACATTATTTTGTATTGCTGTTTTCTAAAACAAAATAACTTATCATCAATTTTAATATGAATGAAAAAATAAAATCTTAAATAAAAATATTGAATATTTAAATTATTACACAGACAAAATTGTTACCAAAATTTTTCTAAGCAAATGGTTGTCGTTTTCCAAAAACTTTTTTGTTTGGATCGAATCATGTATGTATATTCATATCAAGTACATTCGTTAGCTCAGCTGATATTTTTCAATTTGTTTTGCTTTATTAAATTGAAAATAAAATATCAAAGAAAATTGAAAATATAAATATTTTTTACATTCCTTTGTTTCATCAGGGAAGGTAAATGAAATTTTGAAATTGATCTAAATATAAACAGATCATTGAGTTATAATTATTTAGCAGAATTGATATTAAGTTTTTTTATTACAAAAAAATTAAATTTTACCCACTATACCTTCCCTGAGTTGTAGTCAGTTGCTTTTTGACACTTAGAAAAATTTTTACATAAACAAAATGCCTGTTGTTGTTCTAATGTTGTACTTGTTGTAGACTTGCATATACTACATACTTGATATAAATATACTTTGGATGGAATACAAATTTTGTCTGATTTTGAATTTGCTGCTAACAGTGTTGCCGCAAATTTATTAATAATGAAATGTTGTTCTTCTTAAAAAAATTAAAGGACTTTTAAATTTTGAATAGCTTCTATTTACATTTTGGTAGGTGGACTACGCTATTTATGGATCTTTATGAAATAAAAAAGAAAAAAAAAAGTATATAAAATTATTTCTTACCAAAATTTAAGTTTGTTAATAATATTTACTGCGCACAGTTACTTTAATCGGTTTTATACAAAACATAGCACTAGTGTTGTCGGAATAGCGAAGTGATTTGTCGCAGCCAATTAAACAAACTTATTAAGATTAAAACTAAAAATTATTTTGATGTTTTCAGATAGCCACAAAATAAAATCTATGTTGGTGTTTTTGATAAAGCTGTTCTTTCTTTTTGTTTGACTTTATGTAGAGTTACCGTTATTTTTAGAAATCATTTTGCCTATTCTTAAAATGTTATTAAAACTTGACGACCCTGCTAATGAAATATGTTTATAAAATAATTTTCCCGCTACAAATAAAATGGTTTGTTATAAAACTCAACCGTCGTTTCTGGACATGACGAAAATCTGCAACAAAGAACCTAGTGTTTACGGCAGCTTTTTACCATTTGGCACCAGCATTGTTGCTCTGTATGAGCAAAGTACAATGTTTGTACGAATTGTCTAAGAAATGGTGAAGAAATAAATTTATTGAAATTAAATTAATTTATATAAAGAATTAATATGGTTAGTAAAATTCATGCCATTAAATTTCCTTAATAACTGGAAACTATATCTGGTGAGTTATTAGCTTTATTACATTCAGACGTATGTGATCCTATAAATATTGATTGAATTGGTGGATCAAAATATTTCCTAACATTATTAGCTGACAAAAGCGAAGTTTTTTTTGAAAAATTTGAAATGTTTAAAGGAATAGAGAACGACAAACAAATTGCAAAATAAAATGCCTTCGTAGTGACAACGGTGGAGAATATCTTGGTAAAGACTTTAGTTGGTACTTAGAACAATGTGGAATACAACGTCAGCTCACGGTTCCTTATACGCCACAACAGAATATAGTGACAGAAAGAGTTAACCGAACAATAGTAGAAATGGCTCGTTGTATGTTAGTAGATTCTGGTCTAAGTCAAAATCTCTGGGCTGAAGCAGTGGCAACAGCGGCTTATTTACGTAATAGGTCTCCAACAAAATCTTTAGATGGCAAAACACCATATGTGAATAGACAAGTCGTAAAAGAAGTGAAAAATTTTGTTTCAAAGTAGTCGTTTTAAATAAAAACAAAGGAAAATTCGATCCAAAGGCCTCAAATATGGTGATGGATGGTGATGATATCTAAGGCTTGTCGTTTATATGCATAGCTGCCAATTTTTTAAAAGTAATATCGTCATATTTTTGAGAAAAAATCGCGATTATAGTCAAAATAGCTTATTGTAATCGTCAAGAGAGCGTAAAACTAAAAAAACGTGTTTTTTATCAATAAAACATATGCTATTAAAGGCTAAACATAGCAAAATAAACTCTTAAATCAACAAATCTTACAGCATTATAAATACAGGGATCAAACACTTTAATTAGAATTCACAACAACATCACATGTAAATAGAAAACACGTTTTTCACTACTTTGAAATAAAAAATAAAATTTTCTCAGTTTGTTTAACTTTAAATATAAAAAGTAAGTATAAATATTTAAAATTAGAAATTAAACAGTGTCCCAAAAGGTGATGTTATTTTATGTACATGGCTTTATCTTTTGAACCGTTATAGTCAGACACTTTATATTTACACGGCCTTAATATTGCTTTATCCGCAATAATAAATAAAACTTAAAATTAAATAGTGTTCTCATGGATGACTTAATTTGACGTACTCGTATACCTCCTTATTTTTTAGCATACAGATAGGCATTTAAAAATTATATAGTATTTGTATTGCTGTGTATGGTATAATAAAAATCATTGAAATTAAATTAGTCCCCCTACTAAAATATAATTAGAGGCTATGCAAAATTTAAAAGTTTTTTAAATTTTATTTTTACAGAACAACAACATTTCCATATTAATAAATTTATTTTCATCAATTATTTTTATTACGCAGCACTGTTAGCAGCAAATTAATAATCAAAGAATCAAAGAAAAGTATTATTAGATTCAAACAAAAAAGTTTTTGCAAATCAATAAACATTTAAAAAAACCATTTGTTTGGAAATATTTTGGTAATAATTTTTTCTGTGTACAATCAAATTTATTCTGTAGATATCGAACGGCTCTTGGATGACAAAGGGAAAATTCGTAGAGAATGGCAATCAAACAGATCTCCGCAACTCAAAAGCAGACTTAAACAATGCACGAACCGGCTAAGAGAAATGCTGGAATCTTGAAGAGTAGCATCCCTGAAAAACTATTTGGGAGACCTAGACGCAACTCCTCAATCAGATTATTCATTATGGCGCGCTTGTAGAAATCTTAAAAGTAAACCTTCCTTGCGTAAACCTTCCTTGCGAACTTCATCTGGAGGCAGGGAAAGGATTGATACCGAAAAAGGCAATCTATTTGCTTGATATTTGAAAAGGGTTTTTACGCCAAATATATCGAGTGATATAGTTGAGTTGCCAATTGTCGAGGCTAGTGCTGTAGCACCGCTAAGATTTGAATTTGGTGATATTGAAAAGGCAATAACGGATTTAAACACCAAAAAAGCCCCTGACATTGATAAAACCAGTAACAAGATGTATGGCATTTTAATGGCATTTTACTTCATGAATACTTTCTCACAGAGTGGAGGGTGTGCTTGATTACTATGATTCCTAAACCAGGAAAAGACCATACATATAGACCTATATATAGACCTATAAGCCTTTTATATAATATGTCAAAACTATTTGAGAGGATGTTAATAACTAAGTAAACCCTATTCTAAGCGACGAAGGATGTATTCCAAACCATCAATTCGGCTTCAGAAAAAGACATAGTACGATCGAACAAACTCACAGGTTAGTCAATGTTGTTAAGAAGACGTTGGATGAAAGATAATACTGCTCTGCGTTTTTTATCAACGTTTCTCAAGCATTTGATAAGGTATGGCATGGAGGCCTAATATATAAGCTAAAACTAATTTTGCCCGTAAACCTCTATAAGCTGCTAGTTAGTTATTTAACCGAACGAAATTTTATTATGAAAAAAGGGGATTTTTTGAGCTCACCCTAGCCAATCGAAGCCGGAGTTCCCCAAGGTAGTATATTGGGGCCCTTTAAATTTTAAATTTATTATTTTATTACTTTCTGTTGTTGGAAACTATAGTGACACGCAATTTTTTAAAATTGGTTAATAATACACGAAAAAACATGTATGTTGTATAGGGACACCCTATAATTTTTATAACAATGTTTTTTTTTTTGATAAACCTGTTTTTAAAACGGGACCAAACCGTAAGTATAACACGACGAATAAAGAAAAAAAATTTTAAATCGGCTTAGAAATGGCTGAGTTCTGCGGGCACATACATAAAAAAGCTACATGCAGACGAATTGATAACCTCCTTCTTTTTTGAAGTCGGTTATAAAGCTGCAGAGGATAAGGTAAAAATGTAAAAATTTTTTATTGAAGAAATTGCTACATACATATTCATATACATACATACATATGTATTTTAATTTTTTATTTTTATTCACAGTTTTTCAGGTGGTGGCAATGGCCAACTTTATGTAAATATGTATGACCAGTAAACTTTCCCAAACCAATAATTTACATTAATCAAATATAAGCTCTTGCCCCAATTGAAGTCAAGAGGAAACGCTTTGTGCCTAAAATATACATATAAGTAACTAGTCGCTAAAATTTTACCAACTTAAAAAGAAAAATTATTTTCACTGTTGCTCAAGATGTTAAAATCCATATATATGTAGATAACATTTTTTAATATATAGAATTTGATAATTTAAGAAACATCGGAATTAAATGAATTTGCCATCTTATAAAGTGATTCCTCTTCGCCTATCTTTTTTTTGTAATATGGTAAAATATTACATAGTAGTTATATAAATTAGTCACAAAACTGTTACTATTAAACACAATTAGCGAAAATTGTTTTTGATTTAGCTAAATTATTTGATTGAAAATTGTTTGTTATTTAAGAAAATTTTTATTTGTTTCAGATAAATTATTTGTTTGATTTATTTCAAATTGTGGTAAACTTTTTGTCTGATTCAGACAACTTTTTTGCCTGATTCAGACAAATCTTTTGTTTGAAATTTTTTTCTTATGTCAATAAATATTTTTACCAAATACATAACACAGTGCAACACGGGAAAAAATAACCATATACGGACACCACTACGTGATAAAAGACCAAAAAAAAGACCCCTGTCTCCCAGTTTTGCCCAAAGTCCTCCAGGTTTTTTTTTATGGGCCCTCAAAGATGTGGGGCCTCGATGTCATTTTTGCAAAAAAATGATCATTTACTCAAGCTCATATTTTTCAAACCGTTTGGAATTTTGATATACTCTCTGAGGCAAAGTTGTAGCTCTTGTCATAAAGAACAAAAATTGTGAACATATAAAATTCAGGTCCATAGGTAGCAAACCGTTCAAAATTCAAGGAAACAATCAACCACAAAAATGAACCTAAGATCTCAATAAACAACTTTCTAGAACATATGAACTTCCTAAGAATGATTCTTAACACCGTTTAGGTAGCTACCTATGGACTGAACAGGGGAAAAAAGGTAAAAAAAATGAATTTTTTTAAATTTTTTTGCGGTTTTGACCTTGAAGATGAAGTTTTTTTGATTTTATATATTCACAATTTTTGTTCTTTATGACAAGAGCTACAACTTTGCCTCAGAGAGTATATCAAAATTTCAAATGGTTTGCCAAATGCTCATTAGCCCAACCAACAATCCAACATGTTTCATACGCGGATATGTTAAAAACCAAGAACAACCCAGCACAAAAAGCCACACCGACAGCTCCCAGAACCTAAAAAACAAACACCATCTGGTAATTATAATCGCCTCGTAGCAAGCATGGAGACATTAGTGTATATATATTGTCTATCTACCAACAAAATATTGTAACACCAACTTGTACAAGCATTAACTAGTTAAAGTATAGAATATATCTCAGTACGCATTGTTCAGAAAACGTCCCACTAAGAACACCAGAAGACGTAGAGCGGAGTCTTATTTATTTTGACCAAAACCTCAAATCAGCTGTTCAACATGAAAAAATAACCCGGCAACTAGGCAGATGTAATAACATTTATTCTAGATGTCGAGCGGCTCTTGACTGAAAAAGGAAAACTTCGGAGTGTGGCATAGATCTCCTCAACAGAAAACCAGACTTAAAAATTGCACAAAGCAGCTAAGAGACCTACTAGAATCTCGTAGAGTAGCATCTCTAAAATATTACCGGGAAGACCTGGACTCAACTCCACAATCAGATTATTCATTATGGCGTGCATGTCGAAACCTTAAAAGGCCTGTCGTACGTAAGCCACCCTTACGAACTTGTTGTGGAGGCTGGGCAATAAAAGATATCGAAAAAAGCAATAATTTTTTTTTTGTTCATTAAAAAAATGTTTTTACTCCAAATGTCTCGATTGATATAGCTAAGCTGCCACCTGTCAATGTTAGTCCGGCAGTTACCCTAAGGTTTGAGCTTAGAGATATTGAAAGGGCAATAACTGATTTAAAAACCAAGAAAGCTCCTGGCATTGATAAAACTACTAACAAGATGTTATTCGAATTGCCCCGTGTAGCCAAAAAAAAATCAATCTTTATGTTTTTTATGCCATTTTACGTCTTGAGTTCTTTCCTATAGAGTGGAAGATTTCTTTTAAAACTATGATACCTAAGCCAGCAAAATACCACACAAAGGAAGAATCATACAGACCCATAAGTCTTTTACCAAACATATCGAAGCTGTTTGAGAGAATATTAATAACTAACTGAATCCAATTCTTAGCGCGAAAGGATGTATTCCGAATTATCAATTCGGCTTTAGAAAACAACATAGTACGATTAAACAAACACACAGATTAGTAAATGTAATTAAAAAGATCTTTGGTGAAAGGAAATACTGTTCTGCGCTTTTTATCGACGTTTCTCAAGCATTCGATAAGTTTGGCACGAAGGCCTCATATGTTTGAAAATTATTTAACTGATGATTTATGTTAAAACAAGGATATTTTTTAAGGTCGCCTCAGCTCATTGAAGCAGGAGTTTCCCAAGGTAGTATTTTGGGACCCTTTTTATACCTGCTGTACACATCAGATATGCCAATTAGCACCCGATTGCACACATCAACATTTGCTGATGACACAACTTTCTTAAGTATTGCTGAAAGCATCACAACATTTACAAGTCCACATAATCAATTTGGAAAAATGGTTGAAGAAATGGAGAATAAAGGTGAATGAACAAAAATTTACTCACATAACTTTCACACTGCGTAGGTACTCATGCCCTCCTATTCGCATAAATAATCAAGGCGCCAAAATAAGATTATACAGATGATCACAGTTGCTCCCTGGTATATAAAAAACTCGAACAATCACAAAGATCTAAACGTGCCACCAGTTAAAGCAGACATAGCGAAATATGCAAT
Organism: Phasia obesa; assembly: GCA_949628195.1. NCBI lineage: Eukaryota > Metazoa > Arthropoda > Insecta > Diptera > Tachinidae > Phasia > Phasia obesa. The sequence continues at coordinate 112,988,813 of OX451215.1, read as the reverse complement.
AACGTATTTGAAGAAGCTTGAAACACACCAAAATCCGCGACATACTAAATGAACGTGGTGACATTCGGCTAAGAAAGAGGGACATTGCTTCTCCCGCCCAAACATCAGAGGGATGACCCGCAAATGACATCAGCAACAGTGAAACTTACAATTTTTTGTCGAGCACTGGCTGGACTTAGCAAGTATATTTATTTTTATTTTAGACTTAAGAAGAGTAATTATTGTTAGTTCGATTATATTGAAGATACGGTAAATAAATTTTAGAAAAAAAAATTTGTACGTTAAATATTTTTTTATTTAAATAAATTTTCGTTTTGAAGTCTTGAAAAAATCAATATAAAATATTTTGTTATTTTTTCAATGCATGACATGAACGTGTTGCTGTTTTTGTGAATGCGTAATTATCAATAAATATAAAAAAATAAAATTTCTTGGATAATATTTGTCGTGTAATTAACCAACTTCATAAAAGGTGAAGGTTATCAAATCGTCCTATGTATTTCTTGTATTCCTTTTAAAAAAAGTTCATAATTTTAAAATGTATATCCGCAATAATGAATAAAACAAGCAAGTATTGAAATTAAATGTTTTCCCTATAAAAGACGTGATTTTGGCGTATATTGTTTATGTTATATGCCAAACTTTGAATAACATAAAATTGTGTTTATAATATTTTTATTTTGTTTTAAATTATAAAATTATGTATACATATATATGTACAATATAAAACAATTTTGAGAATCCAGCTATTATTTTAAAAATATAATGCTAACAACCTATACTATTTTATAATAAACCAATTTAATTGTTGGGGAAAGTTATTATCTCTATATATCTATATATATAATAAAAAAAGTAATTCATTTCCCTCTGTCTGTCTGCTTTCGCTTGTATTACGTAAAACTACTGGATGGATTTAAAAAAAAATTGTGAGGAGGTACCTTAGCATGCTTACAATATAGGATCTTGTTTTTCTGCAAAAATACCTTATTTCCAAGAGATAATATAGAGGAAAAGTAGTAAAAGTACGCCGACTTTTTATACCGATTTAAGGGTACTGCATACTTTAAGGCATCTTTTATTTTTGAAAGCGGGATATTTGAAACACGTTTGCGCAACAGACAGCGCTGTTTTAAAATAATGACAAAATATAAATTACTTACTGCCAAATACAGGGTTCTCAGATGTTTTTCGAGTCCCATCCCCAATTTGAAAATTTGCATCCTCAAAATTCCCCAAACAAATTTTAACTATCTCCAAAATTCCCCACTGAAAAGTTTTTTTTTTTGTCATAATTTATTTATTTATTTATTTTTGTTTTCATAATTTATTTATTGTATCTTCAATATTTTTTGAACTAACAATAATTACTCGTATCTTAAGTCTAAAATAAAATATTCTTTTTAAGTCCAGCCAGTGCTAGACAAAAATAATGTTTGTTTCACGGATTTTGAAATCATTTGCGGGTCATCCCTCTAATGTACGGCCAAGAAAAGCAGTATATCTTCTTTTTAGTCGAATGTAACCAGGTTCATTCAGCATGTTACGCGCTAAAGGGTTTGGATGAGATTCAAGCCTCTTTAGATATGTGACTGCATGTTTCGCTATTTCTGCTTTAACTGATGGCATGTTTAGGTCTTTGTGGATGTTTGAATTTTTTATATACCAGGGAGCAGATGTAATAATACGTAAAATCTTATTTTGGCGCCTTTGAATTTTTTCTACATTGCTAGCTGAGGCAGTGCCCCATAACTGAATCCCATAACACCAAATTGGTTTGAGGACCGACATGTACAGTAGAAGTTTACAATCTAAGCTCAGGGTGGAGTTTCTGCCAATAAGCCAATTTAGTTGTACTGCTTTTAGTTTCATTTGTGTTAACTTGAAGTCAATGTGGCTTTTCCAAGTAAGGCGACGGTCAAGATGTATACCCAGGTATTTAACGTCTGAAAGCTGTGGTATCATTTGGTTATTTATTATTGATTGTATCTAGCGGATTGTCGGGTTACTGTTGCATGTTGGGCAGCTGATTTAAGGATTTGATCAAAATTAATAAGACTTTGATCCACGTCTTCTGGTGTTCTCAGTAGTATATTTTCCGAACAGTGAGTACTGAGATACTTTCTATATTTCAATCAATTAATGATTGTGCTAGTTGTTGGTGACACAATATTTTGCTGGTTCCATATATAGACAATAGTGGGTGAATGATGTGAGAATAATTCAAGCGACTCTTCAGCTTTAATCATTTCTCTCGGAATACCCTTAATCACGCCAAAATCAATAACATCAGGTATTTTTTGTCGATCAGTAGGCCAATAGGTGGGTTGTCCACTCGATATCACATTCAGACGCATTTTTGAAATTGTATCAAACAAAACACGACCTTTTGGAGTTATTAGGCGTGATCCCCAAAATATATGTTTAGCGTTGTAGTCGCCTGATGCTATGAAACAGGGACCTAGTGATTTGAAGAAGTCGCTATACTGACTATCTGATACTTGAAATATAGGAGGTGAATAAATCGAAGAAATAACTAAGTTTTGATGAAATTCTTCCAGGCAGATATTTGTTTCTTGCAGGTAATCCTCACAAAAATCACACAGTAAATAATGTTCGATTCTGGCCTTTATAAGTATTGCCGATCCACCACATGCTCGTCTGCGAGGGTCCTTGGTATCATATAATATATAGCCATTCATTTTAAAAAAGCTATTTGTTGTTAAGTGAGTCTCTGCAACCAGCATGACATCAATTTGTTCCTTCTTAAGGAAGTACTCCAGTTCATTTTTGTGTTGGCGCAAGCCGTTTGAGTTCCAGAAACATATTTTTAAACAGTTGATGGTTTGTTAAGTACCGCCTGCAACATCATAGATTGCATGCGAACCATTTCTTGCATCATGCTGCTCATTGAGCTCATAAAACTGTTTAACGAATGCACTAATGTATCGATGCTTGCTTCGAGTCGATTGTAGTTACCAGACGGTGTTTGTTCTTTACCTTCTGGTTGCATATTTTGGGTAGAATTGGTTGTAGGTGTCGCTTTGTGTGCTGAAATATGGTTGGATTTTAACATATCCATGATGAAACATGTTTGGTTGTAGGTTGAGCTAACTGAGGGTAATGCGCATTTGCTTGGTATTGTGGCTGCCTAGCAGGAGTATTTAATTTCTGAGTTGACTTCCTTACCATAGAAAAAACCGGACAGCCTCTGTAGTTTGCAGTGTGATTTCCACCGCAATTGCTACATTTTTTAACCTTCGAGTCATCCTTTGGTTTGTCGCATTGGGCGGAACAATGAAGCTCTCCACACACAACGCAAACCGGAGGCAACTTGCAGTAAGCCCTTGTATGGCCGTATTCTTGGCAATTTAAACACTGAACGGGTCCTGTCCGCTTATGTGGCTCCTCTACACTTATCCTGCGGTGTAACAGGTATTTTAGATTATAAATGGGGTGCGTTTCATTCTTTTTCAATCTAATATCCCCAGGTTCCAGTTCAACGCGAAACAGAGGTTGAGGGACACGCTCTCGATTTCTGAGATTGTCAACGCTTTTAGCCTTAAATCCTGCTTTTAGGAGGCCAGCTTTTATATCCACTGGATCAACATATGAGTCTACACCTTTGATAACAACCTGTAGGCCTTTGCTACTCTTCAGCTGATATGTATAAAAGTTCTTTTTGCAGCTTTCAAATTCCTTTACTGCTTTACGATAACTATTTTCATCTATAAATTGAATTTTAGTTTCATCAATGTTCCCACGCTTGATAGGAATTACATAAAATGAGTTTTCCTCGATAACTGAAATTAATTTATTTATTAATTCATTAGAATTTTTCTCCCTTAAAAAAATTGGTGGTGGTTTAAACGACTTGGGTGCCGTTTTTGTTTCACTTGTTTCGCTATCTAAAATAGCAAAACGATTATGGGAATTTATTCCGTTAGAGTCCTTGTCTTTTTGTACTTTAGCCATTGGTGCAATCTGCGAAGATTTAAGGCTTCGACCTCTTTTCAATACAGTTATGTATCTGTCCATTCCCACTTGCGTCTTGGGTTCTTCTACACTATCCATATTAGTTTTGGTAACACTGTGTTCAGAAGGCGACTTGTTTGTAGTTATTTTATTGTCATCGCTTAGCAAAAGTGATGAACAAGATTTGGCACGTATAACTGGCGTAGCATTAATACACAAATTATTTTCAGTTTTATTTAATTCAACATTGTCAATATTTTTGTTGCTTAAATTAAAGAGGCTCATTAGCCTTTATTGTTTTTGTTTTATTTTTAAAGTAGAAATTCAATATGCCGTTGTAAAAAATAAAGAAAAGGAAAAAGAAAAAAATTGTATTTTACAAACAACTTTGTTGTTGTATTAAAACAGGTTTGTTTTTTTTTTTTGTTAATTATTCACACAATGTATGTTTTGTTTTTTGTTAATGCGAGCTTAAAAAAACATCGCGTCCGCACTTATCAACGCCAAAAACAGAACAGGGACCCACTGAAAAGTATACTGTGTTAATTTCAATGAAAACAGTATACCCGACTGAAAAGTATACTGTTTTCATTGAAATTAACACATGAATAACTTATTTGCACTGTAGTTAACTTCATTTAAAAAATTTTGTGTACACTTTTTTGTGTATTATTTAACAAACTAAGTTGATTCAGGTTTTACTTCACTATTTCTGCGAGAAATGATATTTGGTAATTAATATAGTTATATAATTTTTATTAAATTTTTTTAATAGCCAGCTACTATACCCAAACTTTGGCAACTTTGCTGTATTTATTTTTTTTTATAAATAATGTAAGAAAATATAAATCTACTGTTGATTGTTGTTGTTTTGTTTAAGCTTTAATAACTTGTGATAAATTGCTTTGACTTAATTCTTATATAAAAAATATTAATATAAGTATTGACCAAAATTCGCCTAAGTTGCTTTGACGTTTTTATTGGTATTTTTCTTAATTTTAATTTTTAAATGTCTCTTAAAACATTGTTATTTACTACTCGCGAAAATTGCAGTGGCCGACAACTCGGAAAATATGCGACCGCCACTTTTTTACTTATTTTTTAATTCTTTATAATTGAAATAATAAAATTACAATAATCCAAAAAGTAAACGAAATCAAAATAAAATTCCCCAAAATATCCCTAAAATATTGAAACTATTCGCAAAGAAATCCCCAAAACGAATTTTGTATCCCCATAAGTAAATAAAATCCCCGAATGGGGATAAGTCCCCTAATCTGACAACATTAGCCAAATAGCCAATTGAATAAAATTTGTATTTTTACTTTGTGGAATTACGATGTTATTAAAATATTTAAAGCACCTCTTACAGAGCTTTACAATAATTTTTAGACTTTTTTATAAATTATAGAATTTTATGCAGGGATGGTTACCTTTATATGCATATAAACGTAATAGTTATGTATACATAAACCATAACTGAAGCACTATAAAATAAAGAGTCATACAATTGATGTGGAATACTTTTACAGCAAAATATTGTCAGAAAGCCCACAACGTGGCGGGAACAGCTAGTTTAAACATATATAACTAGTTTAATCACATTTAAAGAAAATTATTTGTAAAAACAATGATAACTCTATAATAAGTCCAACACAAAAAAGCGTTAACAAAAACACCAACATAAAATTTTTTATTGGTGGGTTATTAAAAAACATAAACAAATTTTAGTTTAAATCTTAACAAGTTGTTTTTATTTGGCTATGCAAAGTAACTTCATTATTACGACGACACTAGCGCTATGTTTTGTATAAAACCGATTTAAATGACGCAATGTGCGCAATGAACATATTTTTAAAAACCTAAATTTTGGTAAGAAACTATTTTTATATACTTTTTTGCTTATTAATTTTATTAAGGTCAGTAAAATGATGCTATGTAAAATTAAAAAGTTCGTTAAATTTGTTTTTTAAAGAACATTTCAATATTAATAAATTGAGTTTGAATCTATTATTTTTATTGTGGCGACACTGCCAGCAGAAAATTACAAATCAGGCAAAAATATTATTAGATCCAAACAAAAAAGTTTTTGAAAAACGAAAAAATATCAAACTCTGTGTAGCATTTTCTGGATCGCTTCTTCTGTCTTCAGCATTCTTTGTATCTATCCTCTTTAGGAGGTGTTAAGTTGTAAACATCATATATTTATCCAACCAAACTCAGGTAAAGGATTACGAGAAAAAATTTATTCAATCATCTATCTTCAGGAAGATTCAAAATACAAAAACAATTATGCAAAACACACTTTGGCTGTGGTATTCGCCACAATATTTAATTTGATGCCTAAGGAGATTGTTATAAAAAATTGTCATAAATAAAAATTGTTGTAAAAAAATTGTTCAAACATTTTTTTTTAATTTGCAATAAGCACTTTTTAAATGAGTAAAAATTGTTACATTATACTATATGTGACCCGGCCTATGAAAAGGTGACTCAAAAATGTTGCATTGTTGCAAATTGTTGCATTGTTTATCTTTAACAGCTAATTTTTCAAAATTTTGTTTTTGAGTCATAAGCCACCTTTTCTCTTTTGATAGACCGGGTCACATATAATGAATTTAATAATGCAATGAATTTATACTGTTTTAATCTTTTAATTTTACTGTGCCTGCAGACAAGCAAAAACGGCTTCGCAAGGCCCTTAGCCATAAATGTTTTAATTTTAAATCTGTATATTCAATAAAATAAAAAATGGAAAACAAAACAAAAAGTTGGCGAAGTCTAACACCTGAACTCCTAAAACGGGAATGATGAGTTTCAAAAAATTTGGTGCTATCAAATTCTTCTTCGAGTATGTTTAAAAATATTTTTTTCATATTATTTATTTCTTGTATCTTAAAATTATATGAACTAACAATAAGTGCTCAAATCTTAGGACTAAAAGTATCATACTTTTTTCAATCGATGCTTTGCACTCAGAGGAATTTTAAAACAAATCATAAATTTTGTTTCAAAATTGGCTATGTTTGGATAGAGCTTGATGAAGAAACGCGCTATCAGAACAAAACACTATTTCATTTTAAATTTTATCAAGTATGCAGTCGATATAAGTTAAAATAATAATCCGATTATAACCACAACATCAAAAATACTAAGTTAGGGTCGGCCAAAAATTAAAAAAAAAATATTTTCTAATTTTCCCCATACTAAAAGAGATAACCCAGACACGTTAGAACATTTTTGTAGATATTTTCAAGGACTATCAAAGTTAAAAAAATCTTAACATTTGAATTATAAATAAACTTTTTATGACATTTCAAAAAAAATTTATGCAAGAGATACCCAACTTTGGAGGTTTACCTACAGCCCCCCTTTACCCTAGGGAGCCAACCGTCCTCATCTCTGTGAAGTTTCATTAAGAGATCTTCCGTGGTTTATGATCTACCGAATTATTTCCAAAATAAAACGCTTTTAAGGAAAAACCAATAAAAAAGTAAAAACTAGCTGTGTTCCTCCAAAAATACAAGTAATATACTCTGAATTATTTTCTTTAGCATGAGTGTGGGATGATACTTTATATTTTGTTTGAGAAATGCATGCACTTGATGATACGTTATTTTGAATTTTGTTTATAACTTGTTTTGAATTTTTTGATGATACATTGTTTTGCATTTTAGGTGACGATATGTACATATGCACAAAAAAATTAATTTTATCTCGAAAGGTATAAAAATCAATTCTGCAACTGATCATCGCTACCTGATAACAAACGTCCACGAAGCGAACACTTTAACATATTAAGAAGGGTTTAGACTGCGTGTACAAGTCATATAGAATTTCAAATTTGCTATCCATATGGATTTCATGTGTATGCTACAATCAGCGTTTAACATACGGTGTTTGGGATTTATTCAATATATTCTATTCTAATGTCAATTATATTTAATTTGATTAACCACGACCCCTGTCTTAACGTAACAAAAATTATGTATTGTTCTTTTACTTGTTTTATTGAATTCTTCTATGCACTCCTTTTGCATTGCAGTTTAATAGACTTTTTAATGCTGTTATAAAAAAAAAGAGAAAGAGCTTTCGAGAGAAATAGAGTGCTACTCCGCGGTACAATTATATTTGTTTCAATGTTAGTTATTAAATAAATGTTTTTAATTAAATAAAGAAATTCAAATTGTTTCATTTCTGAAATTCTCGTACATTTTTATGGTTCCGAAACCCGGGAACCTATCCATTACTCGATAGATAATTAAAATAAATAAAAAGTCTATATCGAATTCCACCACGTTTTTGGTTATGTAAAGTTTTATACTCTCATGTACGTGGATATACTTATGTACATAATTTAATCATCTTTATTACTGGATTGTACCTGCAATCTGCAAGCCACAACAAGAAGTTTGTTTTATTTATGGTAATTTCTGAACTTACTGGTTCCAACTTTTCATTTCACAAAATATAACAAATATATCACTTGTTCGCTTCTCAACAAAATGGAGAACATTGAAGCTATAATCGAAGTGCAGCGTAAGGCCTTCCGCCATTTGCAGAGATTGACGGCTACCTTTGAAAAAAAGACAACTCAAGGAAAAACTAAAGGTTATGTACTAAGTGTTCTAGAAGAAGTTGAATTAACCTACAAAAACTTCAAACAAGATCATGACCAAATATGTGAGATGGTTCTGGAAAATTCCATTCACGAAACAGATGTGCCTTATTTAAATGAGGATTTTTATTATGAGTTTTTTGACGCTTATTTAACATTTAAATCCAAGCTTTTAGATGTATCAACTGATTCAGCTACAACACAAAGTCAAATGACTAGTACATTTGTCACGTCCAATATGCAAAATACATCGTTCACCTCAAGTGCATGACTGCCAAAAATTGAACTCCCAACATTCAACGGTGAATACATTGAATGGATCCCCTACCGTGATATGTTTCTGTCTTTGGTACATCAAAATCCGTCTCTTACTGGTATTCAAAAATATTTTTATCTTAAAGGTTCATGCAAAGGATCTCCTCTAGAAATCGTTAATCAGTACCCGGCGTCAGAAAATAATTATGCAGCGGCATGGAAAGCACTGGAAGATAGATATCACAACACCAGAAAAATAACGGACCAAATATTCAAAAGGTTTGTAAGTATTCCATCGTTAAACGGTTCCTTTAAAAGTGTAAAAGAGTTACTGGATACTACCCGTTCTTCACTGTCACAATTAAAAGCACTTGAAGTGGAAGTTGGTGACGCCATGTTGATTTTTCTGATCACCCAAAAATTGGATAAACAAACAAAAAAGGAATGGGAGCAATCCATAAATTCTTCCACTACAATTCCACCAATGGCAAGTATGTTAAATTTCTTAGAAATGTCTTTCAGAACCCTTGAATCAATTGAAGAAACACGCTGTAAAAAAAATACCTCAACAAAAATTATACTCAAGATCTCTGCATGTAAACTATGCATCAGTCGACAACAACTGCTGCCCTTGCTGCCAACGTCGACATCCCATGTACAAATGCTTTAAATTTTCTTCGCTGCCACCTGCAGACAAAAAAAATGTTATTAATCAACATAACATTTGTCCAAATTGTTTGCATACTGGCCACAGCGCAAATCAATGTAAATCATCTGCTCGCTGTCAAGAATGCAAACAAAACCATCATACTATTTTACATAGTTCATATTTAACAGGCGATCAAAACGCACATCAAAAGCGAAATTTTCTGCCTACAACAGTAGGAAATGTTAATCAAAGTGCATTACGCAGCTTTCAACAAAACGAACATTACAGTTCAAACGTTTCTTCTCTTACTGTTAATAAAAATAATCAAGTTCTGTTAGCTACAGCTAATGTATTGATTAAATACAAAAAAGCTTATCATTCTGTTAAAGCTCTTATTGATCCAGGCTCTCAAGCATCTTTTGTAACAACAGAAATTTCTCAGTTACTAGAATTAAAAACACAAAAAATAAAAGAAACAGCTGTTACTGGAATTGGAGAAAAGAACAAAACTTTAATAAATTATTGTGTATCATTGCAATTACTGTCAACATATATTAAAACATTCTGTTTAGAAGTTGATGCATTAGTAATAAATAAATTAACATCATATCAACCATCAAATATAAATAAAAATGATTTGCCCAACTTACAAGAGTTTATGCTTTCGGATCAAACATTTTATTTGCCATCAAAAATTGACATTTTACTTGGTAGTGATGTGTACGGTGAGATTTTGCTGTCTAATTCTTTTAAATTTCCTAATAGTGTATATTTACAAGAAAGTAGATTTGGATGGCTGGTTTCTGGACCCACTGGAAAACGTTCTACTGAACAAAAAGTGAACGTAAACAACTGCAATCTTGAAAATCAGTTACGACTCTTTTGGGAGCAAGAAGAGCTGGTAGAACAACGAAAGTGGTCGCAAGAAGAAGAAATGTGTGAACAATTTTTTGCAAACACGTATAAAAGGGATGCTAATGGTTGTTTTATTGTGCAGTTGCCTTTTAAAAAATTGCTTTTTGAAAACAATTTACCAGTTTTTAACAGTACAGATTACAGTGCTTTAAAAAGATTGAAACTTCTGGAATCCTTATTTAAGTTTCGAACACAGTATGCAACAGCATATAAACAATTTATGGCAGAATACATCAAGCTAGATCATATGGAAAAAATTGGTAAATATCCGCAAGATCTACCCTCTAATTGTTACTTCTTTCCACATCACGGTGTTCTACGTGAAAACAGTGCCACTACAAAACTTAGAGTAGTTTTCGATGGAAGTAATAAATCAGCCTCACAACTGTCATTAAATGAAGAGCTCTGCCCAGGTCCAGCATTACAAAACGATTTGCCGGAAGTAATTACACGTTGGCGACGATTCAAGATTGGATTTACTGCAGATCTAGAAAAAATGTTTAGGCAGATAAAAATTTGTGAATCTCACCAGAACTACCAGTGCATTTTGTGGCGTGATGAAAACACAAATGAAATAAATATTTATAAATTAAAAACAGTCACATATGGGACTACATGTGCCCCTTTTCTTGCGATAAGAGTACTTAAACAAATCGCAGCAGATGGATCTAAAAAATATCCGCAGTCTAGTAAGATTCTTGAGTGTGACACGTATGTTGACGACGTAATATCTGGCGCAGATACTCTCGATGAAGCGATTGAACTACAACATCAACTTCGGTTACTTTTAAATGGTGGTGGCTTCAATCTACGTAAATGGAACTCAAATTCGGATGAACTTTTGAAACACATTCCCCATGAATATTTGGCAACAGCAAATAATTTTCAACTACACAATAGAGATATGGTAAAGGCTTTAGGTTTATCATGGGATCCACAAAATGACTGTTTTTGTTTTAAAATAAATTACACTTTTTCCGATAAAATAACTAAAAGTACAGTACTTTCAGATTCCGCCAGACTTTTTGACCCACTTGGTTGGCTTGCACCCACTACAATCATAGCAAAGATCACATTTCAAAGGCTTTGGAGAGAAGGACTAGATTGGACAGATCCCTTACCAAAAGATTTAAGTAATGAGTGGTCTAAATTTCGCATAGCTTTAAAGGGCATTGAAGAAATACGTCTGCCAAGATGGTTCAATTGTATTTCAACGGGTTCAGCTGAATTACAGACATTCTGCGATGCATCAAAATTAGCTTTTGCCGCTGTTTTATATATCAGAACTGTATCGGAAGATGGCAATGTTCATATTTATCTGGTACAATCAAAAACTAAAGTGGCGCCGCTAAAAGTGCGAACGATTCCAAAATTAGAATTATGTGCTGCTGTTTTAGCTGCAAAATTAGCAAACAAAGTCCAACAAAATATTGGCATTAAAATTGATAGAATCTGTTTTTGGACAGACAGCACTACAGTTCTTAGCTGGATAAAATGTCATTCGTCAAATCTCCCGGTTTACGAAGCGAATCGTGTGGCCCAAATACAGCGGTTGACAAATGTTATTGATTGGAAATATATATCTACAACCGAAAATCCTGCTGATTGTGCAACAAGAGGATTATTGCCACATGAATTAAAAAATTATACTCTCTGGTGGAAAGGCCCTCATTAGCTGGCAGATGATCCTGAAAAATGGCCAGTAAACAAGTTCAGAAATACCAATAAATCATCTTCTACTGATATCACCGCAAATACATTATCAACAAGTACAACAGTAACACCTGAATCTACAATACTAGCTTTAAAATCAACAACAGCTTGTGAACTAAATTATCCTGAGTTTTTCTCGAAGTTTTCAACATTTACAAAGCTAAAGCGAGTTACAGCATATATTTTTCGATGGTATGAAAACTTAAAAGAATACATCTTAAAGAAAAGGAATAGTCAGCTTACAACGTCTAAACAAGCATTCAACGAAAATCAAGGCCTGTATCTTACAACATCAGATTTAAAAAGAGCTTCATTAATACTTGTGAAGCAGTGTCAACAAATTACATTTCATACTGAAATTAATTGCCTTTTGAAGAAAAAACCTCTGCCTCATGGTAGCAGAATTGCTAATCTTCAGCCCTTTCTTGACGACGATAGTCTACTACGTGTTGGGGGTAGAATTAAACATGCAGATGTACCTTTCTGCAAAAAACATCCTATTTTATTATCAAAAAAAGATCATATTTCTATTCTTATTTTTACAGACGCACATTTCAAAACTTTACATGGAGGTGTGCAGTTAATGCAGACTTATGTCATGTCCCATTACTGGATAATATCGGCCAGAACTATTGCAAGAGCTGTAAAAAGAAAATGTGTAACCTGCTTAAAGTATACAGCAAAGGCTTCTCAGCAAATTATGGGTAATTTGCCACCTGTACGCGTACAGCCAGCAAGATCCTTTAAGCATAGCGGGCTAGACTATGCAGGGCCTATTACTTTAAAACAATCAAATTTGCGAAAAAGTTCAACAAGTAAAGTTTATATATGTCTTTTTGTGTGCATGTGTACCAAAGCAGTGCATCTTGAAGTCGTTTCAAATCTCACCACCAATGCCTTCATGGCAGCTTTCAAGCGTTTCACTTCAAGAAGAGGACCCTGTACCGACTTATACTCCGACTGTGGAACTACATTCATAGGAGCTTCTAAAGAACTACATGCTCTTCATCACCACTCCAGTACCTCTTTGCCAGATGACCTATCAGAAGCGCTCCATAATGATGGAACAAATTGGCATTTTATACCGCCCGCTTCACCACATTTTGGGGGTTTATGGGAAGCCGGTGTAAAGGCAACCAAACATCATCTTCATCGCATAATGCGCAATCGTGTGCTCTCCTTTGAGGAATTATCGACACTCCTTTGTCAAATTGAGAGCTGCTTAAACTCGAGACCACTATGTTCACTTTCAAATGATCCATCTGATCTGAACGCGTTGACACCTGCCCACTTTTTGGTTGGTGAACCTACTACCTGCCTACCGGAAGAAGACTTGCTTGATGTAAACATCGACCGACTGACAAGATGGAAGCAAGTTGAAAAATTAAAACAACACTTTTGGCAGCGTTGGTTAAAAGAGTATCTTTGTCGGTTGCAATCAAGGCCTAAATGGAATGCTGTAAAACGAGAAGCGCAGATTGGCGATATGGTATTGCTTCTACATGAGCGTGCTTCTCCTGGTTCGTGGCCACTGGCTAGAGTAGAAAAAGTACACCCCGGCCCAGATGGACATGTTCGAGTTGTCACTCTATACTGTAATGGAAAATATTTATAAAGCGCCCAATAACCAAAATCTGTTTTCTTCCTAGTAATGATGATATTGCAATTAATCCGGCTAACTCTTACTGAAAATTCTAAACCGACTTAAGAACTATTGTTCTTAGTGGGGGAGAAATGTTTGGGATTTATTCAATATATTCTATTCTAATGTCAATTATATTTAATTTGATTAACCACGACCCCTGTCTTAACGTAACAAAAATTATGTATTGTTCTTTTACTTGTTTTATTGAATTCTTCTATGCACTCCTTTTGCATTGCAGTTTAATAGACTTTTTAATGCTGTTATAAAAAAAAAGAGAAAGAGCTTTCGAGAGAAATAGAGTGCTACTCCGCGGTACAATTATATTTGTTTCAATGTTAGTTATTAAATAAATGTTTTTAATTAAATAAAGAAATTCAAATCGTTTCATTTCTGAAATTCTCGTACATATGGTTTATAATTTACGTGTTCACGTTCACGTACACATGTTAGGTAAATATGACATAACCTCCTGTTGTTGAAAACAAAAATAAAATACTTAAATCAGTTAGTCTTCAAAGTGTGGTTCTACGGAAAAACCAAAAATGAGATGGATTATTTTTTTAAATTATAATAATAACAAGTAAGAGCACTATATTCGGCCGTGCCGAATCTTCCTTACCCTTCACTACGCTAATTTTATTTATACAGATTAGATAATTTAAATGCGACGAAGATCACAAGACAGTTATTTATAACGAGAAAAATATTACGAGACTTAAATAAAGTTGAACAAAAATTTCATATGAAATTATTAAATCTGGAGATTAAAGAAACTAACTATAATATAAATGATACAAAAAGTACTACAAATAAAATTAGACAAAGAATTTCACAAATAATAAGCAAAGAGGAATACAAAAACTTCATAAGTATGCAGGAACGAAGATATTTAAAAACTAAATTAATTAATAGACAAACTCATATGTCTAAAATTGAAAATTAAAAAAAAGGAAGATTGGAGGAATATAATTTGAAGCACGACCCAGATTAGTTTATAAATAAAACATCTATAACCATCCCAGACGAAAGTAAAAGGCTTCTGTCTTTAGGATCGAAATTCGCGTTGCCAATAAACAAAAACTATTTTTCAACAATTGGGTTAATAGCAGACTTAAAACAGTGGGTAAAAACTCTTACCGATGATAGAGAAAAGGACGTTATAAGATCACGGATAGCAAACAGAATTTTAACACACAAAAGGACAATAACAAATAGTAAAAAAGAAAAAATCATCCTAAGCATTTTTGAAGATACTAGAAAAATATTAAGACAACATAAACGTGAAATAATTATCACAAAAGCAGACAAAGGAAACAAAACCGTTTTATTATACAGAAAAGAATATGAAGCTGGAATGGAAAAATTGTTGGAAGACAAAAATACATACAAAAAAATACAGATAGACCCAACAACAAAGTTACAGAAAACAAATAACACGATCATAATGGACCTTTTCAAGAAGGAATATATAAGTAAAATTGAAAAAATTAAATTGACGTCAAATCAGGCAACAGCTCCCAGACTTTACGGGGTATTGGAGATATTGGAGACATAGAGAAAAACGTTATATCTAAAGAATATAACATCAGAAACTCACTGGAACTAAAGGAAAAATTCGACTTAATAACATTAGATGAAGATGAAATTCTAACATCATTAGACGTGGTATCATTATTCACAAATCTACCTACACACTCAGCTATAAGTAACATAAATGGGATATGATACAAAAGCACACAAAGATACCGAGGACACAATTCTTGAAAATACTTAAATTCTGCCTGACTGAAAATAATTATTTCATATATGGAAACAAAGTTTATTATCAAATATATGGTATGCCAATGGGCAACCCATTATCACCAACCATAACTGATATAGTCTTAGACAGTTTATTGAAGCAGAGTTTTGACGATTTAAAAGAGAAAAACATTCATATAAAAGTAATCGTAAAATATGTGGATGATTTATTTGCCATAATTAAACAAAATGACGAAGAAATAATACATACAACATTTAATAATCATCACAAGAAACTCAAGTTCACGATTGAAAGAGAAAATTACAAGTCAATCCCGTACCTAGATATGAAAATATCTAGAAAATATAACAGAATCTGCACCGATTGGTATATGAAACCAATAGCCTCTGGACGCTTAATTAATTTTTATTCAACGCAGCCAATGTATCAGAAAATGAATACAGCAAAAAACCTAATTGACAAAGTGATGAAAATAAGCAATGAAGAATTTAAGTCACAAAATATTTCAAAATTTAAAGATACATACATATATTACTGCAAAATAATTTTCCATTAACAATAATAAACACACTAATAGAAAAAGCAACAAATAAAACCAGTCTACGGGAAAATAACACGGACGAAACATCTGGCAACCGCAAAAAATATTATAGCCTACCATTTATCCCGAAACCAACTGAAAACAGAAAAATAAGAGAACTTATAAAAGACAAAGAAGTTATAATTGCATACAGGCCAAGCAAGACAGTGCACCATTTATTTACACAAACAAAAACGAAGATAGAATGCAGAGAACAAAGTGACGTTGTCTACCAAATTAAATGTGATGGCAAACCGAACGAGCAGTGCGGGAAAATTTATATTGGTACTACAAAGAGAAACTTAGGCGTGAATATAGCGAACATAAAGCAGACATAAAAAAAGGAAAACAATCAACAGCACTTGCACAACACTGTATAGAAAATCAACATACACCAAACTTTGATGATATTAAGATTCTAGATAAAGAGAGAAAGGAAAATAAGAGATTTACGTTAGAAAACTTAAGAATCCAACAAAAATCGGAAAGTAAACTAAATACAAAAGAGGACAAAGATAATACTAATGCAAATTACACTATAGCATTAGTCTAGTTGTAAAAGCAAATGTGATCTGAGAGGTGTTTATTTACTGTGATATTTTATCTTTAAGTTTATTTTACATTTATTTTGATTATTTTAAGTTTTGTGTAGTGTTGTCCAACCTTTACAAAACTGCGATAAAAATTAAAATAATGTTAATTTGACAAAGAAAAGAATATATGTAAGTAAACTTAGTTACCATTTAGCTGTGATTAATTAAGTTTTTCTTTTGTATTTTAAAATGTTGCCAGATTTAATAAAATTTCCCTGAAGATGTTGGAAAAAACTGCCAACGAAATGTCGGAAAATTAATGGTAAATAAATAGTCTTTTTATTTAAACTCAATACTTGACCTTGAAAGCCTAACTATAGAAAATAACTACATATATAAAAAAGAATATAAGGTCGTTCACAAATTAAAAATAGTAGATAATTTATAATTTTGTGTCATTTTCTTTTGTTGAATAAAATTGTCGCATACAAAAATAGAAATTAGCCTAAGTTGACTACAGCCACAACGATGGTCGTGTAACAATGTTGCTTTGCGGTCTTCAAAATAATCATTTACCTATAAACGTGTGTATTTTATTTTTAAAAGTTTGTAGTCTATATGTTTAATGCGTCTAGATTTTATAATAGAGATCTCATCTATTTAAGAATCAAACTCATTTAAAAAAATATGTTACTCTATATATTCATGTACATAAATTCTTACTATTAAAAATATGTTATGTTACACTCAGGATTTTCATTTTCATAGAAATATTAAAATTTAAAAAAGGCAAAATGAATCATTAAAACCGAAACAAAAATTAAAACAGAGTGAAAATATATAGGTGGGCGTAGTTTTATGCCCGCATCCTTCAATGGGATAGTCTGATGTTGCTGAATTGCAATCCTAAAATTTTCGAAACTATGCCTGTTAGGTGGTGGCCTTAAATTTTCTGTTCCTTGCCTGGTGCCTTGGCAAATGACATCTCAACGTCAACACGGACAGACTTACAGATGGACATCACTTAATCAACTTCTCTATGTATAAGGATTCAGAATATATGAATATGCTTTATGGGGTCGAAAATGAATACTGTAGAAATTATGACAAACATATATACCCTTTCCACCTGTTGTGAAGGGCATAGATAACACATAGATAGTACACTGAAACGTCAAAAAACCTAAAGGCTTCATTACTCTTACGTAAATGTTGCGGATACGTAAATTTTACGTATACCTTCACAGTTTTAAAGTTACTAAAAATACGTAAACGTTTCATATTTGAAGGTTAAACAAAAATACATAAATTAATAATTTTTATATTCAATAATGGGCTCGTTCGCACACTTATCCAATAATAATGGGCTAACTGAGTACAAAAAGGCAGCGAAAAGATTAGCAAGTTACATGTCCACTGTTGCTGATACTAATACCAAAACAAAGAAATTATTTGTCATTTTAATTAATTAGATCTATACCGTTATATAAGAATAATTATTTCCTTTTTATACCCTTCACCACAGGGTATATACAAGTTTGTCATTCCGTGTGTAATTTATAAAATATTGATTTCCGACCACATAAAGTATATATATCCTTGATTCTTTTACATAGAGAAGTTGATTTAGCGATATCCGCCTATCTGTGTTCAGGTTGAAATAAGCTTTGCTA
Source organism: Phasia obesa (assembly GCA_949628195.1). NCBI lineage: Eukaryota > Metazoa > Arthropoda > Insecta > Diptera > Tachinidae > Phasia > Phasia obesa. Next base: position 112,970,495 of record OX451215.1, on the reverse strand, counting down.
AAGCACTAGAAGAGATGCAGACAATTTAAACTTATCAATCTGCCAGGCATAGTTTCGAAAATTTCACTACGCAATGCAGCAACATCAGATCATTCCACTCCAGGCTGCGGACAAAAAACCACGCCCACCTATATTATTTCACGTTGTTTTTATTTTCCTCGGTTGCAATAATTATCTTTTGCTATTTTTATTGTCTTTTTTCTACTAGATGTTAGTTTTTATTTTATAAAGGTATATATAACGAGTGATTTTTTAAGAGCTTGAGAACTTTTTTTTTAAAAAAAACGCATAAAATTTGCAAAATCTCATCGGTTCTTTATTTGAAACGTTAGATTGGTCCATGACATTTACTTTTTGAAGATAATTTCATTTAAATGTTGACCGCGGCTGCGTCTTAGGTGGTCCATTCGGAAAGTCCAATTTTGGGCAACTTTTTCGAGCATTTCGGCCGGAATAGCCCGAATTTCTTCGAAAATGTTGTCTTCCAAAGCTGGAATAGTTGCTGGCTTTAAGGAAGTTCCTTAAAGTATTCGATTTTCAACTTTTTAATTCGCTCAATATTGGATTTTCCCACCAGGAAATGCAATGTGGAAAACCATTTTAATTACGTTAAATATTTTTTATTCGTAATCTCCAAGTGGTGAAATATATACTTCTTGAAATACAACTGTATTTTAAATTTAAAATATGATTTCTTAAGCAACAATGCATTAACCTCTTCAGGGACATTGGCACATATGTGTACGTTTACCTTTTTTTTAAATTTAAATTTTATTAGAGAATATTTAACAATCTTTTAACTAAACAAAAACAAATTCGTTAAATATAACCGCACTGACAGCGGAATGTACTATTTTATTTACAATGTCACGATAACTTTTTGTGCGTAAAATGTATACATTTATTCAAGAGCTATCGTTATTATTTGGCAAATAAAATATCAGTTAAATAAAATAGAATTAGTTTTAATTTGTATTAGTTTAGAAATCTTAATTTGTATTATTAGCTACATTTTGTTGTCAATAATAACAGTACACAAATGAGTACATTAAAGAGCTGCATGAATGTTTTGATTTTCTGTCTATTGAGAATGAAGAGAAAACAGAACTCTAATTGAGAATACATCTAACGAACGAAACGAATATTTAATGGTGAGACTTAAACAAAAATGAGTTTCATATTAATTTATTTTTTTTGTTAACTTTTTTAATGTTATTAATGGATTAATATTTTTGTTTGAATATATCTAAGAATGCTTTTTAAAGAATAAAAACTTTGTATTTAAAACGAAATAAAATAAAATACATATGTTTTTTAATTTAATGCTTTTAACTCGGGCAAATGTTTCCTTTGTTTCGCTTTTTGAAATGAATCAATAACCTATTCGATCTATCATGTTTCATTACTCTCATGTCTCCATACTCTCATGTTTCCATTCTCTAACAACAACAAACATTTTTTGAGTTCGATTGCTCGTTTCGCTTTTACAAATGCGAGTAGGAAGACTGTTTGAAAATGTGAGAATGTGTTGAAAATCGTTTTAAGCATACTCGTGCAGATCTCTAGTGTACATTGTTGCAAAACCGTTTTGATTGGGCTTCAACAAAGCTCGTTTTGAAAAGTTTCTACAAAAATGTGAACGAGTTTCTAACGTTGCATCTTCTGTGTAAAATGTGTAAAGAACCCGTATGGCCTGAGTGCATGAAATCTTTCGATTCATAGATGAACTCTATGCTAAATGGCCACTTATGTGGACATTATCTTTTTTGGAAAAATTTTATATTTTTCATTTTTATATTAAAGTACTATAATAAAATGAAAAATAAAATCAATGTTTTTTCACTTAAAAAAATTCGTCCGTAGAGAGGTTAAAATTTATTAGTAGTTCAAATAATTAATTATGCTACTTAGGATCCTACTTTGTTTATAATGTAAGTATATTCGAACTGCACCCACCATTTAATTTTCATAATAGAATTGAAGGAAAAATTGTGGTAAATTTTGCAACCGCTTATAAAACGTATGTTTATGTGTTTGTATATATATTAGTTTTGCAAATTTTCAAATTTGTTTATTATTTATTTATAAGTAAAAAAAACTACAAAAATATTTTTCGTATATTTGCATTTTTTTCATAATATGCACATACATATGTACATAAAAAACTTCTTGGTCATACTTATTTATTGCAACAATCGATTTTTATTTTAAATCTACACACAAAGTGATAAAACATTCTATAATAATGTAAAATATATAAGTGTAATAATCTCGAAAATCACTGCATAAAAATCTTTGTTGACAACATTGCTTATAAAGAAAAATAAAAATATAAAACAGCTGAGTCGTAAATACGTAGAAAAAAATCAAATTTTTTAGGTTCGTCCGCAACGCGAAGTGAAATACGTATAGGGACTAGCTCTTTCCCCCAACAAATAAATTGCATTTTTATTATAAAACGTTATGAGTAATTAGCATAATATTAAATACTATGCCACTACCTAGTAAAATAAATATACCTTGGTGAAGGGTATAAGAATAATAAGTTTATTGGGACTTGTTGTAATAACTTAGTAGGCAATTTTGTATATTTTTGCCGTCAGTTGTTTTTATTCAAAATCCGCTAGTGATGTCAACTATACAAAAAACAACTTTTTTTGTGTTATCATTTGGGAGCTTCTACAACACTACAGAAATCAATTTATCAGAGAGAAAATATATCAAAACAAAAAATATATAATAATATCATTTGTACTATGTATGTATGTATATCAAGGCGAATAAATACAGGTGATTGCACGGCGACAACAACGCAAAAAAAACAGGCAATTTGTTTTTGTTAAATCTATGCCACTTGTCAAAAACGTTAGTAAAAATAAAACAAAAGGAACAAAAATATTATTATATTATTATTATATAATATTTTCGTGTGGAGTTGTCAGTCTCCCACCGGACGCGTCCCCAGGTGGCGGATAGGGGTGAGCGTATGTACGGATCTCCTGTGTTACACCACCATATGGCCACAGGAGGTCTGACAAAGCGCGGGTGGGGTCTGGGCTTTGAGAATTCTACTAGGCAGTTGCACAAGGTCTAGACACTGCTAGGCTGGGTGGGATCAACCCTTGTTTTTCTGGCATATCTTGAGCAGGGCAACCATTCACCCATAATGGTACAATGCTTAGGATGAGTCAGAATGACAGTCACTTCCCTGGATACACTGCACAAGTGGTCCAGAGAGGTGACTCGCATTTTAATAGACATTGGACCTGGTTTCAATCCAACCCGCGGACCAAAATTGACACCACTTGTAAGGTTAAGGTGAAGGTAGCAGTGCTGAGCACCTGGATGGCTAGTCAGTGGTGAAAGAAGACTAGTTACTAACAGCTCCCCTCCGACGCCAAGGCACGGGTTGGTTGTATTGTCAGTTACCTAATCCATGTACGCCGTCACTGCATGGATCGTCGATCCTTTACACGCTTACTCGTGGGAACAACATGAAAAACACTAACAAAAACATAAATAAAAAAACAAAACAAAATACAGCAAGAAGCGAGCAGGGGAAACCCTCGCCCGCCAACTGCAATTCTGTCCCAGCAGACCAACCTAAGGTTGATGCTGTGGACAAAACCAACGAGGTACCACTCGACTATTCGGCTGGTACCTCTTCGGACCGTGCTGGCTTAGTACCAGCAGAAACCCCTGCTTCGGGTGCCACGGCTACTGTCGTGGACAACCCAGCGGTAATTGTACCATCTGCACCTGTGGAAACCCCTACAGGCTCAGTTGTGCTACGTCCCCCCGCCCAAACAGCTGCAAAAATTGCCCCCAAAGACCGCAAAAATACATCCAAGAGGGCCTTTATCGAAGGGCGCGCCGCCCAACGTCTAGTCGACAGACTTGGCAACACGCCAGTCGGCAAACTAACCGCGGAGGAGAAATCCTCCCTATCTTGGGCAAAAACCCACCTGGCTGCTGCTGAAAGCTCCAAACCTAATGCAGATGTAGAAAAACCATCTACATCCGCAGCGCCCAAAAGGCAACGATCGGGGGAGGAGAAGATGCAGCAGCATAACCTACAACCGGACATCAAACGTCCAAAAACACTAATAAATCCATCATCCAGGGTCATAAATAGACCTTACAGTGACCTTACAGTTGCTAAGGATCCACTGATAAGGGCTATTATTGACAATAGCAACTGTGACGGGGCTATCTCTCGTGAGAAATGGGAGATGATCCGTCTCAAGTTGTTGGAAAACTTTCTAAATGATGAAACCAGTCCAGCGCCTCAAAATGTAGACGCTGGCTGGTTTCAAGGTCACATTAAGCTGCTCTCATGTACAAGTGAGAGTTCAGCATTACAGCTCAAACTGGCAATCACATCCTTAGGGGGAGTGTGGCCCGGTGCAAGATTGGATGCGGTCCCGGTCAGCGATATACCACGAAGGCCGAGATCCATCGCAATCATCCCCAGGGAACCACACAACCCTGCGACGATCCAGTCGATCATCCGGAGAGGAAATGCCGATCTACCGACCAGTGACTGGAAGGTAGTGAAGGTTTCCGAACCGGAAGGGTTGACTAGGAAGGCGGTGGTGGTTCTTAACAAAGAATCGTTGTCACCACTACGGAAGAGGCAAGGTAAGGTATTCTATGGTTACGATAGTATCAAGATGAGCATCTACCGTGGTGATGACAAAGCCAACCCCGGCACCTCCTACAACCAATTGGAAGGGTCGCAATCTGATGATGTGGCTGACAGCAAAAGCCAACAACCACCAACAACAACTGCGGAGATAGATGACACCGCGAGCTCAGTAGTCACGGAGGGTTCACAATCAGACTCAGGCCTGGTTGGCGAGCTCTTCGAACGTCTGGGTGTTGCGGAGGATGACGAAGATGTGCTCCTGGACTCTGATCCGGAGGACATCGACGTCACCGTCATCTACGATCCAGACAGAGATGGTGAAGGTGATTCAGATCAACCTCCACCACTCTAAGGCAGCGACCGCTGCATTAAATCTTCGTCTCGCAGATCGAGGCGAAGACATCGCATTAATCCAGGAGCTATGGGTCAACAATGGCGTAATATGTGGACTTAATGCACAAGGCTACAAACTATTGTATGCAGCAACTTCAGGTAACAATAACAAAACTATTGTCAGCCTGCACCATGCATTTTTAATCGAAAATTGGAGAGTCTCTACAGACTGTTCTTTCTCCGATCATCGTTATCTTGTCTTCTCCATCGTTAGGAAGAAAGCTAGGACCGTCGCTTACATCAATAGACGTAAGACGGATTGAGAGAAACAGAGAATGCTCCTTACAAATATACTTAATCCTCCCATAATCATTCGCGATACTACGCACATCGAAAATGCTGTGAATAGACTTACCAACGCATTTAGAGATGCAACGAATAAGTCCTGCAGACCGTCGATTCAGCGTTCGAATCGCAGACCAACATGGAGGTCAACGGAAATAGCGGAATCTCGTAAGATCTGCCGCAAACTCTTCAACGAGGCTAAGAGGATAGGAAACTGGTCACTCTACAAATCCTCTGTGAACAAATTTAAGAATCAAGTTAGGAGCGCAAAACGTGAATCTTGGAAAGACTTCTGCAGTGGCATTAAAAGTTTTTCTGAGGCTAGCAGATTGCGCAAAGTACTTGCCTGGATATATTCAGAAAACAGACGGCAATTGGATCACCAGTGCACAGGAATCACTGGAAGTCCTGATGGACACCCACTTCCCAGGATGTCGATCAACCTCGGGAGTACAATACAGTTCTACCCAAAAAAGCCGGACACTGTACACCGTGAACATAGACACGGATAGGTTGCACTGGACGATCAAAAGCTTCCATCCTTATAAGTCTCTGGGCCCGGATGGTATAATTCCCGCTGATCTACAAAACAACCTAGAACTGGTGACAACTTGGCTCCTACCGATATATAGAGCCTGTTTATCATTGTCCTATATCCCGGACCAATGGACTAAATGCAATGTGATATTTATTCCAAAAGGAGGGAAATCATCACACACGAAAGCAAAGGATTTTAGGCCAATCAGTCTAACATCCTTTTTGCTCAAGACGCTGGAGAGTTATCGATATTCATATGAGAATGACAATCGATGGGCATCTCCTTTCGCCATCCCAACACGCTTATACGAAGGGCAAATCTGTTGAGACAGCATTACACTCGCTCGTAGGACATATTGAGAAGTCGCTAGAGCATAAAAACTATACTATGGTAGCCTTCATGGACATTGAGGGAGCCTTCAATAACATCGAACCGTTGGCAATTACGCGATCTCTAAGAGAGCTGGGGATTGACCAATCAATTATCAGGTTCATAACGAACCTGCTAAGTAACAGGACGATAACGTCTACATTTGGCTCAGCGAGCATTTCCAAAATAGCGGGAAGGGGCACACCACAAGGTGGAGTATTGTCGCCACTACTATGGAATATAGCAATCAATAAGTTGCTCAAAGATCTGGACTCCATGAATTTTAAAACTGTCGCATACGCAGACGATGTAGCGGTGGCAGTATCTTGTATCCATATTGATACTATCACACAAAGATTAGAGGCGGCACTCAAGATGATCTGCACCTGGACAGAACAGTGTGGACTGAGTGTAAACCCAGCCAAAACTGAACTTGTACTATTCTCAAGAAAATACAAGCTCCCACCCTTCAGGCTTCCCGTATTGAGGGGAATACCACTAACTCTAGCACATAGCGCAAAGTATCTTGGCATAATCTTAGACAGTAAACTATCCTGGAAAATCAACATCCAGGCTAGAGCGTCTAAAGCCATCACAGCAATATATGTGTGTAAAAAAGCCATAGGCAAGACTTGGGGAATGAACCCGAGAATTGCGAACTGGCTATTCGAAGCGGTAATCAAACCGACCTTATTCTTTGGAATCATCGTCTGGTGGAAAGCACTGGATACTAGGGCAAATATCTCTATTGTAGAGAAAGTATTGCGTAATATGGCGATCCTAATAACAGGAGCTATTAGGTCAACGCCGACGAAAGCACTTTTTGCTATGCTAAAGTGGTTACCAGTAGACCAGCTAGCCAGGAAGCTTGCACTAAGAACGGCCGTTAGACTGTCACAGGTACATGGAACCATAGACAGTGGGACCATGCCAGTATTCTGGGAATCACGAATATTATCCCTGGACTTATAGACTACTGCATCCCAAAACCCTTCTTCATGCGAAACTTTGATTTCGACATGACGGAGGGCACTCACCACCCCCTGGCTCACTCTGCGTGTTCACAGATGCCTCGAAAAGAGGGGTGGGTGTTGGAGGTGGGGTCTATATAGAGGAATTTGGAATGTGGAAGATGTGTTTCAGACTCCCAAATGAATGTAATGTTCTACAAGCAGAAATATCTGCTATCAAAAAAACGGCAAACTGGCTAAGGTATCACAGAATATCGAATAGGGATATCTGGTTTTGTACCGACAGCAAAGCTGCCATTATGTCCCTAAAATGTGTGTTCAGCACATCAAATCTCGTCCTAGAATGCCGGACATCCTTAAATGCGATGGCGGAAAATTCAACAGTCACCCTTAAATGGGTGCGGGGACATGGGACTACCTTAGGCAACAATGTTGCTGACGAACTAGCAAAGAAGGGAACTCTGATGGCGCCATTGACGTCTATTGTGGCATTCCCCTCTCTGCATGCGGGCAACGAATAAACCGTGCTCTTTATGACCTAGCCCAGGCCAGATGGTCCAATGAGTCAACTTGTTTGACGGCAAGGACGATCTGGCCCTTACTAGATCAGAAGAAGACCGATTCATTACTTCGGATGCCGAAAACACAACTGCGTGACTTTGTATCTACGGTCACTGGGCATTGTCTATTCGGAGCCCATGCAAGAAGAATGGGCCTCCCTTACAATGACTTTTGCAGAAGCTGCCAAGATGAGGAAGAGGAGGAAACGGTCGTTCACCTCCTATGCCCTGCACTGGAATACCAACAACTTCAAAATCTTGGACAACGGTATTTCGGGAGTCTATCTTGTGTTTCACTACTGGAACCAAGAAGAATTAATTCTTTTCTGAGGAGCTGCGGTTGGTTCTCCAACCCACTCCCACTCGGCGAGGCATGAATATGCTTGTTTGCTGTCTCGGCCAAAATGCAATTTATCTTACTTTTTATTTCTTATTTCTCCTCGCAGGGAACACAAAGGGACCAATACGTGGACCCAAGTGAGCTGTGTACTACAGCTGCCTGCTCAACCTAACCCAACCTAACAAAAATATTTCGTTCTGCAAAAAAAAATATTAAAACGTAGTAAATAATAATTTCCGCTCGTGAACAAGTTTCAGTTGATAAAAGCCAATGACCGTTTATTTAAATAATTGGTTTCAGCCGAGAGATCCCAAATATTTTCATCGAAGATTTAATGTCGGAATAGATGGGATGATACAACACAAAAAGCTAAGCCGTAAATATAGTTTACAAATAAAATGAAAACTATATAGCGAAGAAAATTATAAGAAATTCAGAATTTTGCTGTCCTACTAAAACACTAAGAAAACGTAGATTCTTTTCGTATCAAACAGAAAATCTTTCTTAAAAAACCCTAACTTATCTTATTTTGCTAATGCTCCTGTATGACTGGTCTGTTAGCAGTAAATAAATCAAGGTCAAAAAACTAAAAGGTCGTAAAATGCTTGAAAATTTATATAGAAGCCTCAAAGTTGAAGCTTGACTCTTTTATATACATAAGTGCATGTGTATATTTATAAATTTTAAATAAATCTTTATATTTTTTAAAAACAATTTAAATAAAGAAGCTGCGAAATGCTAAAATCATTTACGAATACCTTAATATGGTTCGAAATATTTTGTTGTTTCACAAAAAGAAGAAAGATAGTTCGTATTCTTTAAGTATTTATAATTCGTTTATTAGAAACAACAATCACTACTGTATAGCATTTCTTTAATAATTTGTAAAAACACTATAAGCAACTCAACTAACTTTTAATTTAACTATTTTAAGATAACTATTTTGCAACCAGTAGTAGTTAAAACTTAGATTATTTTTATTTAAAATAACTGACTTTTTTAACACGTGATGTCCTATCCTAGGGTGTAGTCAGTTGTCTTGCTGACTACTCAGAAGTTAGCTTAAAGTTAGTCAATTTGTTGTTAGCTATAAACTGAATACATATCAGTTAGCTATAAAGAAAATATGCAATAAATTTTGTTTTCTGTTTATTATTATTTCCTGCATCTTTGATTGAAGGCTTTTTAACTAAAAATGTTAATACATGAAATGCTCGATAGTCAGTAAGATATGTATTTCCTACCAAATAATATTAAGATCATAATTTAAGAATGCAAGGGAAGTGACACAAATTTTAATTTTTTAATTTAAAAAAAGAAATGAAAAATATTTAAAACGAAATTGTCAAAAATAATTTTATTATAGTTAGGCCATAAAAGTTAACTTAAAGTGTGTTATTTTCTTAGTCTACTACAATTTTGCTTGTAGGAAAGTGTATTCCAGTTTAACAAAAATGTAATTTCAATCTTGATTTAAGTTCTTATCTTACTTATAAGGGGTGATCTATTTCGAGATTCCCTACTTTTTTTAAAGAAAAATACACATATAATTCAAATTTAATGGAGAGTGTTTACTATCATTTAAAAGAACATTCTTTGGCATTTATTGTTTGAACAAAATGTCTGCCAAATGTTGCGCGTTGCTACGTCGCAGATGGTCCATCCGTTGAGTCCAATTTTCGATGACTTGTTCGGGCATTTCGACTGGTAACTGGCGAATGACACGCGTGATGTTTTCCTCCAAGGCCTGAATCGATGCGGGTTTTTCCGCATATGGGTAGAACATTAAATAAAATATTCACATTAAGGACTAAGGAAATTGTTGTAAGTGTTAGAAAAGTACTTACATATAATTATTTTTGATAAAATTACATCACAGCTTAAACATTTTTTTTCAGCTGAATTAGAAGACAATTTGAGCACAGTCTTGCTAGCTGCCATCCTACTTGGTCGTATCATGTTATGTAGGATATATCTGGAAAAAAGTTTTCATCAAACATTTAGCAGTAACTGATAACAAAACTAGTATTTATATACACCAGTATCGGTAAATTTTTAAAAATTTTAAAATCGGTAATAAATTTACTTTGATTATATGGTATTTTGTTTTTAGTTCCTTAAAATATGTATATGTAGGAACAGAAGGAAATGAGATGAGACGATCATCAAGGTTGGCACAAAAAAGACAATAACTGATTAGTTTTGCTTGGAACAAAAGAAAATAGAAACTGCAGCACGTACGAGTATATAAAAGACGAACGTTTTAGAAGAACAATAGACATTGAATAACAGTGAACAAGAGAAGAGGACCCAGAAAACAGTAGTAAATAAAGACAGTAATAATATAGTCTATTTTAACATAAGAATAAGAAACTGTATATAAATAATGTATAATGTGAAATAAGAAGTTATGAGTTTTAATTGAAAAAAATGGAAAAGAGTGATCTAACAATATTTATATCTTACATATATTGTTGCCGAGATATTTGAACTAAAAGGTTGATCTTGATATAGATTAGAAAAATTTAAAATTCAAAAACTAAGTAATTTTTCACATTTACCTTTTTATATTTTTTTTAATGCTTTTGTATACGGCATTTAAAAAACAGTTTTTTTTAAATTTCTTGGCAGGTCCACATGTTTGCTAAGTTCCATCAATTTTTGTTTCAAATGATGGCTATGCGATATTTCCGGATCATTCAACGCACCAAATATTTGCTCCAGCAGTTTGATATTTGACAAAAACTATATTTGGGTTTTTTTAAAGAAACTTTGGAAACTTGATCGACCCATGAAAACGAACATTAAGGCATTCATATCCCTCAAGATTCAGCTCTTTTATAATATATCCATATATAAACTCCAAAGTATCCTCTTGAAGAATACCAATGTCTTTAAACTTTGATTCATCCAAGTCATCAAGTTCACTTTTCTCTTGGGAGAGCTCTTCAATGAAGTCTTCTGAGTTTTGAGGATCATTTTCTTTACTTTGCGACTTCGGAATTCTAGAATTTTCCTTAGCACTGAGCCAGTCGGTTGTGTCATCTTCTACATTGCCTTTACCATGTAGATGCTCTGTGTTTCTGGGTAAAAACATAAAAAGTAAGTTACATTGAAATAACACCTCTCGTTGCTCCTTAGAGTCTTACCCAGCATGTATTTTCGAAGCCTATACTTGAAGTTCATTGGAGACGGATGGTTATTTAGTCCTCCCTTGCTTCGTATGGCACCGAAGAATTTTTCCAAAACGTCTTGGTTTAGCCTGTTTGTTACCAAATATGTAAAATTTTATTTTTCAACATATTTGTGTAACATAACTAAAGCTGCATTTTAAATTAATACTCCTTTTTGAAAAAGCTCTAAACATTTTCTGGCAGGAATAATTGGGGATGTCATGAGCTCGTTCATTTTATTTAGAGTTACGTTTTAAGACTCTAAAGATACACCGTACTCTTACCTTTCCAGGGTACATAAATGTGCCTAATTTTGAATTATGGATATAAAACCAGTCGTTCACTAATTGAAATAATTCAGCTGTTTCAACTGGTTGATACAACTCCATTCCAAGCCAATAGCATCTTCTTATGGCGTTTGCAGTCGTTTGTAAAAATACCTGGGCAGCTAGTTTCACTTTTTGTCTAAAAATTGCAATCAAAAATCACTGTTAATATATATACGAAGAGTTTAATAAAGATTTACTTGGACCCTTCACCGGTATTTGGTCATCTGTTAACTTGAAAGTAATGGAAACATCAGACTTAGATGTTTAGTTTCGCAACTCTTTTATGGTCCTAGAATCCAACACCTTATTTTGAAAAATCAAACCAGAATCCAGAAAATGGCACATCAGCAAAGCAAAACACTTTCTCGTCTGTATATATAGGGGTAGAAAACCAAGGTTTATCTCAAAGGTTTTTATTAAAATAATTAATTACACAGTATTAAAAAAATTATATATTTTTTGTTTAATGAAATGTGTTAATGAAATGAATGTCAAACCTTATCAGAAAATAATTAAGAAAAGCTAGCAATAAATCTTAACAAAACCTAATTAATCTTTATATAACCACTTATGAAATCATATACAATACTTAGTTCCATATCCCATTTGAATGTAGTATATCAAAACAAAAGTATTAAAAGCTATTAAAAAAGTAAGGAAATATAAATATTACCCATCCTTTATTTAAATTGAAGATTCATATACCTACATACATTGACATTTCATTAAATATCAATGTAATCGGGCCTCGGAGTCATGTAATTTTTGAAGTTGTGTGGAGTTAAAATATGTGTTAGATGTTTATAATGTTTAGATATTTAATTTAACTTACCTGTTGTAACACCTAAATCTTTCCACAACTTGCGGTTAGTTGGTCCCATGTCGCATACAATAGGCACTACTCGAGAGCCTACATCGCGCAGTTTGCTTATTATGTCATGCAAAAGCTCCTTATTCATTTGGCAATCGTAGTCAAAGAATATTGGTTGTTTCTATGACTTTCTTAGGTCACGAGCCATGACAACCTGCACTTAGTTTGCAGGCTTTCTGACGACATCTCCAACTATATCCTATTCAAAGGTTTCCGCTACCTTCATTTCGTCAAATGCAAGAACATAAATCTTATTCCCTGGTGTTAGACTAGTTGTCTGTCGCATAAAGTTAATTGAGGAAGATAGTATTCCTTCTGCTACTTTACTGTTGCACACCAACGTTGCAAAGTTGACACATGAGGTAGCGAAAACCTTGCTTGTAGAGATGATGAGCATGTAAGCAAATAGCACTAGAAACATACTTCTATCTCCATTGGATTTGTCCGGAAGATGTTAACTTTCTTACTTGCCCTTCGGAGAATATTTTATTCAAGGCATTAATAGTGGCATTGGCCTGGACAAGTTTTGATCTTAAGTCTGCATTTTCCCGCGTCAATAGCTAAAACAGGACTGAAGGACTGAAAACATAAGGGTGTGTCAGAAGATGTCCTTATGTACATAAATATATAAATATGACTTTCAACTATATATATAACTCATTTACTTTTAATTACACAGGTCTACAAAAATAAATATTTTTTCATGTAACATGAATAACTTTTACTTAGTTCTATTTACTCTTACCTGCTGAATCCGAAAATGAAACTGAAAAACATCTACCACGTCTGGTTTTTTTGTTATAGAGACACTGGCAATAGAGTGGTAAATATAGGAAAAATAAAGCCACAAACTTATTATAAAAACAAAAATTTGTAATGTAATTGTACACATAAATTTTTATCTCTTTCAAACAACTTAAAGACATTATTTTACCTATGAGCATCTTTGAAATATATACATATGTACAGCTTGGTCATACTAGTACAATAAATACATTGGTTACTAGATTAAATTAAGGTAAGTAGAGAAATAATGTGATATTATGGTAAAATATGATGATAACATAAAAATGGGACGTGATAGCTACATTTTAATAACTATTTCGTTATCAGGAAGGTAAACACATAATAAAAATGCTATTCGGATCTGTGTTACATAAATCTTGTTGACCAGTGTTATATATTACGTAAGTTAAATTTACAAATTTTTACTTAAACGAGACAAAAAACATGGTCATAATTTCTTATGACCGTTACATTAAAAAAATACGTATGTATGTATACACTTACTCGGTTTGCGTTTCCTGTTTATTTTGTATCCTCTTCAAAACGGAAAAACGAAACGTTGGGTGAAGGATCGTCACAAGGAATAGTAACACTTAAACTACAATCCTGTTTCAAACAGCAGTCTCTACAAATTAAAAACCTTTATAAAATTTATGTAAATACATATCCTTCCTATATTTGCAGGGTCCCTGTATTTCTACAGAGTCCCTGAAATCCAAAATGTAAGGGCTTTTAGTTAATGACAGTGTGCTTGGTTTTTGCTTGTACAGGTGACCAACCAGAATAACTTTGAAAACTAAACTTACGCAATTTTAATCTTGATCAAAATAAATTTTTCAACATTTATCTTTATAAATTTTAACTTTCAAATTAAATATCATTACTTATGTTAAACAAATATCTTAATTCTTTTTATACTTCCATGTACGAAGTATTAAATATTTAAAACCTTTTCTTATTAATGCTTCCTTTTACATACATATAATTTATTTTAATTCTTTAAAGTAAATCAGTTTCATTTATTATTATAAAGTTTAAGTATTTTTATTATATGTAATGAATAATTTCTCGTAGAAGGTTTTGCGGACAAGCTCATGTTATTTATATTTTTCTTTATATTTTAGTAAAATATTTTGACACGGTCGGGCAAAAACAGGTTGCTTAGTTTTTTTTTAATTCGCCTTGCATATTTTGTATTGTATTATTATATCATGCTCAATGGCGAATTCGACATTATATGGTTTTTTGAGTGTTGAATATAATATTCGTCTTATTCCTAAATTGTTTTGTGTTTATTTTTATATTGTTTACATTTTTTAAAGGAATAAACAAAACAAAAAGTGAAAAAAAAATTGTTAAATTTAAATTATTTTATTTTTTTGAAATAGTTTTTGAAAAACTGTTTGTACTGATTAAATTTTCATAAAACTTGGCCACAGGACTTTGCACTTTTCTGCCCGTCTCTCCTTGTATTATTTAATGTTCCAAAAATTTTCCAATTGTTAGGAAACAAATTTGTTTTAACCTCTTCAGGGTAGAATTTTTTAAAGTGAAAAATCTGATTTTAATCAATTTATTTTCACTCTGTTTTTATTAGGAATAAATTGTTTTTTATCATAATTCTTATGAAGAATTCATTTTTTTTAAATAATTAAGTGATTTGCAGCATTTTTGATATCCAAAATAGTATTATTTTGTCCCACGGTCCAATGTTGTTAATTAGGTGATATTAACAAGTTTACACAGTTTACTTACCGCCTTAAAATAGATTAAAAAATAATGCACAATACATAACTAGTAAAGCAAAATTTTAATTTAATTCAGTCTTTTCTAGCACCGGTAAATGCATAAGCCCACCTTGCATTTGAACACTACTCATATATGTATGTGTAATGTATGTATAATGCCAACTCGAACAAGCTGTTGAGCCATGTTGTGCCAACTCAAACACCTCTCATTACATGTCATTGCAAAGCATCTACACTGTTTTGAAGGGTTCCCAGATGTTTTTCGATATCCATCCCCAATTTAAAAATTTTTATCCTCGAAATTCCCCAAAAAAAATTTTAACTATCCCCAAAATTCCCCACTAAAAAGTATACTGTTTTCACTGACATTAACGCTTGAATACTTTAGTTGCACTCTAGTTACTTCATTTAAAATATATAGTGTATACTTGTTTGTGTATTATTTAGCAAACTAAGTTGATTGAGGTTTTAACTCACTATTTCTTTGGATAGATTAAAATAGTTAAAACTTGCGCTTATGAATAAGGATTTGAGGTGGGTGGTTAATGTTTTTCTCCTTCATTGGTGGTATTATTTGTTTGAGGCAGAGTTGGTAAAGTTGGTACAATTGTACTTTTTTTGGTACATTTCAAACCTGAAAAATACAATGGTACACCAGTGGCTTTCTTAGCATTAGTTGGTTTGGTTTGTCAAGTTTAAAAGACTTTCAAATAAATAATTCAAATACTTAAATTAAGGTCGGGATTCCATGTAGCCTAGAAATAAGTTTCCAGTCAGTTTATTTTAGTATTGGAATACATAATTAATTAAGTGAAAGAAATGAAAATAAGCGTGCATAATCTTAAAATATATTTTAACCCAAAAACCTGCAGAAGATATTTTTAATTATCCAACCCTTTTATCGACAGTTTAAAGGAGCTACCGGTACTCTTTCCGTATCTATGCACACAAATGACTGTGATTGTCGAATGACTCGCCATTCGATAAAAGGATAACATAACATTTAAATTTACAACCAAAATTTTAAGCCAGTTGGTACAATTTGAAAATTGCATTTACCATCCCTGGTTTGAACATCAATAATTGCCTTATATAGAAAATCTGGATACTAATAAATGAAATAATTTCACGCACGTTTTTTTTATAATGTACATATCTAGATAAATAGTTTGCATTTTCAAATTTCTTATAAAGGAATTTTCTGATCGATTGTAAAAAATCAGGTAATTTCTTCAAAATACACTCGATGAATTATTTTTTAGCTTATTTAAAAAATATAACAATAAAAAAATTACGTAGTGAAATTAAGCCCTGTGAAACGATCCAACTAAATTTAACTGTTTAAAATAAAAATTGTTTTTGCTTTTACGGCATATATCGTCGCGTTTCTTCTTAAACCACGTAAGCGTCATTTTTTCGAATATGACTTTTTTGGTTTTTATGGTAGAAAATAACATTTGCCACCAGACTACATTCTCATCTTAACAAGTTTGTATAAAAAATAAAAAAACCATTTTCATAACCTCATAAGCGCCATACAAATGATATTTGCATGCAAAATATAATAGTTTTTATTTATTTAATATTATGCTAATTACCCATAACGTTTTATAATAAAAATGCAATTTATTTGTTGGGGGAAAGAGGAAAGATCTGGCCTGAGCAACCAGTGAAATACGTATAGGGACTAGCTCTTTCCCCCAACAAATAAATTGATTTTTATTATAAAACGTTATGGGTAATTAGCATAATATTAAATAATTAATATTTGAATTCCCAAAAATTTTATTAATACATAACTATAATAATTATAGTTTTAATTATAGTCATAACTATAATAGTTTTTATATTTCAAGTTGGAAATGTTAAAGACTTAACCACTAAGTTTTTTTGTATTTAAGAATAAAAAAATCGAGAAAATTTCAAGTCAATTGGAGCAATTTTTGGTAAAGTTAAAATTTTTTTTTTTTGATAAATACAAAAATAAATGTTAATTTACACACAGAAATTTGGAATTTGCTGGTTGCGCCAAAACCACGTAAGTGACAGATTTGGCTACAATTAATTGTAAGTAATAAATTTACAAAAAAAAAAAGTTTCTATACCCTTCAGAAAGTCGCACAGCCATGTTTTGCCAAAAAAAAAATTGTTTTCAACCCCATATTAAAG
>OX451215.1:112664566-112953115 GCA_949628195.1 Phasia obesa | reverse complement strand
TGTACTTATTTTATTACACAATGCGGCATATTTTTAACCGACTTCAAAAAAAGAAGGAGGTTATCAATTCGTCTGAATGTTGCTTTTTTATGTTTGTGCCCGCAGAACTTAGTCATTTCTGAACCGATTTTAAAACTGTTTTCTTTATTAGAAAGGAAATGCTTACAGATTGTTCCCATTTTAAAAGAAGTTCAGAATTTTGAAAATTAAAGGGTGTCCCCATACAACATACGTGTTTTTACGTGTATTATAAACCGTAAAGGGCACCCTTTTAAAATTAAAAAAAAACTGCTTATTACTATAGCTGCCAATAACAGAAATTAATAAAAAATACAACTTAAAAATTAAAGGGTGTCCCCATATGTAACGTCAATTTAAATATATAAACCATTGACCAATATTTGTAATCAGAAATTAAATATTTAGAATTAGAAGTTAAAGGGTGTCCCAATAGTTGATGTAATTTAATGTATATTGCAAAACTTTTGAACCGTAACAGAGAGACGGTTGATATTTACAAAGAACCTGTATATCTAAGTCCTTTATAACATCGAGTATATAATTTAAATTTGGAAACTAAAGGGTGTCCCCATAATTGATATAATTTTACCTATCTAGCCCTATCTTTTGAATCGTTATAGACAAACACTTGAAAATTAGACAGAATCTCCACTACTATGTCCCGTATAATAACATTTATAAATATTTAAAATTGTAAAGGGTGTCTCAACAGTTGATGTAAATTGATGCATATGGCCAAATTTTTTAACCGTTTTAGACAGACATTTGAAATTTACAAAGATACTGTCCCTTAAAATAAGTGTTTAATTTAAATTGCACATTAAAGGGTGTCCCCTAGGTGATATTGTTTAAGCTATATGGCCATATCTTTGGAACCGTTACTTTTTATTACTGTGTCAGTAATAATAAGTGTAAAAAAATAAAGGGTGTCCTCACATCTGACGTAATTAGTCGTATATGGCTTTATCTGCTTAACCGTTACGGATAGACATTTGAATGTACAGAACGTATATTACTATGTCCGTTAGAGCAACAAGTATTTGATTTAAGTACTATTTCTTACAGATTACTTCCTTTTTAACCGACTTCAAAAAAAGAAGGAGGTTATCAATTCGTCTGAATGTTGCTTTTTTTATGTTTGTGCCTTCAGAACTCGGTCATTTCTGAACCGATTTTAAAAATTTTTGCGCCATTAGAAAGGTTATGGCTACAGATTGGTCCCATTTTAAAAACAGTTTAAAAGTTTTAAAATTAAAGGGTGTCCCCATACAACATACACGTTTTTTACGTGTATTATCAAATTTGTAGGTCACCCATTTAAAATTAGAAAAAAGTGCGTATCACTATAGCTCCCAATAACAAAAAGTAATTAAAAAATAAAATTAAAAATTAAAGGGTGATCCCATAGGTGACGTAATTTCACCTTTATGGTCCTATCTTTTGAACCGTTATAGACAAACACTTGAAAGTTGCACAGAATGTTCGTTACTATGTCTGTTATAATAAGTATAAATATTTAAAATTAAAAATTAAAGGGTGTCCCATTAGTTGGTTTATTTTGATATATATATGGCCAAACTTTTGAACCGTTATAGACAGACAGTTGAAATTTACAAAGAACTTGTATTGCTAAGTCCGCTAAAATAACAAGTGTAAAATATGAATTTGGAAATTAAAGGGTGTCCCAATAGTTAATGTAAAAGTGATATATATGGCCAAACTTTTCAACTGTTATAGATAGACAGTTGAAATGTACAAAGAACCTATATTGTTTAGTCCGCTATTACAACAAGTATAAAATTTGGATAAATTAAAGGGTGTCCCAATTATTGATGTAATTTGACCATTCCTCATCTTTGGAACCGTTATAGACAAACTTTTGAAAAATAGACAGAGTGTTCACTACTATGTCTGGTATAACAACAAGTATAAATATTTAAAATTGGAAATTAAAGGGTGTCCCAATAGTTGATGTAATTTGATGTATATGGACACAAAGTTAAATTTTACAAAGAATCTGTATGACAAAGTTCTCTTTAACAAGTATTTATATTAAAATTTGAATTTAAAGGGTGTCCCAATAGGTGACGTCATTTGATATATATTACCATATCTTTTAAATAGTTATTGACAAACACTTAACAATTAGACAGAATATCCATTACTATGTGTGTTAAAATAAGTATAAGTATTTAAAATTATAAATTACAGGGTGTCGCAATAGTTAATGTAAAAGTGATATATATGACCAAACTTTTAAGCCGTTACAGACAGACGGTTGAAATTTACAATGAACCTGTATTGCTACGACCGCTATAACAAGTATAAAATTTGAACTTGGAAATTACAGGGTGTCGCAATAGTTAGTGTAACTTTATGTATATAGCCAAACTTTTTATTCGCTGTATACAGACAGTCGTTTGGCATTGGTTTGACCTGAAAAAGCACAGAACCCTGGGGTCTTGTGCCCCTATATACTCCGGAAGTACTGCTCCCCAGGTAGATAATAGACTGATATTTGTTTTAGATTATTGAATTCAAAAATTAGTTTTTTTTATCTGAATTGACAGTTTGTGCAATGACATTTAAAAAATCCCGCTACAATCTTCCTCGAATATAATATAATCATTGTATAATTACCGTCTTAAAGAAACATGATTTTAAGTTTGTCTGTTTTGAAGTCGGTTTTTTTTTGCAAGAATTATAAATTTTTAGTTTAGAATTGATGCACATACATATATTTGTTTTGTAGTCTGTTTTTTTTTTGTAAGAATTATTTGTAATGTTTATTTATTGAAAAAATAACACTTTAAATAAACAAAAAGTTGAAATATAGGTATATTTGTATATATTAATTTCATATATAGTCCCTTTATGGGCGTCTCAAATATAATCAGTATTCATATTTTTAAATCTATGTCCATATATATGTTTTGTAATAATATAAATAATATTAATTTTATATACATATTTTGGTTGTAATGAAAAAGTTTCAAATAAAAAACATTACTTTTACATTGAAATTTAAAAATGCTCGTAGTCAAATTGGTAAAAAGAAATATGTGAAAAATAATGAAATGATTCACTCTGTGAGCCAACAAAACCTACCTTTATTATTATTTTTATCGTGGTACTAAATCTTTTGTTTTCGTTTGTTAGCTGATTTTCATATATCATTTTGGTATTCGATCTTCTATAAATATGATAAAGGACAGGTATTGAATTGTGGTATTGAACAAACCTTTTTCTAACAAGGTATAGGACCGCCTCCAGTGGCACGTATCTACTTAATAATCTAGAGATTATATAGTTATCATTACAATAATACTAAGTTATTTGTGTCGCACTCAGTGCTCTTTAATATGTGTTTTCTTATTAAATGTATGATGAAATTATCACTCAATTCTTATTATTTCACAATGCGACATAAACCTGTTTTGTTGAAAGTGGGTATGCTACTGATCAGGGTTGTCAGATGTGGCGATTTTCAATATTATTTGGCGATCAAATTTTGGATTTGGCGACATGGCGATTTTTAAAATAGTTGGCGATATTGCTGGCGATTTTTCATTGCCTTTTGGCCAATATTAGAAAATGAATTGAAGCTCGTTTTACACTATAGCACTGGGTATTAAGATTTTCATTGTATTTTGTAAACGCCATCATTCACTATCATACTCAATCGTACGAATTGTCAAAAACAGCATGTGTGCAAAAAAAAGTA
This sequence comes from Phasia obesa, assembly GCA_949628195.1. NCBI lineage: Eukaryota > Metazoa > Arthropoda > Insecta > Diptera > Tachinidae > Phasia > Phasia obesa. Next base: position 112,949,370 of record OX451215.1, on the reverse strand, counting down.
TGATAGTGTGGATTAGAAATGTATGTTTGTGACAGACATTCTTTTTGAAAGGTTTTTAAGATTTGATAATCTTTTGAAAAAATTCATAAAATAGTATTTTTTCATGCGATCAGAGTTGCAAAATCTTGTTTTGTGTGATAGTGTGGCATCTACAACGCCATTTTGAAACGATTTTTTGAGTAGGATAGTAAATCCTGGCCTTAAGATAGTAATCAAATGAGAAATTTGTGATTGTCAAAAAATCTAGCGTAGCATAACATTTCGTTTTCACACTATCACACTTCAAAGAAAATGAAAAATATCAGCAAATGAGCAAGCCGATCTTAAGTTTGTTTTGCCGTTCAAGTTTTCGGTTGAAAAAAAAAATAAATAAAAAACAAAACAAAAAATAATACGTACATTCAACAATTTCTAGACATGGCAAAGTGTAGACGTAGGTGATAAGACTAATGACAATTTACGGCAAGTGCAGGACAAAGAAAAAAATACCGCGGCGAAGTATCGGCTGCTACTCACGCAGCTTGGTTCTTTTCCTTAAATAAACACAACACTGATAAAATGAAAAATCACAAAAATTCTTCGTAAAGTAGCTCTGGGTTGGGAAACACGTGCACGAGTCATTGTTATTATCGTTTAAAGTCAACCAGGCCGTCCTAGTTGCTCGGCCTTCGAGTGGTTTACGTCTCACACACACTGTCTGATTGGATTCCTTGTACTGTATTGGTGGTTGCATTAATCAGCCACGTGTAATTGTTTTGGTTATCGTGTATAACCTAGGAATTTTAATTAAATAAGTCGGTCATTGGAGGAGCACCATTTTTAAAACTTAAGTTTTACTGGAGGAGAACCATGTAACTCAATTTTTTTTACTGGAGGAGAACCTTTAAACTCAAGTTTTTTTCACTGGAGGAGCACCATTAAACTCTCAATAATTTTACCTAGCTGAATATGAAGTCTCACTTCCTATACGAAGGTATAGGTTCCGCTGCAGATTTTGGAGGAAGCTAAGGCAATCACACCCTGGCGCTTTGGCCTCATACCTTTGCCATTTACCAAATTTGTTTGGACAGATTAATAAAATGAAAAATGTTATTGTATAGAAAATTTTCTAAAAATAATTTGGTATTATGGGATTTCCGTATTATTTCTGATTTTAATAACATATTGCTTTCACACTATCACACATTCTTATTGCATTTAAGTTTTTGAAAAGTATAGTAGTGTGAAGATAGCTTAAGGAATATCAAAATGTATAACAAAGAAATTGAAGTTTTGAAAGTAAATTGTTTTTTATACATATTTAAATATGATTTTACTTCTGGAAACCGGAAACTTACAAAACATATAAATTTACTTAAAACATATTCTAAATAAGAACACGATGATAAATACCTTAAGGATGGGTATCTTCAGGTCTCTATTTATTATAATAATCACTTTTTTTCATTGCCTTAATAAACATTTTCCATTCTCGTTTTCACTAATGATTTTAATTAAAAAACAAAATATTTATATATTTTGGCGACTTTTTTCTATTTTTGGCGAATATTAGCTATTTCGATTAAATTTATTTTTTGTGGTTTGTTAAAAATATTTTAAAATTAAAAAATATTGTATATATTACGCCAAATTTTAATAAAAAACTGCTTTGGCGATTTTTCACACCGAGTTTGGCGAAATAGGTGAAAATAAATCTGACAACCCTGCTACTGATTGAAAATTTTATATGTTTTCTTCTCTTCGTGAAAGTCTTGTTGAGATTGTGTGTGAGTACCAGGGTTGCCAGACTTATTTTCACATATTTCGCCAAAATTGATGTGAAAAATCGCCAAATCCGCCAAACAAGTTTTTTGTTCAAATTTGTCTCTAATATATACAATATTTTTTTAATTTTAAAAATATTTTTAACAAATCACAAAAAATAAATTTAATCGAAATAGCTAAAAATCACCAAACATATAGAAAAAGTAGACAAAATATATAAATATTTTGTTTTTTATTTAAAATGATTAGTTAACACGAGAAAGGTAAAATTTTTACTTAAAACAATGAAAAATAGGGGTTATTACAATAATAGGGGACCTGCAAATACCGATCCTTAAGGTATTTGTCACCGTGTTCTTATTTAGAATATGTTTTATAGGAATTTAATTTATGCAATATTACTAAAGATCAACAGATGTGTGCCACTAACCCTATTTTAATTCATAAAATTTTTAGCATGTGTTTCGCAGTCGAATTTTGGAGGAATTCATTGTTGTAATCGATTTTTCTATCCAGTAGTTAGCAGTATACGAGTATAACTTAAATAATAATCCAAATTTTCAAACTCAAGCTTGAGTTCGTTCTATTCCTTCTAAGAAAGAATAAATTAAATTACAAATTAGGTGATATTATTAAAGAAAAATTGGTGATTAATTTTTCTTTAAAATTAATCACCTAATGTGTAAAAAATATTCTTTCAACTTAAAGAGAACAATAAACCTCCTTTGTATGTAAAAAATAAGCATAAAAAATTAATTGGAATTACCAAGACATCAAGTACAAAACTAATATATGTATGTAGCTGTACATAATTAGATAGAATGTCATATTTTTTATAATCTTTCTAAAACAAAAGTTAAGCAGCCTTATTGTGTAAGGCGTTGTCGTATAAAAAACTAAGCGTTTTGAAAAATGTCGTTGGAGTTTTTCATCACGACTGAAATGAAAACAGCAATGTAAAAAATTAAAAGTAAGAGGTAAGTCTTCCAACCGTACTAGTTTTCTTCCAAAGTATTTTTTAAAACTATTTTTGCTTAAAAATGCGTAGATTTGATTCAGATTCGTTGATTCTTTGATTTTTTGTATTTTTTTTAATTGTTCTATCGTATAGGCAAATTTTGTTTGTTTTTTGAACTAATTAGCTAATTAGATTTGTTCTTAACTTGCTTTATTGCAACTCTTTTCTTAAATAAATTTGGGGTGGATGGATAGGTAGAAAAAAATAATAAAATTCACTGAAGAATCCTGCAAATTTTACTTTTTTCAGTGAATCTCTAAATGTAACATTTTCTATAATTTCTAAAAAAGATACACAAAAGCTGAATACTAAATATGACATTCGCTCCAAGCATCTCATGGTCTAATCTGAGCTATTAGTAAGGCCAACCTCTCATTTAAAGAAGTCAAAAGGTATAAAAAAAGAATCAAAATAGATAGATGATGGATAGATGAAACGATAAAAATAAAGATAAGATTCTCTATATCAGTTAAGAAAATAGGAAATTAAAGAATCAACATTAATTAAAAAAATCACAAAATTAAATATAATAATCACGTTTAAGCACTGTGTAATATTTGTGCTATTACGGTACGGAAAAAATTAAAAAACGTCATCGACTGTGCTATATACGCCTAACACAATAAGGCTGAATATTTTCTATTATGGTTGGTTGATAAGTATCCAAAAGTATGTTAGGATTCATAAACAATTTGGAAAACAAGAAATTATGTTTGTGATAAGAAACTGCAACATTTTAAAATCGAAAGATAAAGTTTCCAGTTTCCAGAATAAAATCATATTTACATATAACATTTTTAAATATGAAATGTTCGTAAACTTTAAATAAATTTATATGTTTCGAAACTTTCCGGTTTCCAGAAGTAAAATCATATGTAAATATGAAAAACAATTTACTCTTAAAATTTTAATTTCTTTGTTATCCATTTTGATATTCCTTAATTCAGTTTCTAATGATGGCCAAAAGTCAATGAAAAATCGCCAACTTTTATAAAAATCGCCATGTCGCCAAATACAAAATTTTATCGCCAAATAAGATTTAAAATCGCTACGTTTGGCGAGAAATCGCCACATCTGACAACCCTGGTGTGCACCCAGAACTCTAAGGGGTTTGCGTGGGTCTCTATGCCATTATTGATCAATACCCTGAAGGAAACCTGGGTACTCCAATTCGCCACTTGTGTCAACTATTTTGGTTACTCTCTGTCGACATTGTCTACATATGGTCCCAAAAGAACTATCTAGTCAATAGTACAAATGTTAGTAGTGCATTTTCAATGACAGACACATGTTAAATGTCTATAGTAAATAGCATTGTCTGCGGTATTATAAGTCACTAGTACTGGTGAATGTGTCAATAGTAAGTCAGTATAGTTTCACTATTGACATTTCCTGCAGAGTAGTGACTCCTCTGTATGTCATAGTAATAAAACGCTATCTTTTGCTATTGTCAAGTCAATTGTAAAATTCGAACACGATTGGAGTAGGGTAACAGGTGCCGCAAATCCAATTTGGGCCTGCAAAGATTGTATTATAGAAACAAAAGAAAACATTCTAAGTACCTTAAATACTCGTATATAAGTTTTAGTCAACTTATCTTACTATCAGTATGGCTTTTTAGCATTTTTGAAGCTAAATTTAGCATTATTTTTTTCAACTTTTTCACTTAGAGTTAGCATTGTTTTTAGCATTTTTCAATTATTACGTTTTGGTCTACCACAATTTTTTGTCGATTATAAGGAATTACTACAAATTATGACTACTACAAATTTGACTTTACAATTATCCCAATAATGGCATACTGCATTATTCTAAAATCGAAAGAATTTAAACCTTACAAGTTTATTAATAGTTGTTTTATACCACAGTGAGTTTGATTAGTTTGGCCCATTAATCGCAAAATAAATGAATTTTTATAAAGGAACTAATTGATTAGACGAATACTTTTAAATTATAATTATTTTATTGATCAATGCACACAAGTAACGAAGAGTGGATAATAAACAACGAAGACCAGCGAGCTAAGTGCGATGAGCTTGCAGTTTCCATAAGCTAGTTGAATAAGCATAAGTTGAACATAATTACAATGATCTTGCGCGAGTTCAAGCAGTTTGTTTTTGGTATTTTCTTAAGAAATACCAAAAACTTAAAATCTCTTGTGCAAGTAAAAAGCATTAAGCCTTATCCGAAAGTTCTACACAACTACTAAACAAAACACACTGAGTGTTTCGAATATGAGACGAGAAATACGGCACTCACTAGTATAGAAAGTTGGTTTTACTCGGTCAGCTCATTGCGTTTATCAAACGAATAGACGTTTGCTTACTAATAGTGTGGTACGAGTTGGCATGTGTTCAGTAAGCTAGTTTATGTTCGAGTATGCCCACTTGCTTATGACCTTATGAGCATATCCATTAGATGAGCTTGAAAATGCAACTGTTTTCCCCTAACGTTTACCTTTTAGTTACATCAAGCACCCAAGCTTGCCATTTGAAGTATCAATCACATAGTTTAGTGATATCAATTTATATTATATAAATTTATTAGCAATCTGCATTCCTCGTTTGATTACAATCGACTGTCTAAACGATTGAGTAGTTGGCTTAGTGGTTACCGTCGTGATACTTGTACTTAACTGTTAAACATGCATAACACAGTAAAATTGGCTGCAAAAGTTAAAGCCATGCTTTTTTGAAATGTGACTACGTGACATCCAAGAAACAGGAAAAACAAAAAAATGGGTATTTTTTTTATCATTGTTGGGTAAACAAGACTAACAAATTAAGAAAAAGCTAAAAATGTCATATATCAATTCAGGGCAATGTTAGGAGCACCTTAGCAGAAAGAAAAACCAATTTGAGTTACAAGTATTCAACGCGTACACCAAAGCTTGACAATCAGCAACTTTTTGATGTTTATATACATATGTATATGTATTTAAAGAAAGAAAATGCCAAACTTTGGCTCCCGTGAACTTTTGGAAGGATTTATTGTCCAATTAATAAATCCTTTTTTTGCTTATAATTTCTCAAGCAATGAGAAATTATAAGGGCGAGAGAATTTGATTATGAAATAGATAAAGAAAGTAAAACAAAGGAATTAGTCTACGAGCAAGGGTAAAGAAATAAATAAAAGCAAGAGATGCTTGCCAATTTGATGTAGAAATATGAGTGATTATTTTATTTTTTATATTATGCCGCGAAGGCTTTTTAGTACACAACATTATGTTTCATTTTTCCAATATATTGGTAATAAGAAGTAAATTATTTATAACAAAATTCATTGAATATAAAAAACGCTAGAAACTATTTACAGTATTTTTCGGTTAATTGACCCTACGGTTAATTGGTTTCCACGCTTAATTGAACCACATGATCGGGCAAAAAAATATTGCATACGAAAACACATGTGTATTTCCTCGGATAATTGTACCCGGTTAATTGATTTTCCCGCTTAATTGGTTCAAAATTCATGTCATCAAAAATAAATTTCCTCTTACTTTTACCCGGTTAATTGCAATATGTATTATTGAAAAATAATCTGGCATTTTTGCACATACAACGCGGATGAGAGCGCTTTATTTTTCAAAGCATTGCCTCCAAAAAGCCTTTGCAAACAGGGATACCGTAACACTGGATTCAAGTCATCTAAAGTGCACATATGCGATTTCTTTTAATTCATTAGTATGTATATAGTTCCCATTATGCGTGATTTCTGTAATTGAACAAACTGTTCAATTAAACGAGTATCGGCTAATTGGTTCCCCGGTTAATTGAACAAAAAGTTGTGCAAATTTTGATGTGCAATTAACCGAAAAATACTGTATAACAATATTTTCTTTAATTAAAAATTCATTTAGAAATATAACAATGATACTATAAGCAATTAAATATAAAAGAAAAATAGAGCTAATTTGTCCAATTCACAAGGGCCAAAGGTTGGCCGTTTTAAAACAGCCCGAGTTAAAAAAAGAATCAAATAAAACTGTCACCTGGAATTAGTTCAACATCACCTTAGATAGAGAAGTTTTAATGTAAAGTCGTATGTTTCTATTTTAGTTATTTTATATGTAAGTAAATATTTCCATATCATATTATTGTAAATTTATAAAATAAACATTGATCAACTAATATACATTTTAAAATCGAGAACAATCTGTTATCTATGTAAAAACAAGTATAACTAATTGAGCTGCAATACTACTAAAATTGAATAATTTTAGTAAATATTTCTTCAGAACAGCTTTGATTTTCATCTTCTAGAAGCTTTTTGCTTCTTCGCCAATTCAACAGAGGTAGATTTTAGTCGAATATTGGATATATGGGTCACAAGTGCACAACAAAATAGTAAGGTCTTCATTAGTACATTTAAACATTTTTCTTGTTTTGTGCTCGGGAAAGAATCTGTAGTCTTTGTTCCTCTTTTCTTGCACTTCTTCAGATAGATATTGTGTTGAATTACTGTTCCCCATGGTACAAAATTTTATAAAGTGTAATGGCATATATCTCCAAGAGTAGTTATCGTTATAAATTATACATAGCTGTTTCATTTGCGTACTCTCCAAATTTGTTTGCATTTATCTACGTGCTACATGATCTACACCTGTGATAGACACAGCAGTTTCTGTATCGGAAAAAAATCTCCTTGCAGTGTGTTTGCATCGTTTGAGTTTCCTTCTCCTTGTTTTGGTTGATCAATTATTAGGTATAGCTTATGATATTTTTCTTGAATTTTTTCTTTCTTTTTTTTATCTTTACCTCTTCCCACAGTTTCGCCTAACGAACCAAATAATAACTTAATTTAAGAATATGCACACAGAGAAAAAGCCCAATGTAAAATTAACATGAAGAAATGTTGATTTCAAATCATTGTTATTTTTTTGGAAAAAATAGAATTTAATTCACTTTTAACATTGTTTCACTTTAAATCAACAGGTTAAATTGTTAATTTAATATTAAGAAATGTTGATTTAAAATTAATCACGTTACAAAGTTAATATAACGTTGAATAATGTTGAATTTTTTAAATTCCATTTATGTAGTAAAAATTATAGTTTTTCATGTAAAACTAACATTGCACATAGTTAAAACAAGATTAATTATTGTAAAAAGAACATTGTTAAAAACATTAAAAATGACATTAAAACAGTTTGAAAAAACTTTTGTCAATTTTAAATGTGAACTGACTTTTGCTCATGTTAAATCAACATGTTAATAAAGTTAAATCAAAATTGTGAAACGTTAAGAATGACTGAAATAATATCAAAATAAAATTAATGTATGTTAAAACAACTTGAAACATGTTGAAATGAAATGAATAAATGTTAAATTGAAAAAAAAAATTAATAAAAAGTACCGCTACTTTACAGCAATAAAGAAACAAAGCATTTTATTCTGTCGCAGCTTCAAAACTTATCGCAATTGCAGTGAAACAACTTTTAAGTGAGTTTAATTCATTAAATAATTATGTCTGCGGATAACAATAATAATATTTTTATAAATTTAACAAGTTTTGAAGCAACCGGTGGAGAAAATATTAATTTTTTAAGTGACTAAGACGGAAATATTATAGTAAACATTCCAAATGTGCAAAATATTACTCAAAATTTCCAATTAGACGAGATTTTAAGAAGTTTCAATTTAAGTGAAGTAAAACCTTATTTGGAAAGTAAATATACATATTAATATAACCTATATATACAAATAAATATATTTGTTTAATATCTCTATCAACAATAATTACTTAGAAGCTGAAGTTACATATGAAAATTTAAAATACTTATCAAAGGATGATATAAAGGAAGCTATACCACCTATTGGTCTTCGTGCTTGTTTTCGAGAAAAATTGTTTAGTTGGAGAAAAAGTGAGGTAAATACAAATAATTTTTGACACTGTATTAAGTAAATTTTTGGTTAACTTTTTCTTAATTTTTCTACAGCATGGCATTGATGACGAAACCTTGTCTGAAACCATTGCCAATTAATTAGTTTTTTGGCTACAAAATCAATCTAATGTTAGTACAACAATAACACCGACTTCATCGTTTTCAACAACTGTTGGGGGTTCCAGGCTGTCTAAGGTAAATTTCGAAAGGCGATTTTGAATTTTTTTAACTATTTACTATTACCAATGTTTCCTAGAGCTTTAAACTCATCTTAGAAGATAGCCTTAAAGGAAAAGCCATTTTAAGCTTCTATGAAAAAAATTGCCTATTAATAAATTCTTTTCGTGCGGATTTAATAAATGTAATATTGGAAGATATTTTTTATCGTGATGTAAAATTATCACCAATAGTAGATGAAATAGTGGAAAACTTTTCTTCTGAAATAAAAGTATGTATTGGTATTAATTTTTTTTCTAAAAACACATTTATTCATAAATTTTTATCTTCTAGGAATACTACTTTATACCACGAGGTAGGAAAGCAAATCCTGGTGGTAAGTCCCAAATCCTTTGGGACAAATATGTCAACCAAAAAGCAAAACGCCTGCGTTCATCAGTAAAATCCAAAGATAGTTTGGAAGCTATAGATTCGGTCTTGCAGGAAGCTTGCTCTGAATTTGATGAACCAGTTTCACTAGCTTTAAAAGCATCTCTTTCAAGGGAGTTTTCTAACTGGGATGAAGTTCAAAATAAGTGGCAAAGGACATTTTTATTAAGACAAAAGGAGCTAAAGTCATCAAAAAATAATTATGAGTATCTTAGCGGTTGGCCAATTTATTCTAATAGCAGATCTTACGAACTAGTAGGCTTTATAAATATATAACTCAATAATGATTTAATTTTGTTTTTTTTTTTAAATAAATATAGATTTTGAACTACTACATCCCAACAAAGACCACCTTCTTTTCAGCAAATGGGGCGTGTTCATGGAAAAAATTAGGAGATATTATGGTATGTTCTGTAATCCGAAACCGAGTGAAATTGAATCCGAAAGAAATTTTAAATTGTCATAACTTTTAAATCTTACAACATTTTAATATAATTTTTTATACATTTGATTAAAGACCATTCACATAACTTCTTTGATTGCTAATGCTTTAAAATAATAGGCGCAATTAAGTTATATTTTTCTTTAAAAATTTATTCGATTTCAATTTCACTCGGTTTCGGATTACAGAACATACCCGATTATAATCTACACATAAAATACAAAAAATCTAAAGAAGTTCTCACAAACTCAACACGAACTTCTGAACAAAGTATGTAATTTTTAGTTCCCTCATTTCTACTTTTTATTTTATATTACCACCCATTTTACTAGATTCTTTAGATTGTATATATGCCATTCTACTAAATGCAGTAATTTTACCAACAGCACGTTTTTCGGATCAAGTTGGAAAAAAATCAGTCGAAATTTCTATAGCAGATGCGGTCGAGAGCTTTATAGTACATCTTATATCAATAAATAATTATGAAAAGGTAATATCTGAACTCCGAGAAAAATATTACCATAGGGGCTTGACGGTACAGCCTTTTATAATAGTTGTAGGTCACAGTATATACAATCTTGAAAAATTTTTTGTCTATTTTGATAAAACTACTAAAATTTCAATCGTTTTTGAAATGTTTAGACACGTGCTTTAAAATAATACATACACTGTCTTTAGAATATCCAAAAGGTTGTGAAGGTCCATGGAATTTTATACAAGAATATTTCTATGAAATTAAACTTGTAAATGATTATAAATTACCAAGTATTTATTCTTTACCTAACTTTTTAAATTCGCAATAATTAAATACATAATGTTAATTTGTTTTATATGTAATAAAGACTTACCATTTGTAAGTGACTTAATACAACATTATCAAATTGATCATTTTCTTAATTCCACAAGTACAATTCAGTGCAAACAAGGCGATTGTTCTCAAAAATTTACGTGCTTCAAATCTTTAAAAGCTCACATTAGTCGTAAGCACCTTCGAAATTTAAATCAAAATGGTAGTAATGTTCAAACTCCTATTAGCTCCGGTTCTGCTAACGTTCATAATATGTCGATTGATGATGAAGATGATACATTAAATCGAACATCTTTAACTGAATCTGAACTAATTTTAAAGATTTCCAATTTGAAAAACCAAATATTTAATTTTTCTTTATTTTTGTACTCGGAACCAATGATGCCGAGAAAAGAAATTCAGACTATACAAAGTTTATTGTTAAATATTTTCTCCAATATCGAAAAATGTGTTAGAGCAGTTTTAGGTACTGCACATGTAAGCAAAAATTTAAATAATATCCTGAAATTTCTAAAAAATCCATTCATAGAAATTTCGACAGGGTACAAGTTTTTTAAAGTTTTAAAAGAAAAACAAAATTACGAGGAACCCGAGTCTTTTACTATTTCGAATTAAATTTCTGAATGTATAACTCATGGATATCCTAATTTGGACGCCAAAACACTTAGCTGCTGTTTTATGCCACTTAAATTTCAATTGACAAGACTTTTTAAAATACCTGGTCTTTTAGATATATCTTTAAAAAATATAGAAGAGTCACTTAAAGGTAAAACAATAACTAATTTTTCCAATGGAGATGTTTTTAAATCACAAAAAACTAAATTTTCAAATAAGCACATCATTGCACTGTTTATATATTTCGATGAATATGGAATTAATAACCCCTTAGGTTCCCACTCAAAGTCTGTTTTAGCAGGATATTATAGTTTGCCTACTTTGCCCCGGCAAGTGGCATCAAAGCTAGATTTTATTTTTCATTTGTGTTATATAAACAGTTCTGATATTAAAACTTTTGGAAACGAAAAAATATTTTACCATTTAATACAAGAATTAAAGTCTCTAGAAGATGAAGGACTCGAAATAAATACAGCACTTGAGACGCATCGAATATATTTTACCTTGGGTTTGATTCTTGGCGACAATTTAGGACTCAATTCCATACTTGGCTTTGTTAAATCTTTTAATGCAAAAAGATTTTGTAGAATTTGCCGTCGGGAGCGCTGTGAGATGCAACAAGATAATACTGAAATTGATAATTCATTAAGAAATCAGGAAAGTTATAACGCTGACCTTTCAATGGATAATTCTAGCGAAACGGGCATAAAGACCAATTGTATTTTTAATGAACTCAAAGCCTTTCACGTCAGCCAGAATATATGACTAGATCTGATGCACGATCTTTTTGAAGGGGTGTGCATTTATGAAATTTGTAATGTAATAATGTCCAACTCTCAAAAATTTTCTTTAGAAGTTTTTAATAGTCGCAGAAGACTGTTTCCATATGGTGAAGACGAAGTAGGAAATATAGGCCCTGATATATTACAGAAAGCAATTCAAAAGTTTAAATTAAAAATGACAGCTCGGGAATTGTGTACGTTAACAGATTACATACTTCTTATAATTGGAGACTTAGTTCCAGAAACCAATCGCTACTGGAAGTTATTAGTTTCTCTTGTAAAAATTATGGACAATCTATTAAGAAGTGAATATACATTGATTTAGATATGCTTAAATCCGTAGTATATGAGCACAATAAAATTTATTTTGAACTGTACGGATCACTTAAGCCGAAAGCCCATTTCTTGCTGCACTATGTAACTTTTATAAAGAAATGTGGACCACCAAAGTTTTCTTGGAGTTTAAGGTTTGAGGCCAAACATAAAAACACAAGAAGATATTGTAATAATATTAAGTCTAGAGTAAATGTTCCATTTACGTTATGTAAAAAAGCAGGAATAAATTTTGCAAAATTTCTTGTGTATTATGAAAATGGTATTCCAAATAATATTGAATTAAATGATAATAATATAATTGAATCCATACATGAATTCAGATATATATTTTCGCGTTTACAAATTAATTTTGATAATGTTGTATTTTGTGATAAAATTATTTTCTCAGGAATAGTTTATAAAAAAAATTGTTATGTAACAATCAAAAGAGAATTTCTAAGTTTGTACAAAATTTTCTATATTGTAAAAGTTCATTCTAAAATTTACGTTCTTTGTTATGAGGTTGAAACTCACAAATTTGACGAGCATTTTCAATCATATGTTGTAGGCAAGTTAAAGGATGAAATAACTTTAAAGGAACTCAACGAATTTACAAGCCCACCTTTACTTATTTTCCCAATTAATAATGGTAAAATATATTTAAGAAATAAATATTTGTAAATTTAAATTTATTTTTTTATATGTAAATATAAATATAATTATAAATAAAACTACAAGAAAATAAAATAAAAAATTACTGCTTTTTACTAATAGGCTGTCCCACTGTGGGCAGATAGTTAAACAACATTTCGTACATGTTTTTTCAATATAGGAACCATTTTAAATTAACATGAAATTTCATGTTATTTTAATATGACTCTCATATTAATCCTAAATAGTATAATAGTTAATTCGACATTAAATTCGTATTGATTTAACATTAAATTCATGTTGTTATAAACTTTCTTAATATTAATTCAATAAGGGTCTTAACATTATTTTAACATGATTAGCCATTTCATTTAATCGGTATACAATGTCATTTGAACATGATTTCTAGTAGTTTTAAAGTGGATAACAATCATTTTTATTTTATTATGAAATCATATTAAATTAACATGAAACGATTATGAAGCAAAATTGTTAATAAAACTAGTTGAATTAACCCTGTTTTAGTTGATTTTACTATAATTTTTTTCTGTGTGTGCTCCATAAAAAATATTCTGGCATGAAGAAGGTAGAATCTAAATTCATACGCTTCCTTAAAACTATCGTATTGTGGTGGGGGTTGACTTAATTGACTTGATGTTTTTTGATATATAATGCAGCTTGACAATGACTTTGTTTGAGTTAAAGCTTGTGCAGTTTTCCCATCAATCATTGTGAGACACTGGTACTCTGGTATTTATTTTCAAATGAGTAATACAGCTTTGAAAAATGAAAATTTCACTGTAGTAATAAATAATAAATCAAATTACTTGAAAAGTAAGAACATTGAAACCAACAGAATGAATCATTTACAGTACAGCAAGCTTTTGGTGCTTTATATTCGGTTAGAATTGGCATAACTTGAACAAGTGCAATTCAAAATGTGATGATGCAAAATCTTACATCTTAAGCACAAATATATCCTGGTACATTGATAGCTACAAGTCATATGTGTTCAAATCGTAGTTTGTTTTCAAAATTGATTAAATGTAATGACAATATCATGTTAGCAAATAAGAATTGAAGGAATTAATAAAGAAGTGTTGCCGAAGGAATTTAAACTGTCAATATACTTGTAAATAATAGAAAAATTTAACTTAAAGATGTGTTATATTCCCCACACAAGGTTGTTCAATATGGAGGAAAAATCAAATTCAGTCAAAATGGTGCTGTTTTTATCGCTTTTTATGGCAGGAAGAGAGGAGAATCCGTGTTTAATCAGGAGATACCAACTGCAAAATTACGCTCAAACAATGAAATTTGGTACGGACATTTAAACTACCAAAGTTTGTATGAATTGTCTAAGAAATGGTGAAGAAATAAATTTATTTAAATTAAATTAATTTATATAAAGAATTAATATGGTTAGTAAAATGCATGCCATTAAATTTCCTTAACAATCGTAAACTAAATCTGGTGAGTTATTACATTTAATACATTCAGACGTATGTGATCCTATAAATATTGATTCAATTGCTGGATCAAAATATTTCCTAACATTATTAGATGACAAAAGCGAAGTTTTTTGAAAAATTTTAAATGTTTAAGAGATTTTATCAAAATAAAATGCCCTCGTAGTGGCAACGGTAGAGAATATCTTGGTAAAGACTTTAGTCGGTATTTAGAACAATGTGGAGTACAACGTCAGCTCACGGTTCCTTATACGCCACAACAGAATATAGTGACAGAAAGAGTTAACCGCGCAGTAGTAGAAATGGTTCGTTAGTAGATTCTGGTCTAAGTCAAAATCTCTGGGCTGAAGCAGCAGCAATATCGGCTTATTTACGTAATAGGTCTCCAACAAAATCTTTAGATGGCAAAACACCATATCGATGGCTTAATATAAAAAAGGCTCAACTCAATTTTTTTCAAAATAGCGTTTTTTGTTTCTTCTGCAAGACAGATGTCAGATGCACCTTTCATATAAATTTCAGGTGGATATAATTGCAAATAACCGATTTATAACGATTTAAAAAAAAGGCCTAAGTCAAGTCAAAGAATTTTTGAAAGAAAAAGGCCTAACTCGTTTTTTATTTAATTGGTGAGTCCGGACTATGTGCAGTTATATGTATGGATGTACAAGCGGTAAAATTAATCCCTCAACTAAAGACTAGTGCTGCAAATTCATAATTTTACAATATATAATATTTTAACACATGAATCAGACAATTATGTATGGGATGAAACAGATGGATGTATAATATCTTCCGTTTTTGCGACGTGTGTTATTAAACACTTGAGGAAGATCCAAACACTATCGCCAGAAATTCATCACGTAATTATTTACTCGGATGGGTGTTTCTACCAAAACCGCAATAAAATATTATCTAATGCATTGTTGGCTTTTACTTTGGAAACACATATAACAATTGAGCAAAAATTCTTAATAAGTGGACACACGCAAATGGAATGTGACTCAAGCCATTCCCTTATAGAAAAAAAAAATTAAAAATAGGCAAATAAATTTGCCGTCGGAATTTGTACAATTAATAAGAGTGGCACGAAAATTTCCATCACCCCTACAAGCTCACCAGTGCTTAATCCTCTATTTCAAGTTTCAGGCAGACGTACTGGCGATCTTACTGTTAGCATGTTATTAGCCTTGGCGTATGACCCATCAGGATTAATATATTTCAAAACGGATATAAATGACGATTACGAAGTTCTACCACATAGATCAAAGTCGGCGATTAAAGATGTACTCCCTAATTCACTTTATAAGGAAAAAATAGCAATCACGAAAAAGAAATGGGACCACCTACAGGATTTAAAAATGTTTTTACCTGCAGATTGTCATCTTTTTAACCGACTTCAAAAAAGAAGGAGGTTATCTATTCGTCTGAATGTTGCTTTTTTTTATGTATGTAACCGCAGAACTCATCCATTTCTGAACCGATTTTATTTGAAAGGTTATGATTTCAGGTTGATCCCATTTTAAAAACAGTTCATTATATTAAAAATTAAAGGGTGTCCCCATACAACATACATGTTTTTTACGTGTATTAAGAACCGCAAAGGGCACCAAATTAAAATTTTGAAAAATTGCGTATCGCTATAGCTCTCAACAGCAGAAATGAATAAATTTAAAATTTAAAGGGTGTCCCCATAGGTGACATAATTTGACCTATTTGGGTCTATCTTTTGAACCGTTATAGACAAAAGCTTGAAAATTTTACAGAATGTCGATTACTATGACCGCTATAATAAAATGTATAAATATTCAAAATTTTAAATTAAACGGTGCTCCAATAGTTCATTTAATTTGATGTATATGGCCATACTTTTGAACAGTTGTACACAGACCGCTGAAATTTACAAAGAACCTGTAGTGCTAAGCAAGCTATAACAAAAAGTATAAAATTTGAATTTGGAACTAAAAGAGTGTCCCAATAGTTAATGTAATTCTATGTGAGTGACCAAACTTTTGAACTGTTAGAGACAGACAGCTAAAATTTACAAGGAACCTGTATTGCAAAGTCCACTATAGCAAGTATACAATTTGAATTTAGAAATTAAAGGGTAGCCCCATAAATTATGTAATTTGATCTATATGGCCGTATCTTTTGAAAAGTTAAACACAAACACTTGAAAATTAGGCAGAATGTCCACTACTATCTCTGGTATGATAACAAGTATAAATAATTGGAATTATAATGTAAAGGGTGTCTTAATAGTTCATGTGGTTTGATATATATGGCTAAACTTTTTAACCGTTATAGACAGATAGTTGAAATTTACAAAGAATCTTTCTGGCCAAGTCCCGTATAACAACAGGTCTTTAATTTAACATTGTAAATTAAAGGGTGTCCGAATATGTGATGTTATTTGATCTGTGTGCCCCTATCTGTGAAACCGTAGACAGAGGCTTGAATGGTGCCCCTATAAAAGACGGATGCTGATGAAAAGAGGAGAGGCTTGACTTCAAATAGTCTTCATTTTTTCCTCTAAGTTTGGCGCATCTTTTATTTGATTCAAATCTAATTCTTACAGATTACTTCTTACATTTTTAGTTTAGAATTTGTGCCCTTCTATCTGTTTTGAAGTCGGTTTTTTTTGCAAGAATTATTTATGATAACTTGTCTTATAAAAACTAGTTCCTTACACTTAAGTTTTTATGTAATGCTCATAATTTCATGAATTACTTCCGTTTATTATTTAAACCTGAATTATTATAATAATTTATCTCATTTTTGTTTAAAAAAGGCCTATGTTAGATAACTTCATTAAAATGAAAATAAAACTTTTTTTAAAGAGAAATAAAATTTGTTGGTTGTTTTTATTAAAAATTGTATTAAAATTTTTGTTGCATCTAAAATTTTACGGGTTTTATTAAGTTTTTTCCTTTTCCTGTAAAGTAATAAATAATCGAGTTAGGCCTTTTTTATATTAAGCCACATCTTGTCCATATGTGATATGGACAAGCAGTAAGCCTAGTAAAAAATTATGGTTCAAAGTAGTCGTTTTAAATAAAAATAAAGGAAAATACGATCCAAAGGGCTCAAATATGGTGATGGTATCTAAGGCTGTCGTTTATATGATAGGAAAAATCTTGAACTTATTGAGCGTCGTAATGTTTTGTTCAATGAAAGTAAACTGCCAGCAACAAACACATAATATAGAAAATCAGGGAATGTTTAGAAATTTAAATAACGATGATTTTGAATATTCAAAAGCAGAACAAGTATATAGCGATAGTTCTGTAGATAAATGGGCCAGTTAAATGTGGCACAGGTAGACCAAAAATGTATCGAAATTGGAAGCCAGGTCGTCCTAGGAAAATTCCTCCATTTTTTTTTTTAATATTTTGTACTTTTTTGTTGCAAGATCAAGTTATGGGTTGAGTATAATGAACGATGATTTTTACATTGTGGTAAGTTGGCCAAAATATTGCCATTTTGCCGAGCATTTTGGATATTCTCTCTAACTACTACTCAGTAGGGTTGAAAGAAAAATTTATACAAATAAGGTGATTAATTTTAAAGAAAAGAGGCAGAATTTAAACTCAGATAACAAAAACGAGATTGTTATCATCTATCTTCACTTTCTCCTTTGGTAAAGTAAGGAGCTTTATATGACAATGTGGGAAGAGCAACTGCAGTTTGCTACGAGGAAGTCAGTAATTGTGTATAAATCCTAATCAAATTTAAACCATGGTAAAGATTAGACTTTCACAGTAGTGCCATTGTTTATAACATTTCTTTAATTCTGTTAAATGGTTTTACACATTGCATTTTAATCAATTAAATAAGTGTAAAAAGGTGGGAAGTATAGTGTTATATACATAATTTCAATTAAGCCTATGCATGCAATATCCTACCACCAAAGACAATTTGTAACATAAATTTACAATAAAAAACATATTCAAAAATAATTAGTGTTTTCATTCTTAATGGCGTGACAAGACGCACTTTACAAATTAAAGAAATGTTGCCCCTCGAAAGGAATTTCTTATTATCAATAAAGAAGTTGAATTGTCAATAATCTTGTCAAATACAAATTGAAATACGTGTTAACACATAGTTAAATTTTATTTCAACATCACATGTATAAAAAATATACAAGATTCATACATAACCCGTGCACTAGTTTCAATCAAGGCGAATTGACTTTTCCAGGGAGATAAAGCAGGTGATTTTTTTGCTTGTTATAATATCTTGACAAAAATGTATTATTTTATACGTGGTAACAATTTTTTAAAGTCGTTATTTTGTTGTAGTTGTTGCCGTATTGCTCTCATCTGGTAAAATCAATTCACCTCGGCTTCAATCTAGCCATTGTTACCCGCCAATTGTTCCGATTTCGTATTCGACAAAATCTTCTGATTTCGAAACTGAAATATTACCGAAATGGTAACGATTTTTTAACCGACTTCAAAAAAGAAGGAGGTTATCTATTCGTCTGAATGTTGCTTTTTTATGTATGTAACCGCAGAACTCAGCCATTTCTGAACGGATTTTAAAATTTCTTCCTTTATTTGAAAGGTTATGATTTCAGGTTGGTCCCATTATAAAAACAGTTCATTATATTAAAAATTAAAGGGTGTCCCCATACAACATACATGTTTTTTACGTCTATTAAGAACCGCAAAGGGCACCAAATTAAAATTTTAAAAAATTGCGTATCGCTATAGCTCTCAACAGCAGAAATGAATAAAAAAATAAATTTAAAATTTAAAGGTTGTCCCCATAGGTGACATAATTTGACCTATTTGGATCTATCTTTTGAACCGTTATAGATAAAACCTTGAAAATTTGACAGAATGTCGATTACTATGACCGCTATAATAAAATGTATAAATATTTTAAATTAAAGGGTGCTCCAATAGTTCATTTAATTTGATGTACATGGCCATACTTTTGAACAGTTGTACACAGACCGGTGAAATTTACAAAGAACCTGTAGTGCTAAGTAAGCTATAACAAAAAGTATAAAATTTGAATTTGGAACTAAAAGGGTGTCCCAATTGTAAGTGGGTTGTAAGTTGTAAGTGACATTTTAAAGTTAACTTCGATGCATTGGTCATTAAATTCAAATATCACTGGTTGAAGTTCTTTAATTTTATCTCTTATTTTGCCAACTTCTTCAGTTATGACATCTTTAGTTTCTTTTTTGTAAGCAAACTTTATTGGTCTACAAAATTTTGTTGATGAGGGAATTTCATTCTTCCATACATCTATCTCTGCAGCTCTACTAGTTTACGGCTCTGAACCAATATAAGTTTTTGTTAAACGTAATGGAACGAAAGAAATCATGAAGAAATTGGCATCTGATGAATTTTCCGCATTACATTGTTTGTATTCTTTCTGGCCAGAGGACACATCCCCATTTAGAAAAGTTATGCTGCAATTTTTAAACTTCTTTAAATAGTCAGCATCAAATGTCTTTAATAATCGTTCTGCAGTGTGTTCAAGAAGATCCTGCAATTTTATTTCTGCTGAACTTGAAGTTACCTAATAGCAGTTGGTGAAGGTAAGCAATCTTTTTTGGCAGAAACTATATCTCGATATGATGGAAAAATTGCACAATTTTTTTCATTGGTTCGCTTCCGCAATTCTGTATATTGGTTTTTAGTCATTTTCAAATCCAAAAATAGTGCAAATGCTTCTTCTGGAGTAAATTTATTTTCTTCAGTTGGTGTCGGCATACTTTCTAAAATCCTTTTTGTGCGTCTGGGGCTTGCTTCCACTATTTTTTCAATGACAGCAATATTACTCTTTTTAGTTTTCGATGGTTGAATTTGATGCAGAAATGAATCCTTTATGATGCTACAAGAAACTTCTCCATTGATATGTTTAAGCTTGCGTCTTCGTGATCTTTCACTACAATTATCAATTAGCTTTGCTGATCGACCACCTTTTCCAGTTTCCGTGGTAGTTACTGATGGCTTTTTAAAAATAAGTTTATTTCTTAGCCATTCTTGGTTGCGTGAGTAAAACAATATCTTGTTTCTGGAACATTGATTGTACCGTTTTCTTTAAGTATTTAAAAAGTTTTTTATTTTTAAGTTATGAATTTTAATTTCTTGTTTGTCGCATATTTTGAAGAATGGATTATTCATTATATGTAAAATAATGTCGTTTTCATCTTTCCGTTAAAAATATATATCAGATAGAACACTATAACTGAATTTAGCCATTGTTTTACAATAATGAAGAAAAAAAATTAATGCATGGATGAATATACTATTGCTCGAAGTTTCAACATGATCTTTTTTACCTCTTTGAAACATAATATAACAGTACTTGGTTTTACCAGTTATTTCCATTGGTTTTAAATTTATTTGCAATTTTCAGATATTTAAGTTGTGTAATATTAGATGGCAATAAAATCATTTTTTACCTTTTCCAAATGAATTGCCAGATACCACATAATTTGAGAGTTCTATTGTCATTTTTGTCAAAATTTTGATACACCCTTCTATGTGGACTAGGTCCAAATATGGGCCAACTTCTCCTAATTTGAACAGAATTATTTTTTGGGTCAATAAGAACTCTTGTACAAAATTTCATCAAAATATATGCATAATAGCCACATTCACATACAAATAACTTCTCAAAAAATATGACGTGCATTTGTACCGAATATCTTACCTTGGGTCAGAAAAATTGCTGTAGCTCAAAAAGTGCAGTCCCGATGCATGGAAATGTATATATAGGAATGTAGGGGAGAGTTAGGGCTACAAAACAGTAAATTTGTGTTTTGACTCAGCTTGACTCACAGGAGTTGTGCTCTATGATGTAGGAAATTTCCGGTAAATTTTATCTTTTTTAACAAAAATATTTAAATTGTTCTGAAAACAGTAGAGCTTCAATTTTTTTACCAGTAATAGGAAATAAGTTAAGTTACAACACAAAATTTATTTCGTCCAAAAACCTTGAAAAACAAAGTTATGATCATTTAAACTTTAAAAGTTAACTAAAAATATCATATATTTATTAAATTCTGAAAAAGCCCATTTTGGACCACCCTGTTCTCAGTGAAATATTTGAAATAGAGTTCTAATTTTTGGGCTCCCGAGGTTTACTACTGTCTACTTTCATACGAGTCTAATAACTTTAAAATCGGAGAACAAAAACCAAAAGGAGTTTTGGCCGCTATCTCAAAATATTGACCACAGTGCGACGTTTTAGTGCTGTGGTAATACCGGCGAAGGATTTTATTTTCTTACATATAAATCAAAGTTGTATATATTCTTTTTATTTGATCAGACAAAGAACATTAATGTCTTAATGAATTCGTGACGACAAGTTTGATTTCAAAAAAACTACCGCAATGTCCAAACGAATTCCTTACAAGTCTTTTTTTGTGCAATTTTATTTATTGAATATTCAAATATAATTGAACTAAGAATGAGTGTTGATGTCATAATTTAGGATTCATCTTGCTGGGGTTTGGCCAAAAAAGGTAATATATGTCATTCTTTTTTTGTTTTTTTATTTCGGACCAGCACTCAGGGGATGACCCCTACTCATGTAAAGCATTGTGCCAGAACTAGGAAATTAGGTTATGGGAAGGAGGATAGAGGGAGTAATGTTTGTGGACATTCGATTTGAATTTTCCAATATTGTAGTTGTCAGGAAAGACCTCTGTAGGAAGATGATTAAACAAGCGAACTGTACGGATAAAAAATTAATTTTCTCTGTAATGCATTGTGCGATTCACTGGCCAATCGACCACAAATGGATAAGCTCTTAATGAAAAGCGTGTTGTGCGCGAAAACGTGCGGATATCGGGAACTAGTTCCCTAATCTCATCAGAGCACATTCCATTGTAGTAGCGATAAAACAGCGAAACACAACCCACATTGCGTCGATGTTCAAGAGAGTCAATAGAGTTGGATACCCTATTGTCACCTTCTTCGCCCTCTCCTGCACGCGGTCAAGTAGTTCCAAAATATACTTTGGAGCACCGGCCCATACATGAGAGTTGTATTCCATTTTTGGCCGGATGTAAGTGTTATAAATAGTAAGGAGATCGGATGAGGTGAAATATGTTTTACACCGTTTGAGAAAACCGAGACACTTGAAAGCTTCTTTTGAGACTTCAAAAATGTGCTTAGTCCATCGAACGTCACACTGGATTTTCATGCCAAGAATATCAAGAGCTTCTGATTCCTTAATACTTATACCACCCATAATTACAGATGTAGCACCATTTTCGGCCGAACGCCGGTGCGTTAGCATACAACATTGAGTCTTACGAGCGTTAAAGTCAACTCTATTTGCCCGACCCCAATTAGATATTGTTACGAGATCGTGATTGAGCGTATCATTCATGTTTTGCCGCTTGGCACCAATCTCTAAAAGGCTCGGCCGTCTGCAGAATGAATACGAATGGCAAATGCTGCTATCATCTGCAAAAGTGTAGATAGGGTTGGAAGTTTGACAGAGGTCATTTAGAAAAATAAGAAACAGGGTAGGAGAAAGAACAGAGCCTTGCGGTACCCCTGAATTAATCTTCAACTCGTTTGATGAAATCCCATCTATAGCAACTCGTATAGTGCGATCCCTGAGAAAGCTCGATATCAAAGAGAAAAGCTATCACCGACACCAAAAGCAATAAGTTTTGACAGGAGTGCACTATGCCACACTCTATCAAAGGCCTTGGAGATATCTAGAGCCACCACCTTACTTTCGCCGAAACGGTGAATGGATTGACACCATTTTTCCGAAAGGAAAGCCAGCAAGTCCCCTGTAGAGCGCCCCCTACGAAAACCATACTGGCGGTCGCTTAGTAAGCTGTTTGACTCCAGATACTTTACAAGATGAAAATTTAGCATACTTTCCATTACCTTAGAAAGAGTAGAACAGACTGCAATTGGGCGGTA
Source organism: Phasia obesa (assembly GCA_949628195.1). NCBI lineage: Eukaryota > Metazoa > Arthropoda > Insecta > Diptera > Tachinidae > Phasia > Phasia obesa. The sequence continues at coordinate 112,926,101 of OX451215.1, read as the reverse complement.
ATTATCAGGGTTGTTAGCCTCTTCTTTTTTTGTGGATTGGCGTTACATTAGCTAACTTCCAGCACATTGGAAACTCACCAGCATGATACAAGGTGCTGAAAAGAGTCGCTAATGGACGTGCTATCGTCGAAGAGCACTGTTTCAAGACCAGTGCTGGAATGCCATCCGGCCCAGATGACTAGTTAATATTAAGATCTGCTAAGACCTTTTTAACTGCACGTGCTCGAAAGAATATCTTTGGCATAGTTACTGATACTCTGTCAAGCACGGGTAGTGGCTGATTGCTTTCAGGCAAGTAGGAATTTCTTGCAAATTGACCAGCCAGAAGGTTAGCTTTGTCAGCCGGGTCAGTGAATATTTAGTCATCTTTCAAAAGAGTCGGAATTGAAGAACTAGCATTATCCTTTACTCTTTTGACAAATGACCAAAATCTCTTACTGCCCCGAGGGGCAGAAAGAACTTTAGTACGAAGACGCTCATCGTGTAGACCTTTTTCACGCCTAAGTACTTTGGCACAGGAAGATCTCGCTCTTTTGCGTAGCGAATCAGTGTCTGCGTTTTTATTTTTACGCCAGGCACTAAATGCTTCCTCTCTGAATCTGACAGCATTTTTATACGTCTGATTAAACCAGGATTTCATTCTAGGTTTAATCGAAATTTGCTTGATGGAATAAAAGCTTTCATTCCTAGCAAAATTATGTTTACAACCATTTCCGCCATGGCATCAGTGTTACTGTCTAGGAAACAAAGTTTCCAATTAAAATGCCGGAAAAAATCGTTGAGCTCAGCCCAACGAGCCTTATCGTATACGTATTTTAAACGTTTCCTCCGAAAAGGAGGCGGATATGGTGCAGTGATCCGAGTTACCTAGAGGTGCATTAACGTTTACTTCGTACTTTTGAGGATGCGAAGTTAAAAAAAGATCGAGAGTATTATTATGGTGCCCTTCAACACACGAAATATGCGTTGGCTCATTCACTAGTTGCGTAAGGTGGTTGTGCGCGGCAAATAACTCAACATACTGGCCTTCTGGAGATGTATGGCTCGAATGGCGAAGACAAGATGAGTTGTGAACATTGAAATCACCAGCAACAACAATTTCACTGTTCGGACAACTATCAAGTATCTTCGATATAGAATCGAAGCCGGATAAAGTTTTGTCCCTTCCCGCGTTTGGACTTCTATAAAGAAACCCGAAATGCAAATAGTGCGACTTGATTTTGAATTTAACCCATAGACAGCTAAATTCAGGATCAGACGAGCCTAATGATTGCTGGCACTGGTACACAACTTCATTGCGTATGTACAACACAAGGCCCCTATGGAAACTAAAAAGTGATAGAAGGTGATACCCAGGTAAGGGAAAATCCTGTGGATCAGCATCTTCAGATACCTGAGTCTCACATAAAGCGAAAACATCCGGACGATGGAGACAAACGTGAGCATATACAGAGAAAAAATTCACTCGTAACCCACGTATGTTGCAGAAGTCAATTTTAAATCGTCCTGACATAACAGCTGATGTAGAAAACTCAAATCGATGGTCTATTTTATAATACCGGTAACCAATGAAATGACTGCTGTTGTTATGACTACCCAGTGGCCAGTGTTATACCTTCGCCACTAAGAAGTCCAACAACAGTTAAGACACTGCCACCAGTAAAATAAAATTAAGCTTGTTAAAGAATGAAAATTAGGAAAATGGAAAAAAGATCACAAAAAAAGAGCCATAAAAGCCCTGATCTGGTCCTTTTGTTAGGAGCGGCCGGTAGTGCCAACACTGTTGTCATGTAGATTTTGTTGATGTTGTTGTAGAATTTTATTTTGTTTCAGTTTGGTTTGGTTTTGGTTAATTGTTTTTGTTGAATATCAGTTATGTTTTTATTTTTTTATTATATGTATGAATGTTTTGTTTCACTTTTGTAAAATTATATTATATGTTGTTGCTTTTAGTTATTTTATTGCACGTTTTATTGTTTGTTTTAAGTTGTTTTTCTTTATTTTTATTGTTTATTTAATTTAAAAGATTGGTTTTAAAAAAACATTTGTCAACTATTTAAAAACGAAAAACGAACGAACATAAAGTTAAGACAAATAAAATAAGACAAAAAAGAGACGTGCGGACGATTCAAAAGAGAGAACACTACTGTGTTCTGTCTTTTGAATAGAAAGATTCTTCAACCGTTTGCCTTGTTTTATATATTTAAAAACCTTGTTAGTATTAATATTAACTCTGTTTCCTTTTGTTAATTTAATTGAACTGTTTTTTTGAAAGTGGTATAAGTCCATATATTGAGATATTTAAAAATATTGGCCAACTTTAATTAATTCGAGTGATCTTTTTTATACTATATAAATTTTATTATGAAATAATATTTTCTAAAATTATTTGAAAAAATAATCGTTTTTTTTAGCTCCACATGGACACTTTCAAAAATTGGGGGTGCTGTAGCTTAAGTGGTTAGCACGTTGACTACTAAGCAATGGTCACGAGTTCAATACTCAGCCGAGGCAACATCAATTTTTCTGATATGTATTAATTCTTCTTTATAATAATGCATATCACAGCGCCCTCCTTCGCCGGTATTACCACATAGCACTAAATCGCCGGCGAAGTAAAATAATTATAAATTGGCTATGCTAGCTTCAAAATAATTCGCCTAAATAACACCAGATGCGAAGCTTTACTATCACACTAACCATCTGTCTTATCTACTACTATCCCTTTCCGAAGGAAGTAACACATTTTATAATAGGCATTAATTGCCTGAGTGTTACTTCTCTTTTAAAAAAAAAAAAATAACATATTAAAAGAAATAAAAACAAGAACAAATTTAAGTCGATATTTTTACAGAAATAATGAACCCTGTTTCTGCTATGTCTAGAAATTCTTGAATGTATGTATTATTTTTGTCTTTGTTTATTTTTTCTTTTATTTATCGAAAACTTGAACGGTCAAACATACAAACTCAAGTTTCAGCAATTCTGCCGGATACATAAAATTTCTCAATCGCCTTTGATAGATTTTTTATCAAGGCGAATTAAAATAACCAGGTGGGATCGCTAGATCAATTGATTATTTTCTTCTCCCCTTTTTTTGCCAATGTTTTGTCAACAATACATGCTGTTTCTTTGTTGTATTTATTGCAGTAGTGCGCTCACCTTGTATAAATTCGCCTTGATTTTTTATTTTATTTAGTGTGAAAACGAAATGTTATGTTACGTTAGATCTTTTAACAATCACAATTCTCATCTAATTTTTTTCTTACAAAATCCAATGCTAATCTTAATACTCAGTACTATTGGGTGAAACAAGCATTAACGAGCAGCGTGCACTGACCTAGCAATAATCAATAATAATTGCTATAAGACAGTTATTTTAATTATTAGGAATGAACTTATTCCTATTTGAAAAGAAATATTTGTACGATAGCATTGTACAGAAAAACTGTTTTTTGTTTATTTTATGTCAAAATATAGCTTTATTAAAATTGAGATTGTAACTATGGAGAGGTGTATAGCTAATAAAAATTACCGTTAACTTAGTTTTTTTTTAAAGTCGACTTATACCACTTTCAAAAAAAAAAACAGTTTAGTTAAGTGCTATAATTACTATCAATATTGTTATGTAATTTAACACGTTACATAAAAACATCTCATTTTTATTACAATATGTATTATTATATATTATTGTTTCAACTGAGACATTTATGTTTATCTCTTATACAAAATTAATTTAGATTTTATTAGCTCTCTACTTAATTTAGTGGCTTGCTAGTATCAACCTAATGTAAGAACGATAATAAGAAGACAAAGTACATGTATTCTCAATAATCTCAATTGTAACTATATGAACTTGTTATTTTGCATTTGGTATAATATTACTAAAGGTCTTTCTATTCGTTTTGGACTGTGAACAACTAAACATCAATTTAATAAACAGAGTTAACCAACCACATTATTACAAGGGGCCTTTCCTTTTTGTGTATGGAGTTTAAACGGTAAATTAAAATCTATGTAATCTAAATTCAAATTTCATAAAATAAATAATAAAATCGTAAACATTGGTGCCGAATCCCAGGAAATAGTTCCCCTTATCAATTTTAAGTCTCGTGATATTTAATTAACACTAACCTACCGACACTTCTTGTATACCTATTCCTACCGGGCTCGGTCAAATTGACCGGTATTTAAAAAAGTTATCGATTTTATTAATCAATGCAGATAATGGTTGATTTGTTGATGAATGTATACAAAATTAGTAATTTTCATGATATTTTACACTTTTAACATATTTTTGTTGTTTTATAATCATTAGAAAATTTTATTCGCGAGTATTTCGTACGAACAAATCTGAACTTGTGGAAGATGTTGGTAGAAGCTTCTTTTCTTGTGATAATTTAAATGCATCGCCGAACTCTGAAGCTAACTGGAGTAAATATTCCCGCCTTAATATTTTCTCGTTGTATCCTCATACTCAGGCATTTATTCCAGCAAGGTTCAATATTGAAAAATATCTGAAGTGTGGTAAGTAGTGGTATTACTCATACAGATTTTTTTGAACATACATTCTTGAGATATTAATTTATGTTTGGAGTATTTTACTTAATATCATATTATAATTGAATTTTATGTATGGATATCATTTTATAATTTAATGTAATGTGAGCAATTTGACCGCAATTTAAAATTTAAATATATAAGTAATTGATTTTAAAAAATAAAGACAGAAAAGATTTAACCAACAAGATTGAATGTTGTTTTATTATTATATGGCGACCGTGATAGTGAATTGGTTTCGGTCGGGTGTGAAATTTTTCTTTTTTTTTCATTGAATTTTTTTCTCCCATAAAAAAAAAAAACATTTAAGTGAAAATTAATTACATTTTCAAAAAGAATCTGAGAAAACAAAAGGGACATAATTGTGTGAAAAAAAACTAAGAAAAAGCGAATGAAAAATGTGCTTTGTAAAATATAATACAAAAAATATAAAAACTGCAGTAATTTCAGAGATTGAAGCAAAATTGACGTAAAGAGTTAGTGCACTAAATAAAGAAAACAAATAAAAGTAAAGAAAAAAAAAAAAAAAGAAATAATAAAAGAAGTCTGTAAAAAAAACTTACAAAGCAATTTTGGGAAACAATACCAGTTTCCATTAAAAATACTGAATTACTGAATATTAATTTTTGTGAAAATTATACAGCGTCATGCGGCAACATATATGTTCAGAAGGCTGGTTCTACATGTTAGGTCTATAATATAAATGTATTTTAATAATCATTAAAATAATAATTTTTATACAATTAACGATAATTATATTCATATACAGTATACTCGCGAAACGTGAGCAAACTTTTCTTTAAACTTTTGTAAATTAATATTTTACGAAATAAAATATAATGGCATGGTGGAAAAACATTTTAAAAGCGATACCAGTGCTTTTCGCTGGTTATGAAATAGGAAAAAATGACAATAAAAAAAATAGACGAACATAGTCAACAGTTAGAAAAATATATAGAACAAACGTTGAAGATGGAAAATAAACATGAAAATGAGGACTTAAATATATTTGAGGTGATAGTCGCAATAATATTAGCTTTAATGGTAATTGCCTACATTACACGACTATTGTATATATAATTTTATTAATATAATTTTATTAAGTGTGCAATGGCAGGAGTATAAAAAGAGCGCTTTAATAAAGCATTTAAATGCGTTAACAAGAAACGAACAATAAAGGAAGAAACATTAAATAAACACATTAAAACACTAAAAAAGACATACAACACTATCAGAGTTATCTTACATGGACACTACCATTTATATACAACAGAACACAAAAATAGGGCTAATGAATTTTTTTTTTAAGTTAAGAGATAAACTTTTAAAAATATTTCATTAATATAAAATTAACATTAAAGTCCCACTAAATTTGAACAAAGAGGTCACTGAACAAATAACAGAAACAGACGACAGTGATAGTGACACGAACAGAAAATGAAGTTATAGACAAAACTACAAAAATTGTGCCTTTATTTGAAGGTAACGTAAATGAGTTACAAAGTTTTCTAGATGCCTTAGCTCTGATTGACAAAATCAAGGATGGACATGAGATAGTTGCAATAGAAGTTATAAAAACCAAATTAAGGGGACATCCAAGGAATGTTATTACAAACGAAAATACTATAGAAGCAATTAAAGTAAAATTACAATCATCCATAAAAGGAGAATCCTCTGAGCTACTATGTTCAAAACTAATGAACATAAAACAGCAGTCCAAATCGGCCACAGTATATGCGGAAGAAATACAAGAAATTACTAAGAGATTAGGAGGAGCATATATTCTAGAAGGCTACCCACAGGAAATTGCAGAAAAATTAATTAGGCAAAATGCTAATTCTTTAAACGACGTCGTTTCAAAATTTATAGCAGCCAGTACTGAGGCTGCTGAGGGGGTCAGTACCAAAATTAAATAAACAAGAAACCAATATTAAATCAATATACCATTTAAAACTTAATTGAAGTAGTTTTATAGAAATTGAGATTTCGACCAACAATAATTTAAATACATTTTTAGTAGATACAGGAGCTGATATGTCCCTATTTAAAATTAGTGCTCTTAACTCATCTAAATTTTACACGAGTAATATTATTCAAATATCTGGGATAGGAAAAGGATTAATCAGATCTAACACCATCAAAAACTTTTATATATATGGACGATGTTATTGTCACTGGATGTTCAATAAAGCACATGCTTAAAAACTTGGAAGCAGTTTTTCAAAGATGCAGACAGTGCAATTTAAAATTGCATCCAGATAAATGTATTTTTTTAGTTCGGCAGTTACTTATTTAGGCCATAGTTATACGGACAAGGGAATTTTACCAGACAGCAGCAAATATGAATCTATTAAAAACTATCCAAAACCAACAAATAGCGATGAGGTTCGTCGATTTGTAGCTTTCTGTAATTATTACAGACGCTTTATACACTCTAAAATATTGCTGAAAATTTAGGTTCACAAAGTGTCTAAATTTTTGTTGAAAAGAAATTGCTGTCTTATATTATGTCGATTTTATGGTTATTTGCAACAAAAAACATAACTTGTTTAATTTTACACAGAATAATTCTTGCAAAAAAAAACCGACTACAAAACAAATATATGTGCATCAATTCTAAACTAAAAATTTAAAGGGAAGTAATCTGTAAGAAATAGTACTCAAATCAAATAATTTAATACTTGTTGCTCTAACGGACATAGTAATATATGTACGTTCTGTACATTCAAATGTCTATCCATAACGGTTTAGCAGATAAAGCCATATACGACAAATTACGTCAGATATGAGGACACCCTTTATTATTTTACACTTATTATTACTGACACAGCAATAAAAAGTAACGGTTCCAAATATATGGCAATATAGGTTAAACAATATCACCTAGAGGACACCCTTTAATGTACAATTTTAAATTAAACACTTATTTTAAAGGACAGATTCTTTGTAAATTTCAAACGTCTGTCTAAAACGGTTCAAAAGTTTGGCCATATGCATAAATTTACATCAACTATTGAGACACCCTTTAAAATTTTAAATATTTATAAATGTTATTATACGCGACATAGTAGTGGAGATTCTGTCTAATTTTCAAGTGTTTGTCTACAACGGTTCAAAAGATAGGGCTAGATAGGTAAAATTATATAAATTATGGGGACACCCTTTAGTTTCCAAATTTAAATTATATACTTGATGTTATAAAGAAATTAGATATACAGGTTCTTTGTAAATTTCAACCGTCTCTCTGTTACTGTTCAAAAGTTTTGCAATATACATCAAATTACATCAACTATTGGGACACCCTTTAACTTCTAATTATAAATATTTAATTTCTGATTATAAATATTGGACATTCTGTCCAATTTTCAAGTGATTGTCTACAATGGTTCAAATGGTTCATATATTCAAATTGACGTCACATATGGGGACACCCTTTAATTTTTAAGTTTATTTTTTTATTAATTTCTGTTATTGGCAGCTATAGTAATAAGCAGTTCTTTAAAATTTTAAAAGGGTGCCGTTTAAGGTTAATAATACACGTAAAAAACACGTATATTGTATGGGGACACCCTTTAATTTTCAAAATTCTGAACTTCTTTTAAAATGGGACCAATCTGTAAGCATTTCCTTTCTAATAATGAAAAAATGTTTAAAATCGGTTCAGAAATGACTGAGTTCTGCGAGCACAAACATTAAAAAAAAGCAACATTCAGACGAATTGATAACCTCCTTCTTTTTTTGAAGTCGGTTAAAAATGAAAATGTTTAATAAAAGTGTTTAATTTTAAACAAAGTGTGCTTAAAATCAGCCACATATGCCTAAATAATAAAACTGTCAAAGAAAGAGAAATCATAAATGTACTGATCCAGTTTTTTGTTTGTTGATAAACTTTTTGTGTTTTTTTTTTATATTAATTTGCTTGTTAAATCATAAAAGTTATTAAAAACAGATAAATGAAATGACATAAGTAAATGCCAAAGATAAAAAAGAAAATATAATTTCTTGTTTCAACTCAAAAGTTATATTGAACCAAATGGTGAAGTATTTTAAATATTTGAATGAACGCCAAAAATTGCAAGCTGTAAAAATAGTGCCCTCAAATCAGCACCAAATCCTGCCTCACACATGGCCGTGCCCCAAGTTAAGATAAAAAGTTTTCCTAGTAGTGAATTTAAGTCCAGTTCACGAAAATTAGTAAAAGGTGATGGTGATAGCATTTATGGCGTAAAGCAATTGAGTAGCAAAACCCTAAGTGATGGCACTTGCAATGCTTTTCGTGCCGCTTAAGCTCAAGAAAATGTGTCACAATTAAAACAACTTTTAGAACTACTTTCGATCGAACAATTACAAACTAGCCATACAGGATTCTGAGATTTTCTTCTAGCTATGTGTGACAAAAGCAGTTCAGACATCAATACTGTCATTACATCACCAGTATCAACAACATCCGCGGAAGCTGATAAACCTTTGGTTTTAATACAATTTTGATTTCATTTCTAAAGTTTTATAAGTATATTAATCAATCAAAACTAATGGTTCTATTATAACTATTCTAACAAACATTTTTATATTTTTATATTTTAAGTTAATTTGACTTTCCTGTAAAAAATTGTATAAGAATAAATACGGATCACGTATGATCCGACGATCCATATTAAAATAAATGTATATAAATATTAAATGCATTTTTATTCAACGTAAAATGTAGAAAATTCACCAAAGGGAAATAAATTAAAAACAATTTGTGTAATATAATTAAACACATATTTTTTAAAATTCAACAAAAGGTGTAAAAATATAATTGTCTAATTTTAGGTCGAAAATATTCGGTAAAGTGTTGCCTATTATTATCGACCTAATTTTAAACAAAAGTGTTTTAGAGAAAACTTACTAGAAAGAAAGTACCTTTCATATGGTCCACTGACTGTGAAAATGCTTTTAAACATCTCAAGACAGCATTGTTATCCCCTAGAATCCTTCAATATTCAGACTTTGAAAATACTCTTTACCTCACAACAGATGCTAGTAAAGTAGCTTGTGGCGCAATAGTATCGCAAGAGAATGATGGTATACAGCTTGCAATAGCATATGCATCTCGAGCATTCACAAAAGGAGGATCAAATAAAGCTCTAATAGAAAAAGAATTAATAGCAATCCAATGGGCAATTAATTACTTTCGACCATATTTATATGGCAAAAAATTTATAGTCCGTAGTGATCATAAATCATTAACATATTTATATTCTTTAAAAAATCCATTAAGTAGACTAACAAGAATTCGCCTAGAAATGGAAGAATAGGATTTCATTATAGAACATATTAGAAGAAAAGACAATTCAGGAGCGGACGCGCTATCTCGAATTGCTTTTAGTGATATTAAATCAATCCCTGAAATAAACAAAACTTTTATGGTAACAACACGTGCACAATCCAGAAATAAAACTGCAGAAAAAATTATAGAAAAGAATAATGTAATTCAAAAAAAAGCCTAAAGTCTTCGAAACTATTGGCTTCGATAGCGTAAGAAAATGGATTAAACTTAAGGTCGACCGACCTGAAAAAAAAATTACTATTACCAAAAGCTTGTATACAAAATACTATTGCTAATGGAAACATAGATTTAGATCAATTTTTTCCAATTCTTAAAAAAAGAAGCACTTAGTAGAAATATAAAGAAAATACAATTGAATCTAAATGACAGAATATTTAATCTTGTATCCATTGAAAATTTTAAACTTGAAGGAAATCAGCATCTATATATAAATAGGCAAAGACAAAACTTTGGATCCCTTTTTCTCCTATGTTTGTCAACCGATTTTGTTTATTTTTTTAACGGTAGTAGATATTATCGAGCTTTAGTGCACAGCCTATATTTGATTAAAATCGGTTCAGTATTTTAGGAATAAATGGCTCTTTAAATTGCTACCACTACACATGCTAAAAACACACATGTATGTGGTAGCTTCAAGTAAAACCAAATGTGCGTGTTTGTATGCAATTTCATTTTTTTGAAAACAAAAAGAGAAGGAGTAATTATACAGTTGTTTCTCTATTTAAATGAGTAAAGTTGAAAACACAACAACAGATGAGAGTTAATAAACATAATTAAATATGTTTATTTGTATGTATGTCTACACATTCCTACATACATATGTTCACATGTGCAAGAATGACGAATACATGAAAACATCTTATTTACACATAATTAAATAATTGCCTTTTAAATCAATGCAAGAAATTTGAAACAGTTATTTTTTCGGTTTGCATTTGTTTTTAGTTGTTTTGTAAATGCATTTTTTTTCAGCTTTATTTTATTCTTAGCTTCAAATTATTAAAGCCTTTGTTAGGAAGTGTTAATTAAAAGTGTGGTGGTATTTTTTTTTATTATTTACCTTTTTAAAATTGTCTAAAGGGTATGTACATACATACATAATTTATAAAACGTTTTAAATCGGTTTAAGATTTTTAAATATTTTTGCCTTTGAATTCAAAGTGACTGTTATCCTAATTTTGCATTTATTCTGAAAATATATTTTCTTTTTTGTTAAAGAAACTAATTTTTATATTTTTTTGAGATGCCACGAAGACGATCAATAATTGGTAGAATGGAGAGACGGCAACGAGCAATTCAATATCTTACTCAGAACAGATCTGGAAATATTAACACCCACAATCTGCCTAATGACAATGAATTATTAAATAGTTTTAAATGTGCTTTCAATATTGTTCCAAATAATTTTGTAGGTCATAACTGTGGTCCAATGCACTTAATATGCCGTTTTTGTAGTGCTAAGCATTTTGAGTCTGAAGTAACTCAAAATGATTTAACTTCTTTTACAGCATGTTGCCACAAGGGAAAAGTTTCTTTAATGCCATTGTCTCAAAATAGCTTTTTTAATTCTTTATTTAATAATTTGAATTCACAAAACGCTGTTGAAAAGCGTAAAACAAAAAACTTTTTTGAAAATACTCGTGCTTTGAACTCAGCATTTGCAATGGTTAGTACAGAGGCAAAAATTGATAGAAATTGTATGCAAGGAATCTATCATTTTAAAATTCATGATGTGTTTTATCATCGCGTCGGTGCATTGGTGACTGAATGTGGCAGAAAACCATGCTATGCTCAGTACAATTTGATATGAATTACGCACAATTTATTTACTTTTTTTTTAAAATACGTCTCACTACTACGAGTATGTATAAGATTTTTGTTACAATTTTATTTCCCATTTTGTTTCATTTAATAAATATATGAATAACATGAATTGCTCTTAACGTTTCTTTCATTAAAAAAGAATGTGCACTTATGTATGTAAACTATATAAAATGTGTCAGAAATAAATTTGGTCGAATTTCGACCACGGGGCGAACTCTAGTATAAATAAATTACAAATAACGCTAACAACAAAAATATCTATTATTTATTGAAGAAATTTCATGACAATCCTCTTTTTAGAGGTCATCCTGGAACAACCAGAATGCTAAAAAAAACCCAGACAATATTATTATTGGAAAAATATCACCAAAGATGTGAGCCGATATGTAAAGCAATATATTCAGTTCCAAATCAATAAAAAAACAAAGCATATAAGACCCGATATGATTGTCACGCAAACACATCAAAAACTTTTTCAAACTGTAATCATTGATACGGTTGACCCACTTCTTATAACGGAAAAAGGAAATCAATATATATTAACAATCATATGTGATTTAACAAAGTATCTAGTAACAATTCCGGTAATTAATAAAAACGCTAAAACCATAGCTAAGACAATTGTAGAACAATTTGTATTAATTTATGGACCCATGAATAAAATAGTGACATGGGTACAGAATACAACAATCAAGTCTTTTCTGAACTTCTTGCACTTCTAAAAGTGGAAAAAGCAACATCAGCCCCTTACCACCACCAAACTCTGGATACAGTCGAAAGATCACATCGCGCTTTCAACGAATACATTCGCTCATATATTCACGCATCTCGAAATGAATGGGTAAAATACTTTGCATATGCCTTCAATACTACACCATCTTTGGTACATGGATATTGCCCGTTTGAACTAATTTTCCCTAATAATCCATTAACACCGATAGATAAAATAGACTCAATATACAACTTCGACAATTACACAACAGAAGTCAAATTCCGACTTCAAACAGCATCAACTTTTAATTAAGAAATCAAAACTAAATCAAAAACATTCACATGACCAGAACATAAAGAATACTGACATTTCTATAGGTCAGGAGGTATTCATTAAAAATCACACAGCACACAAATTAGAACCAGTCTATAAAGGACCATACAAAGTAATTGAAATTGACGATATAAATAATGTCTTTATAGAAATAAACAAAAAAATAAACAAAAAATTAATACAAATTAAGAAATAATTTTACAGATTTTTATATTTTTTTAGGTTAAAAATTACAATTAATTAAATTTCGAAAAAAAAATATATAGAAAAATAGTTATAATGATTACTAAATTAAGAAGAAACCTAATAATAATAATACTTAACTATAAAATTTTCCTATAAACAATGAAATTTATAATTAAGCTTAAGTTCGTTTTTATACTCTCTAAGAAAGAATTAATTAAATTACAAATTAGGTGATAATATTAAAGAAAAATTGGGAAAATTTAATTTTTAGACACCAGCAGGAGCGGAATGCACATTTTCTAGACAGCCACGTCCGTCATCAGCACTCTTGTATCTAATCTACTTAGGGTAGTGTTTAGATGTAAGCATCATCTATTTAACCAACCAAACCCAGATAAAGGAATACGAGAAAACTTGTATTCAATTATCAATCGTCAGTTGGTGAGAACGAAGTCTACCACTACCTTAAGCTTCCCTCTTGTTGAATATTTTTACTTTAAATATGTATTTACCACCTTATATTTTGTTGTTCCTTCAGCGAACCTTCGGTTAGCAATGAAAGTTACATTTTGTTTATTTGTTTTACTTCCAACATTCGTTTTTAGTTAACACTAATCTAGTATCAAACCAAACTTTGTTGAGTAAACAAGATTGCGTGGTGCTTTGCGATGCTTTGCTGATGACGGACGTGGCTTTCTAGAAAATGTGCATTCCGCTCCTGCTGGTGTCTAAAAATTAAATTTTTCCAATTTTTCTTTAATATTATCACATAATTTGTAATTTAATTAATTCTTTCTTAGAGAGAATAAAAACGAACTTAAGCTTGATTATAAATTGCATTGTATGTAATACAGAAACAGTTCGACTAATAATAATTAAAATTTTTCTATAAACTTTAATAAATTTAAATTTGTAGAGAAAGCTCCTACTGATATCACTTGATCAATGATCTCAGTAAGACCTTTCTCTTCCAAAAAGGGAGGTGTGGTAAAAGTGGAATTACTCATACAGATTTCATTGAACCTAAAGTATGTCATACATTCTTTAGATATCAATTTTTTTCTAGAGTATTTTTACTTAATATCATATTCTAATTGAATTTTATGTCTGGATATCATTTTATAATTTAATGTAACGTCAGCACTTTGACTGCAATTTAAATATATAAGTAATTGATTTGAAAAAATAAAGACAGAAAAGATTTAACCAACAAGATTGAATGTTGTTTTATTATTATAGAAGTGGCCACCTACAAATTTTGTACCATTATACAATCTAATACTTTCCGGTATACGTTTGTTGCTTTTTTCTATTTCTATTTATTTTCGTTTGGAACTTTGGACAATCACTTCTATTTTTTGCTAACTTTTATACACCGTAAGATTTGATTTATATAATTTAATTGAAAATCTAGTCATTTTATCTTTATTTCTTGGGCTAACTGTGGCAACTCACTTTTGTTTCCATGGATTGTTCAAACAATTGTAGTTTTTTGGCTAATAATACACTCGTGAAAAAGTTATCCGTTGTTACGATCCTTCTGTATCCTGTAAATGATTTCATCAACTTTGGAACAACGAACTCCCCAAGTGAAATTAAAAGTTCTCTGTTTCGTCCTTTCCCAAATAGGGAAACGCATTTATTATTTACTTGCTATTGACTTTCTTTTCTTTGGTATTGTGTAATTTTGAACCGCTTTGACATTTTTAGGGTAAATTTCTACAAAAGAATATTTCACTATGTAAGGAATAATAAATTAGCATCCTTCAAATTAGTAATCGTAACAAAATTGCATGAGAAACACTTTAGGACTGCTCTGCTTGAGACTGTACTCAATACTGTTGTTGTCGACTCTTTTTTAATTGCAACCGACTCTGAGATAACCGTAATTTGTACAGATTATATAAAGTTAAAATAGTGCATACAATTATATTACTACCGCGGTGGACCGGTCAAATCGACTGACCACGGTAGGTAGGACATATAATAAATTTTTCTTGGAAAAGAAAATAAAAACGAGAAGCAAAGAGTGAAGAAAATATTTTATGCATATTTTAAGAAAAGTCATTCATTATACACTTTAAATATGTAAAAATTTTACAAAATTTTGAAGTCGGTCAAAATGACCGGCACTGTTAGGTTTAGTGTTAAACCACTAAAATCAAAGGCTTAAAGTATTTTTCTAATACTAGAAGCTTGTAATAGCTACATAGGTATAAAATTAATTAAGGATAAAAAGTGGAATATATATTAAGTTATCATAGCAGTTTTATAACAAAAGTTTTGCTACTTGTTATAAGACTTGTGTTACAAAAGAAACACAAATCAAAAGGTTTTCAACCTAATTTGAGAATGATATCTGTGCTTTTTTTATTAATAAATCGTGATCATAAATATTTGATATCTTCGATTGAATTTTAAAAAACTTAAAAAACCGAAGAAAAACGAGTTTTAACGTGCTCTTTTTCGAAAATAAGAAGTATACCTCTTAATTTTTTAAGCAATGTTAATAAAATTGTTATATTTAGTGAATTTTACAAAATAGTAAAAAAATAATCTAAGTACATACATCTATACATAACACCAAAATCTACACCGGTTCTCATGTAAACAAAATCTCTGCTAATTCACACGTGATTTAGTTTATAACTTAATCTTAGTACATCTGTACATTAAAATCGGTTTTGTTTTCTAGAAATCTTGTTTGCACAATCTTTGCAAATTCATACGTGATTTCGTTAAAACCCTAATACTGGTTCAATCTTTACAGTTAAATCAATTGAGTATTTTATTATTAATTAATTTAATATACATAAATATTAATCATTCTTTAGTACTTCCGTACATAAAAAAGCCATTAATATTTTTTTTTTAATTTTTTTATATGCTATACAGATTGCAAAGGGAAATAAGCAAATGATAATATAATAATACATGAAATAACAGGAGTTATGTATATGCTTCAATAAACTACATACGTAACTATATAAAACAAACTTATCATAAACTAGCAGTGCCCGCCACGTCGCACAGTGGTCCAAATGATCAACTCTCTTTTGAAAAGTCGCATTGACATGAAACTTTGCACGTTCATAGGTTTTATCAATTAAAACACTCACCAAAAAATGGGCGCAATATGTAAAATGGGCGTGGCAGATGTTTTGTTAAATAAATAAAAACAAATACCTGTATTTATGTAAAACATTATTTATTTATCTAAAATTTGTTTTCAATTTAATGAAATATGAATACATATTAAATCCAAATATTCAGAATGTTAAAGGCAAATCAAAGACAACTGAAAATTTTTCAAAAAACAACGGCCTGTGGCGAATAAATACAACCAATTAAAAAATACAATATAATTGCTTTAATCTAATTCACTTTCTGAATCGAGGAACGACTCTGGGTCCAGTATTCTGTCATCCTGAGATGCTGAAGATGGATTATTAGAATTACAAAATTCCCATCTAGCCAATATTTATTTTTAGCCTTGAAAAATAGCTTTGTTCGATTGGCTTGTACCCACTTCTAGCCAGAAACCATACAAACATTCGAGCAGATTGCTGCACTTGCTTGCAATAGCTATCCGTTTCATTATTCTGAAGCCTGGGGTGTTATTAAGTATTTCGATTCGAAAGAAATCTTTTTCGAGACACAATTTTAAAGTCATACAAATTCGAATGATTTGCGTTTCGAATCGAAATACGTAATAACCCCCCTGATCTTAGCAAAAACATATGATACAACAGAATTAAGTTTCTTATTTTGTTCTTCTTCACTATACCAAGCAACGAGTAGTTCCCTCTTAGTAATGGACATTTTAAACTGTAAACGAAATAAAAGGCATTTAGGCAAAAGCTGGCAGCTAATTTTGAAAACATTGACAAGCTACAATCATACAGATTACAAAAATAATAGAATTAAAGTTTTATAAATTCCCATTTAAAACTCTAATTGAATTTGGACATTGAGCAAAATGTTTACATACATATGTAGGTATAAGACACACACGTACAAAACTTCATTTTTTTTTAAACAAAACATTTGATTTGAAATATAAAAATAGTAAAATTTGTTCCTACCTTTGTTAAATTAATTTCAGCAAAAAAATATTTTGAAAACTTTGTTCTTATTTTTTCACAACTTTAATTGCGGTACTAAATATCAACTGAGCTATTAATAGAAAAAACAAAACAGCAAATACTTGTGTTTAAAACCAGAAAGCAAACCTGAAACAGATGTTAAATAAATAAAAAATATACCGTTATGCACTGTGGGCATTTGTCAACTTATTATCAAACAAAATATTTAGTTTCGAAATAATTACTTTGTTCCGGCTAGGTGGAGAATTTGGACCACTGCGCGTCGTGGGCATTCTGACAATATTTTTCTCGATTTTGCTTTGAAAATATTCCTTACCAATTAAAGACTCTTACTTTTATAGTGCTTCAGTTATGGTTTATGTATTTACTTTATATAAAGATACCCATCCCTGGATAAAATTCTACTATTAAAAAAAATATTGTAAACCTCTGTAAGAGGTTTTAATAACAATGTAATTCCGCAAAGTAAAAATACAAATTTTTATTCAACTGGCGCCATCTGTTGCGCAGTAGTTTTAAAAATATACCACTTTCAAAAATAAAAAGGTGAGTTAAAAATAACCGTGTTGAATATAAACGTGTTGAAAATATCCCATTTATAAACCGAAAATTTCAGTACCTTTTAACCGGAAATTGCGTTTTTCACTGCTTTTTCTCCACTTTCTCTTGGAAATAAGATATTTTTGAGGAAAAAAGTATCCGATATTGGAACCAGGATACTAAAGTACAAAATTTTGTTAAAATCCATCTAGTCTAAAGTCATGCATTCCTGAACTCAATCGTGTAAACGTTTACAATGTCATAGATCCCAAAATGTATAAAAAAAGTTATCGATGCGCAAATGCAAATTTATAACAATGCCAATAAAAAGTTAGTAAATAATATTTTTAATGTTTTAATATTATTACTCAAGCAAATTTTATTTATTTTTTAATGAAAAATCGACTTTCTTCTGGAAGCAAAAAAGTTTTTTTAAATGTAAAAAATGTGCAAAGTGTGTTTAATACAAAGTAAACAACACACTTGTTTGCTTTATATTAATTAAAACAGTAGTAAAACTGGATCACTGCAATGTGTTTAGGCGTTTTGGAAGTCACCCTATATTTACAAATCACATTATAATTGAGTAGCTTCTAAAAGGCAAGTCTAATATATGTGTACGTTTAAGTCTTCTAGTTTCTAGAGCTATCATCAAGAATAAAACAGCTAGAGGATATCTGTCAAGATAGTTTTCACTAAACCTTTGAATTTCTTCTCTTACTGATGGCATATTAAGATCTCTACGAATGCATTTGTTGGAGACAAACCATGGTGCTGTAGTGATTAGTCTTAAAGTTTTTGGACTGATATCTTTCTAAAATATCAATATGTTATTATGTTCCCCATAACATAATCCCGTATGTCCAAACAGGTTTCAGAAAGCTTTGTAGTTAGTGAATTTATTGTTTAAATTCAATTCCGATTTTGGTGCTAACAGCTAATATAGTTAAGGACTTTTTATCTTTAGCAGCCTTTGTTTAGCTTTAATATATGGCTTCCAGGTCAATCTTATATCTAATGTAAATCCTAAGTACTTAATAGAGTTTACTTTTGGTATTTGTTCGCTATAATTATATAGTAATGATTGAACAGTCTCCTCTCGTCAATGGGAAAGTTATATGTTTGGACTTATCTGAATTTAATTTAATGTTCCACTTAGTAAGCCATTTTCAAGAAGATTTATTTGGTTATGTACAATTCGTGAAGCTTCTATCGGAGATTGGCTCGAAGCAACTATTGCTGTATCATCTGCATATGTTGCTATCAAAACATCATCTGCGATTGGAATATCAGCAATAAAAATTGTATACAAAACCAGTCCTAGAACACTGCTTTGTGGTATGCTTGCCTTAATTTCATACATACTTGATCTTTCGTTCCCATTTTTAACATAGAATTGTCTTTGAGAAAGATAGGATTTAAAAAAGTTATAAAATGGAGTCGGTAAAACTTTCTTTATTTTAAAAAGTAAGCCATAGTGCCATACTCTGTCAAATTCTTGTTGTATGTCAAGAAAAATCGGCAGATTTAATTTTTAATATCAGATTTTACCTCATTAGGAGTAAAATGTTTTATAGGCAGATCCATTTGACATGCCGAGTCTATAAATTGAAGTACTTCGTTGTGTTGATCGATACTATTAAGCTTATAGGATTAAAAAATATTAGATAGGTGTAGAGCAAACGCTTCTGATAAGCTTTTATATAATTTGCACCAAGTGCCGTCAGTATTTTATATTGTTATATTACGTTTGGTTGGCCTTCTCAAAAACTTAGTAGATTTCCACAAAATGTGCTCTTTATATGAGGAGTTGTTGATTTTTTCCAAACATTCTGCAGTTGATTTGTTTTTACGTTCATATAGTAATTTCTGTAGGTATTTACATGGTTTGTTGAATAATCTCTTATCCAAAGGATTTCTACTTAGCATCCATTTTCTACGGAGTCTTCTCTTTTCTGCTATAAACTGTCTTATTTCTGTTGAGATTTAAATATTATTTCTATGAACTCTTGCAGAACAAGGTGTAGCTAAGTTAGCAGCTTCGTTAATAACATTTCTACTGCATTATCCACACTCTAACATCCTTTTGTTGAAAATTACGTCGATAATAGTAGGCAACACTTTACCGAATATTTTCGACCTAAAATTAGACATTTATACTTTGAAACCTTTTGTTGAATTTTACACAAATTATGTGTAATTGTTTTACACAGTTTTTGCTTAATTTTTTGCATTTTTATTTTAAAAATGCCTGAAATATATGTACATAAGTATGTATGTATGTGCTTAATTCAGGGTACGTATTTTTTCACCATGAATAGTACATTTGTATCCATTCTCTTATCATTTTGCATGAATGAAATTTTGTTTTGCGTTTGTTTTTTCACTGCACACAAAAAGGTTTCACACACACATTTTTCATATATAATAGAGACATGAGCAGATAATTTTATAAGTTTTTAAAAAATATGTGGTTATAAATTTTATTTTTTTAAATTCTAAAGTAATTTTAATACCTATGTAATAAATAGTGATTTTAAACAAATTTTCGCTGCTTTGGGTAAAGAACAATGACATACTTACATACATACAATGATACACTTCGTATAAACGAAAGAAATCATACTCAATATTTAATGTATGGGGAAAAAAGAAGAAGAATGGTGGTGTTCAAAAGAAGCTAAACATAAAATTACTTCATGGACAAAGAGATGTGAACAGTTTGGAAAGCAAACATCCATGAATATGAAAAATGTGTGTGTGAAACTTATTTGTGTGCACTGAATAAACAAACGCAATACAAATTTTCTTTCGTGGACAGTGAAGAAAACGAAAAGGAAAAAACAGTTTCTTCATGAATATTGAAAATGAAAGAATAGAGAAATACGTACTCTGGTTTAATTATATTTTTTAAACTTAAACAAATTACAAAATATTATAAGAAATTAAATAAAATATTAAAATTTATTTTGTTTCCATTTTATCAGATTCTCTTTTTTTCTGATTTTTCGACTCCTCTGATTATTTAACACTTGAATGGGCAGAGCCAGTCTGTTGTATTTGGACAACGCGATAATTATCTTTTAGCGTTGCTGGGTGGTGGTGGTAAATATTTACTTTGATGTTATTTAGACAAATCGGGCTAATTTTAAGCATAATTTGCTTAAAAATAAACACTTGTTTATGCCACAATTGTAAAACTTTTGCCCTTCACTGTAAATAGGTAGCGCTTAGGTAGCCGCAAAAGTTTTTCACTTTTGGACTTTGGGCTAAACTGGGAGACAGGGGTCTTTTTTTTTTGTCTTTTATGATGTAGTGGTGTCCGTATATGGTTATTTTGCCATGACTTAAAAAATTACACAGTGTGTTACTCAAGGGCCAAGGTTAGTAGTTGTTTAATGTTCTACTTAAGTTTTAGTTTCTTAACAGCATCCCCAAGTGTAAGTTTAGTGAATAAACTCCTTTTCATTTTATTAAAATTAAAAAGTTGCATATTTTTTTCTTTTCGATATTTCTGTCTTGAAAATCGCTTGTAAGTGGACCCCTTCCCGCAGAAACATTTTTTGATCCTTTAACCCGTATTGCAAGTGGTTTTCAAGAAGAAATTATTATTTTTTCAGTGAAAATAATATTAACAATAATTCTGTGCAACGAAAACTCCCGGTAATATTTGCAGTTATACAAAGTTAGTAAAAAACCCATAGTTAAGAAACATATGTACATATGTATGTATGTATATAATTTTTTTTTAAATATATAGTACATTCATATGTGTATATGTACATAAATATGTATGTATAACTACACACACTCAGTGTCTTTAAAGTAAAAAAAAATAAGAAGACAAAGATAATATACTTACATACCTACTTACTTACATTTTTTTGATACCGTTAATCTACTTTTAATAATCTTAAAAACCCAATTTAGCATTGATTGTAGAAACGATATCCACAAGTGTTATTTAACATTAAATACCTATTTTAACGTAACATAAAGTGAACTTCTTTAACATAACTTAGCTTACATTGTAATTTGTTTAACAGCAATCGGTCATTTCTCTTATTTGCAATACATTAGCAACAGTGATAATTCAAATTGTACGGTTTCTCTTTAAATTGCAATTTAAATTTAATAAAATAAATTATATTCTCGTCAAACAAAACAAGTGAAGAGTGATATATGTTGTTTTAAAAAAATTTTGTACATAGGTATAACATAATTTGCTTTTTATAAATTAGCACAGTGGTTTAACCGATGTAAAAACGAGTACCATTTCTTCATACATAATAACATAAAGTGTTGCAAAATTCCATCTGTATTTTCATTTTTAAAGTGTTTTTTGTAAAAAATACTAATTATTGCCGACTTATTTCTGTTATTAGTAATTATTCAATATAAATTCAGTATTTCAAAATAATATAATAACCATTTCAATTAAATTTAGAAATTAATTGATATACCTAAAAATTACAAATCATATACATATTACGGTATTTTTTATTGAGTTAATAGTGCATTTCCAATTATCCTCTTCCCACTTTTTAATTGTTTTACTCAAAGCCAGGTTCTAAGATGTCAGAATTAAATAACACAAGTTCACAATGCATACACCATCATGAAACTATCAATATTGATGACCTCACAGAAATTGAGTGACACACATTTGAGTATCACAATAGATGAGTGTATTTCAATGCACATTGAAATACACTAATTTGTGATTGGTTATTAGTATTAGTAACATGATCCTACACAAATTCCATAATACTGAATAGAAAGTAAGAATGAAAGAAATAGATAATTGTACAACTGTAGAACAGTTAAGAATTATTTTCATGTTTTGTATATAAAGGGCTTAGCGCCACAAATAAAACAGATTTTGATCTAAGAACTCAAATTGGCTATACCGAGCCGTTGTTTTTAATTTTAAAATTTCAAGATTTCGGCAGTTCTTTTGAACGCCTATAGTTGAGCTGGAACCCTTTCAGCTGTTTAATATAAATACAAGGGCTACAGGGAAATTAACAAAATTTTTAAAATACATATAACATTACATTACATGGCGATCCTGCAAACGGACCAGATCCTCTGATCCTGCAAACAGACCAAATCCTCTGATCCTGCAAACGGACCAGATCCTCCGATCCTGCAAACGGACCAGATACTCTAATCCTATAACCAAGACTCTTGATCCTGTGGACCTTCCAATGCCATCAAAGAAAGAGATTGACGAAGCTTTCGCTAAATGGGAGAAATTGGCACTGGAACTAAAACAAGTTGAAGAATACGTACCAGCAGCAGCAAGTAGCAACATTGCGGCACCCATATACAAACCAACCCCATCAAAAGCAGGACCAAAGGCCATTACCATAGAGGAATATAAAAGAAGGCAGAAAAACCAATGCCAACAACCACAAGAAATAAAAAAGATAATTAAGAAGAAGAGAGCCGGAAAAAAGTACCAAGCGAGAAAGCATGTTGCAATCCTTTACAAGGATCTAATGCTAGCAACTTCAAAGGAAACGCAAAAATTAATCAAGAACGAAATTAAGAAAAGAAAATTAGATGGTAGGACCCATTTGGGGAAATAAACCAAGCAAAATGGGCAAACCACAAAATAAAGTGGAGATACAAGAAAACATAGTCAATAATGGTAACGCACAGAATGAAAAACAAATATTACCGGAATACATTATAACAATAATTATAGTAGCACTTATATTATATGTAGCTTATAAGATTAACAAATATTTTAAAAACTATGTATTAAAACATAGAAATAATAATAATACTATAGCAGATATATAAAAAAAAAAAACTTAAAACAAAATATCCTTAAAGTAAAACTTAAAATAAAATATTATTAAAATAAAATATCTATATATTTGAATACAAAATAAAAGATTAATGGAATGGCAAAATATATTAATAAAAATTAGGATACTCAAAGAAGAATTTGATAGATCATATAAATGTTTAAATTTGGACAGGCCAACTAAAGATGAAACAATAAAAAAAAACATATAGAAATTCTATTAAGAAATCTTGATAAAATTAGAATTATATTAAATGTAAATTATAATAGACTAACAGCAGCACACAAAGCAGCGGCAGACGCATTTTTCACAGACATTAGAAATAAACTAATTTATACAACAAAGAAAAAAGGTATAATTTTAGAACTTCTTCTCTACACGAAGAAACACCAATGTACCTTAATCTAGAGCAACAAACAACTACCAACATGGCAACTTTTAGTTTAGAAACAGCTTCAAAGACATTACCATTATTCACTGGTAACTACCAGGAATTAGAAAGTTTCCTAATAACATGTGAGCTCATAAACAAAACTTTATCAGACGGTGGAAAAACTGACTTATTACAGTACATTTACCATGCGAAACTAACATCTAACGTCAGAACTGCAATAGGAACCTATATAAATCTGAAAGGTTTGAAGATTTACAAAAACTACTGAAAGAAAAATACAAAAGCAATAAGACAATTCCAGAATTGCAAACAAGACTAAGTATAACATATCAAGGAAAAATGTCAATTAGCTCATACAAAGAAAAAATAATGACTATAATAGATAATATGAATAGCCTCGGAATTGAAGAATTAGGAAATAGTGCTACAGATGCAGAAAAAAATGTAATAATAAGATTAAACAACAAGTTAGCTTTAGACACATTTAAGAAAGGCTTAAATGAAAATCTTAAATCGACCATATATGCAGCTAGACCAAACAATTTACAAGAAGCATCCGAACTAGCATTAGAATTAGAAAATGAACAAAAAACAAATAACAGTTCCATATTGCATGTTAGAACACAACAACCACGGTATCAACAACAATACCACACTAGATTCAACACATACACAAGACATGATAACAATCAAAATTATAACAGATCATACAATACTAACAAGAAAAATAACAATTTTAGCAACAACTTTAGAAATACTACCCAGACATTTACTATCAATTTTTAATGGAAAATGACTCATTTTCAATAGAAAAATTGATAGAAAACAATCAATTTCTATATCAATATTGATTGAAAATTGACTGTTCTCTCGGGAGAAAATGGTCGAACAAAATTTAATGATTTTGATTGAGTCATTTTCAATATCAATGTCCAGTCATTTTATAATCAATTTTGAGTGTTGTTTCCATTCATTTCTCAATGAATTTCCAGTCAATATTCAGTCAATTTTCAGTCATTTTTTCATCAATTTTGATTGTTTTTCCCATTCATTTCTCAATGAATTTCCAGTCAATATTCAGTCAATTTTCAGTCATTTTTTTATAAATTTTGATTGTTTTTCCCATTCATTTCTCAATGAATTTCCAGTTAATATTCAGTCAATATTCAGTCAATTTTCAGTCATTTTTTTATTATCAATTTTGATTGTTTTTTCCAGTCAGTTTTCAGTCATCTTATTAATATTCATTTTTTGGTTTTTTTAATTCAAATTAGTTTATATTTAAAATTAATTCATATACATATATACATGTTTTTTCCTTACAATCATTTATTTAAAGACGAAGGTAGACGGCGTTTTTTAACCGACTTCAAAAAAGAAGGAGGTTATCAATTCGTCTGTGTGTTGCTTTTTTTTTTTTTTTTTTTTTTTTTTTTTTGTATGTTTGTGCCTTCATAACTCGGTCATTTCTGAACCGATTTTAAAAATTTTTGCGCCATTAGAAAGGTTATGGCTACAGATTGGTCCCATTTTAAAAACAGTTTAAAAGTTCAAAAATTAAAGGGTGTCCCCATACAACATACATGTTTTTTACGTGTATTATGAACTTTATAGGTCACCCATTTAAAATTAGAAAAAAGTGCGTATCACTATAGCTCCCAATAACAAAATGTAATTAAAAAATAAAATTAAAAATTAAAGGGTGACCCCATAGGTGACGTAATTTCACCATTATGGTCCTATCTTCTGAACCGTTGTAGACAAACACTTGAAAGTTGCACATAATGTTCGTTACTATGTCTGTTATAATAAGTATAAATATTTAAAATTAGAAATTAAAGGGTGTCCCATTAGTTGGTTTATTTCGATATATATATATGGC
Source organism: Phasia obesa (assembly GCA_949628195.1). Taxonomy (NCBI): domain Eukaryota; kingdom Metazoa; phylum Arthropoda; class Insecta; order Diptera; family Tachinidae; genus Phasia; species Phasia obesa. The sequence continues at coordinate 112,900,413 of OX451215.1, read as the reverse complement.
AAAACTTTTGAACCGTTATAGACAGACAGTTGAAATTTACAAAGAACTTGTATTGCTAAGTCCGCTAAAATAACAAGTGTAAAATATGAATTTGGAAATTAAAGGGTGTCCCAATAGTTAATGTAAAAGTGATATATATGGCCAAACTTTTCAACTGTTATAGATAGACAGTTGAAATGTACAAAGAACCTATATTGCTTAGTCCGCTATTACAACAAGTATAAAATTTGGATAAATTAAAGGGTGTCCCTATTATTGATGTAATTTGACCATTATGTCCTCATCTTTGGAACCGTTATAGACAAACACTTGAAAAATAGACACTACTATATCTGGTATAACAACAAGTATAAATATTTAAAATTGGAAACTAAAGGGTGTCCCAATTGTTGATGTAATTTGATGTATATGGACACAAAGTTAAATTTTACAAAGAATCTGTATGACAAAGTTCTCTTTAACAAGTATTTATATTAAAATTTGAATTTAAAGGGTGTCCCAATAGGTGACGTCATTTGATATATATGACCCTATCTTTTAAATAGTTATTGACAAACACTTAACAATTAGACAGAATGTCCATTACTATGTGTGTTAAAATAAGTATAAATATTTAAAATTATAAATTACAGGGTGTCGCAATAGTTTATGTAATTTGATGTATATGACCAAACTTTTAAACCGTTACAAACAGACGGTTGAAATTTACAATGAACCTGTATTGCTACGAACGCTATAACTAGTATAAAATTTGAATCCGAAAATTACAGGGTGTCGCAATAGTTACCGTCTTAAAGAAACATGATTTTAAGTTTGTCTGTTTTGAAGTCGGTTTTTTTTTGCAAGAATTATTTACTCTTTCATTTGCATAAACGAAATGTTTTTGCAGCGTTGATCTAACGGCTTTTTCATCCACTTGGAACATTTCATGGCAAATATCTAAAGAAAGAGGAAAGAAATGTAGAAAGAATTGAAATGTTAAAAGAATTGACAATATTACTTTTTATTATTGTTATAACGAAACACTTTTCCGCGCTTGGCTTATCTGCCGTGCCTCTCCACGAAAAAGACTTTGCCAACTCGTCTGAAAAAATACGTCTAATTGCAGCTCTTAGAAAAGGAGTTGACGCTTCACCCCCAGTCTTCTTAATATATAGTTTCTATAAATAATTTTTTGTTATACATATTGTAAGTGGTAAAGGCAACATAACAAGCATAATACATACAAATTTCGCTAACAACTCCGGCTTTTGTAAAAGCTGTGCTTCGAAATCGTTAAGATCCTTCTTACGGTGAAATGGGAGTTGGTCGAATTCTGGGCTTTGACTTTCAGAAGGTTTTCCCCTGTTTTCCAATTTGACCGCAATAACTTCCTCTGTCAGCTTCAACAAATTTATTTTGTTTTCTTCCTTTAGCTCCTTCACTTCTGTCCGTAAAGACCGAACTTCCACCGTCAACTCCGCTATTAAATTTTTAAGAGACTGTTGGTCTGTGCTGTCTAGATTTTGATCTGAAAAACATAAAATTAAATATAAATGAAGAAAATTTAAAGTGTTTTATTTTGGACTTACATATTATTTGGCTGCTGTTAGGTTCATATCCATAATTATTTATAGAGCTCATGATGTTAATCAGGTAATAGTGGTGTGAAATAGAATCCACTTCTAGAAGAATCATTCAAACATATAATCTTGGAAGCTATTTTTTCTTTTGTAAATTCTATTTCCCTATCGTACTGAATGTCAACCACATAATACAAGTTAAATTTATCAGAAATTATAGGTTTGCAAAAGTAAGGTGTTAAATTTTTCAAGACAAGACCGGTGAAAAGTGAAACATTATTGCAATTAATGATTTTTATAATTTTGAAAACTGTATTCGCAACCAGGCAGAAATTATTTGGTTGCTCCAAAGAAAATAAGTACCCATTAAACTGAACATTTGATATTTGCCCGTTAACTACTCTACCAAATACAACACTTTGATTTTCATCGAGTCTTTTTAAGTGAAAACTACTTTCTACCTGTCTTTTGTAAATTTGAGAAGCAACTTGTTCCCCTTTCCTTACCTTCCGCTTTACTTTTTGAAGGTGATTCTCAAATTTGAAAGCGCTAATTCCATCTAAGGACCCATACCTTTTGGCATCATCATGTAAATGCAACAATAAATGAAAGTTGCATGTAATAAATGAGATATCATACAGAGACGGAATGTCACTTACAAAAGATTTTAGTAAATTTTCTGCACATGAATTGTTTTGTTTTGATTCGTCTTTATGAAGTAAAATTCTTAAAGCTAATGAAAATTTTAAGAAGTGCTCATATCTTTCTGGTGATAATATATTTTTTAGCAAATAAGGTCCGGTATACAATGCAAACTGCCGCAATTCGGTAGCCTTCCATCTATCAAGCTCTTTTAAACTCCGTGGTTTCCTATTAAATTCCTTTGATATATTTTTTTTATTGAAAACTAATTCTGTTGAAAGTGATTCTACTTTATACGAAGGCAAGGAGTAATGTTCGCCCCTTTTCTTAACCCATGCGTTCAAAAGCGTTCTAATAACCCCCAAGCAAGCCACATGCATATAATCCAAACAACATTGATGAATAATATCTATATTTAAATTTTCTAATGTTGATTTGGACGGCTGCTTATGATGCTCTGGTTGCAAATGCATTCGGAACGATTCATTTGTTCTTGAAACTAAGTTTTGAGTTTCGGGGAAAACGAGGCGATTTTTTACTATTTCACCTTTTTGTGTGCAACGTACACATGAATAGTACCCAGTGTGGCCTTTAATACCTATCACAAAAGACTTAGCGGGTGCATCCATTACAAAACATCGGACCGACACGCTAAAAAAATTGTTTCCAAAAACAAGACCCTCCTGTTGCAGGACTTTAAGTTCAGAAATAAATTCACTTAAAAAATCAGTTGAGCAGTGTGGTTTTGAATTGCCTTCAAATATTCCTACAATGAAAACATAGCCCGCATTGACAATACTGCCTAGTATTGGCCAAACTTGCTTCGAGCTGCTCTTGAACAATGGCAGACCATCAATGCCGAAATCAAGCATTATATTTGGAAGACGGAAATCATTTAATACTAAGAAGTCTGTCAACGCATTCTTTAGACCATAATGTACGTAAATCCCAACTCCTACATTTCTCTTAACCACTTCAGTCGGTGTTTGTAAAACTGTCCTAGCATCTTTCGGAACTTTTATGTTGCATTTGTTTAGCACACACAATAAAGCATTTAATGCCACAAAACTTATTGCGAAGTCTGATGCCCATTTCCTAAGCTCTGAACGCAGATCATAGCTTACATCATTTTCATTACTTGTAACACTATCACTATCACTGTCCAAGAAATCCTCAAAACTACTTTCCCCTCTCGCTTCGTTGACAATATCAATATTATTTTCCACTGCAACACCTTGGTCTTGAAATTGAACTTTAGCACTTGAATCACTATGCAAAAACTGTGAATTTATAATTTTTTTAGCTTCCTTTCTAGCTTTTCTTTTTATTTGAGTGACTGACATTATAAAATTAGTTATTTTTTATTACTTTAATTAGCAAATATAAATATAGACAGTAAGTTATTTTAATTAATTACTTTAAAACTATGTTTTCTTTTATTTATTACACGCACTTGAGAGCTGTTGCTTTGCAGATGAACTGTATGAAAGTGAGAAATGCTGCCTATATTTGGCATTGCATGCATTTTTTTTGTCATAAAAAGAAATATTTGATGTTGTTAAATGTATACTCATAACGGGATCACGAAACAACACAATTGATATTTAATCAATTTGTTGACCGTTTTTTGATAGTTGTACATTTGTTTTTGTAAAATGCAAAATTTAAGACGTAAAGAGATAAGAATGAGAATAATTTTTTTTTTTTTTAAACAGACCTATGAAATTTTTATCAACTTGATGAGCGTTTTTTGATTCTTGTACATTTTGTTATTGTAAACTGTAAATTTATCAAAAAACAATCACCAAGAACAATCAATAATGATACGTAAATCACCAAACAATCAACTCAATGCTATCTGGGTAATAACAATTTCAACAACAACAGAAATAATAATAGCAATAATAATCAATATACCACACATAGAAACAACAGATACCAAGATAATTACAATAATAATAATAATAATCAGAATAGAAACAACAGATTTTCAAACTATAAAACAAACCAACACAATAACAATAAACACATACATACAATACAAAATGCGGGAAACGAGATGGGCCAGGGATACATGGTCATCCCGGAGAGCCAAAATTAAACATTTACAAAGTTTCCGACAACAATTCCAATTATATCAATGTAACATATAAAAACAAAAATTTAACTTTTCTTATCGACACTGGCGCCGACGTATCACTTTGTCGCATGCGTAATGAATTTAAGCCAGAAGAAAAATGTAAACTAACAGGTATCACAACAGAAGAAATAGAATCAATGGGAACAATTAGACTTACATAAGTTAAAAGCATCGGAAGAAACATGCGAACACACATTTCAATTGTTAAAACAAAGCTTTCCAATAGAAACAGACGGTATATTAGGAAGAGATTTTTTTAAGAAATATCTATGCAAGATAGATTATGAAACATTTACAATTGCCCTATTTATAAACAATGACACTATTGTAATTCCTATGCAAACAAAATCAATTAACACCTCAGAAATAACAATACCACCAAGAACAGAAATTATTCAACCCATTAAATTAAACATAACAGAAGATTGCGTCATATATAACAATGAAATACAAGAAGGAATATTTTTAAGCAATTCAATCGCACCAAAAAATGGTATGACACACATAAAAATATTAAACACAACGACCGATACAGTAACTTTAAAAAATTTTAAAATACAAACTGACCCACTTTCAAACTATGACATATTGTATTACACAAAAACTAAGAATAACGAACGTTTTGAAGAAATACTAAAAGAGCTAAAATTAAATGAAAAAGATGATTACGCAAACAAAACACTAATAAATATTTTTAGGAAATATCAAAATGTTTTTCAACTAGAGAATGAAAAATTAACAGTAAACAATTTTTATAAACAGAAAATCATAACCTCAGACAATACACCAGTTTACATAAAGAATTTAGACTACCACATGCACACACTGACGTAATAAATGAACAGGTTGAGACAATGCTTAATGATGACATAATAGAACCATCAGTTAGCCCATATAATGCACCACTCCTTTTAGTACCAAAGAAAAATATTGAAGACAAAAGAAAATGGAGACTGGTAGTGGATTTTAGAAAGCTAAATGATAAAATCATCAATGACAAATTTCCACTAACTAGATTAGAGGATATTTTGGACAAATTAGGCAGAGCCAAATGGTTTTCTACACTTGACATGACAAGCTCTTTCCACCAAATTGAATTGGAAAAAGACTCAAGACAATTAACAGCCTTTTCAACTCCACAAGGACACTATCAATTCAAAAGACTCCCATTTGGACTGAAAATTTCTTCAAATAGTTTTCAAAGAATGCTTACAATTGCATTATCAGGATTAGAATCAGAAGCATTTCTCTATGTAGACGATATAATCATATACGGTTGTAGTTTGGACCATCATAACCAAAATTTAATTAAAGTATTAGACAGACTTCAGAAATACAACTTAAAACTGAACCCAAAGAAATGTTGTTTTTTAAGACCAGAAGTAATTTACCTAGGACACTTAATAACAAAAGACGGAGTAAAGACAGATCCAGCAAAATATGACGTAATAAAAAATTATCCAATCCCAAAAAACGCGGACGAGGTTAGACGATTCGTTGCATTCTGCAACTATTACCGAAAATTCATTCCTGATTTTGCTGAAATTGCCAAACATCTAAACGCATTACTAAAGAAAAAGACAAAATTTCTATGGACAGACGAGTGCCAAAACGCTTTTGAAAAACTAAAAGACAAACTAATGAATCCACCATTGCTACAATATCCAAATTTTGATAAACCGTTCATTCTCACGACAGACGCTTCAAACTACGCGTTAGGAGCGGTTTTGTCCCAAGGCGAAATAGGCAAAGATTTACCAATCTCTTATGCCAGTAAATCATTACAGAAACATGATTTAAATAAACCCGTAATTGAAAAGGAGCTCTTAGCGATTCATTGGAGCATAAATTTTTTTTAGACCATATTTGTACGGTAGAAAATTCATAGTAGTAACGGACCATAGACCGTTAATCTCACTATTCTCGCATAAGAACCCATCATCTAAAATGACTAGAATAAGACTAGATTTAAGCGATTATGATTTTACAATAGTTTACAAAAAAGGAAAGATGAACACAAATGCGGATGCACTCTCTAGAATAGAAGTTAATTCAGAGATGTTGAAACAAATGATACCGCAGGAAAGTGATGAAAAAGAAAAGAAAATATTAGTAACAACGAGGGCGATGAAAAATAAAATCAACGAGGCAAATAAAAGAGAAAAATTAAGAATAAATAATGAGGCAAAAAGTACGAACAAAGAAAATAAAAGAATAAAAGAAACGCGCGCAGATAAAAATAAATTGGAAAACTGTACTTCTCAGGAGCCTGATCAACTTCAAATATGGGAATGCACCTCCATTAATGATATAAAGAATATGAAGCAATTGCAATTTAATAATGTTGAAAATATAAAAGATATCAATATAATTATAAAAAAAAATATAGTGCACATAGGATGTGACGAAAATTCATTCGGAACCAGTTCCATGAAGAAATCACATGCCAAGGATATAAGTAATAATGAAAATAAGCTAGCAAGATTCAGTGATAAATCAGCGAAACTAGATTCGATACTGAAGAAACTGATATCTAAAATGAAGAAAGAAAATATTAAAGAATTAGCGGTACCGAACAATGATAAAATATTTAAAGAGTATACAAAAGAAGAATTAAAAGAAGCCTACAAGAAAATAAATACAAAAGATAAAAGTCCTCAACTAAAAATATTAATATACAATGCCCCAAAAAGAATAACAGATGATATTCTAAAATACAAATTAATTGATGAATTCCATAATACCACACACGCAGGCCACTTAGGAATTAGAAAAACGGTCATAAAACTAAAACAAAGATACATATGGAAAAACATGAACAAGATGGTCAAGAAATTTGTAATGTATTGCGACAAATGTAATATAAACAAACAAACAAAACATATCAAAGAACCACTTACACAAACAAACACACCAAACAACAGTTTTGAAGTGATTTCAATTGACACCGTAGGACCCCTTCGGATCTCAAACGAGTACCGATACATACTAACCATGCAGTGTGAACTGACTAAATTTGTTATCGCGCATCCTATGTCAACCAAAGATGCTCTTACAACTGCCAAAACATTAGTTGAACAATTTATTTTAAAATACGGACAGTTTAAGGTACTTAAGTCAGATAGAGGAACTGAATTTACGAATGAGTTAATGAAAAACGTATGCTTACTGTTAGACATCAAACAAACATTTTCGGCACCCTACCACCATGAAACTTTAGGATCAATTGAAAGAAACCATAGAGTTCTAAATGAGTTTTTGTTAACATCTGCAAACAATCATGAATGGGACAAGTGGATTCCATATTTTACTTTTGCGTATAATACGGCACCACATGTAGATACAGGCTATTCACCCTTTGAACTAGTTTATGGGAAATTGCCATGCTTGCCATCTGACACTCTAGAAGACACTAATAAAATAAAATAATAAAATAATAATTATAATAAAATTTATGACTATGACAATTATGTAAATGAATTAAAAATCAGATTACAGTTTGCTTTAAATAAAGCAAAAGAATTAATCGTTAATACAAAAGAAAACAGAACATCAAAATACAGATATGTAAATAAATTTAATCTAGAAGTAGGAGATTTAGTTTTAGTAAAAGTAGAAAATAGAAAGAAAAACCAAAGTCCATACAAAGGACCATTTAAAATAATAAGTAAAGAAGGTGTAAATACCACAATAGATTACAATGGTAAAGAAAAAACTTTACATAACAATAATCTTAAGCCATACAACACATTGTAAAATAAGTATCATTATACATATAAGATAACACAAAAAATTTATATATAACACACTTTAAAATCATAAATACGTCATTAACCATTTATTATTATTACTATCACAATACATATATTTTATTTTACTTTATATTTATTTTACTACCTTAACATTACAATTATCTTTGAATAAATAACCCTATATCAATTTATATATAAGCATATTAAACCAATTATGTAACAGCACTATGGATACAGTAAGAAAAATTATTCCCCTAATTTTTCTAAGGGTGTAGTGTACTTCACAAGTGCACAATGCATACACCATCATGAAACTATCATTATTGATGACCACACAGAAATTGAGTGACACACATTTGAGTATCACAATAGATGAGTGTATTTCAATGCACATTGAAATACACTAATTTGTGATTGGTTATTAGTAACATGATCCTACACAAATTCCATAATACTGAATAGAAAGTAAGAATGAAAGAAATAGATAATTGTACAATTGTAGAACAGTTAAGAATTATTTTCATGTTTTGTATATAAAGGGCTTAGCGCCACAAATAAAACAGATTTTGATCTAAGAACTCAAATTGGCTATACCAAGCCGTTGTTTTTAATTTTAAAATTTCAAGATTTCGGCAGTTCTTTTGAACGCCTATAGTTGAGCTGGAACCCTTTCAGCTGTTTAATATAAATACAAGGGCTACAGGGAAATTAACAAAATTTTTAAAATACATATAACATTACATTACATTAGGGCATCTGATCGTGTAGTTGAATTCTACACGTATTTTTCTGCCATTCCCCAAGATGAACACTCTATTCATACCCTAGAAATTCAAAAGGAAGAAATTGTTTATCTGTGGAGTGCCCTACGATCCACGTATAAGGTAATTTTGGAAAAATGTCCATCCTTAGAGGAGAAACTTGATTTAGATGCTCTCTAAGGGTAAATAATTTTCTGCGTACCATGTTCATCTTAAGGGTTTGTCCAGAGCAAGTGAACTGTTTGATTCCTTAAAGAAACAAGTTCCTACTACGAGTTCTACATCAACATCACGCACACATTCACCCCCTTGCGATATCTATGATTTTTATAGCGATTATGGCTCGGCCATACTTTAGGGATCAATTTTCTGGCCTTTATGGTATGTAAGATAATGTAGCTCCAGTGGAAAAGCTCTGTAATTTGTTATAAAAGACGAAAGGGGAAGCTCGCGAGATCGTTCGATCATGTCCCTTTACTAATGCTGGATTTGGGATGGCGTGGCAAAATCCTTTAGATAGGTACGAGAACAAAAGGGTCCTCATTAATGCCCAACTCAAAATACTTTTTAGTCTAACCCCCATTGCCAAAGAAAGTGGCCCTTGTGTTAAAACCCTTCAACGCACTATTAACAATTGTATGGCTAATTTATCTTTATTGGAGATTGACACAAGTCATTGGGACGTCATTTTTGTATACATATGTTCAACGTGTCTCCCGGACACAACTCTTAACCTTAGGGAACAGTCTCTACAAGGTGGCTCCCAATTACCATCCTGGAAGGAGATGGATTTGTTTTTAACCTCCCGTTTTCACACTCTGGAATCTGTCTCTGATATTAGAACAACTACGGACCCTTCTAATTTAAGCACAAAATTATCAAGTAAAGGTAATCTCAGACCGCGTAATGGACAAAAATTAAATACCTTTCATACAAATGTGGGGATGGTAAAAGCTACCAAGTGTCAATTGTGTTGTGATATGCATCCTCTGAGATTGTGCCCCAACTTTCTTCGTATGTCGGTAGACGAACGTTTTTCAACGGTTAAAAGCCAAAAACGTTGTACTAACTGTCTAGCAACATCACACGACTTTAAGAAATGTAAGAGTCTGTACGTGTGTTTCCTATACAAACAAAAGCATCATACCCTTTTGCATCGCGGTAATACCAACGGCTGATATTTTAGAAAATACAAATGTTGCTGCCAGTGAGCCTTTTAGAACAACATCTCCGAATGATCTACGTCCGCAGCTGTTTTCCGTTCTCGCCAATCGTATTCTACACGTTTACAGTCCACTCCATGCTCCTCGGTACTGTTAGGTACGGCTTTAGTAGACTTGTGTATAGGTGATGCAAAGTTTACTGTTAGGGCATTAATAGACCCTGCCTCTGAGGCCTCGTTTATTTCTATGTCCCTACAGAAGAAGTTTGCTTTACATTCAACATCTGCTACCACCCAAATTATAGGCCTTAATGGCTCCCTGACTGCCACCTCCAGTCGAATATATACAATTACTATTTCGTCTCCTCTTGACAAGATGTTTATGACAAGAGTCAATGTTCTCGTTGTAAGAAAACTGACTGGGCAATTACCATATCATCCCCTTAACTCTTTTCACAGTCAGCTTTTTCCGACCTGGAAATGGCTGACTTTAATGTACATAAAGAATCCAATATCGACCTTTTACTAGGTGGTGATACCTACCCTCAAATTCTACGCGAAGGTGTGCGGTGGAACAAAGAGCAATCTATTGTAGCACAAAACACGGTTTTTGGTTGGATAGTTACCGGAAGAATATCCCCTAATGTAACTTCTTCCACCACCCCCTCATTTTATAATGAAATAAATCTTCGTAGTTTCTCTTCCGTTTCGCAAAGACTTTCCGTCGATGAAAAGTCTTGGACATTCTCGCGATAATGCTCTTCGTCAGTATCTTCGCAACGAATTTAAACTAAATAAATTCCCTCCAGAAAAATTTAAATATGACGAGATTATAAAAGAATATTTAACTCTGAACCATATGGTTTGTATCACCCCGGATTCGAATTCTCTTGAAATTTCGTCATACTACATGCTTCACCATGCAGTCTTCAAGCCAGACAGCACCACAACCAAACGACGGGTAGTCTTTAATGTGTCCAACCCTACGTCGAATGGTGTTAGTCTGAATGATGTACTCTACCCTGGGCCTGTACTTCAAGCCGATTTAACTATTCCTATTTTAAGATGGCGACTTTTTAGATATGTTTTTAGTGCGGACATTGAGAAAATGTACAGGCAGATTTTGGTTAATCCTAAACATACCCCATATCAAAGAATTATATTTCGATCAGAACCCCAAGATCAACCCAATGATTATGAGTTAAAAACAGTTACATTTGGAGTAAACTGTGCCCCCTACTTAGCCATAAGAACATTGCTCGAGCTAGCCAATGAGTACGAAAACACAAACCCCGATGTTTCTGATGCTCTCAGAAACTATACGTATGTCGATGACATACTTTATGGCGCTCATAACCTATCTAATGCACTTGAATCCCGAAACCATCTCACCCAGGTTCTTAACTCCGCTGGATTTACTCTCAGAAAGTGGACAGCGAATCATACAACTCTTCTTCAAGGGTTACCCCCTGAGCATTTATTGGATGAAAATTTCTTAAAGATCTCTTAATCCAGCAATACCAAAAACTCTTGGGTTAAGATGGAACGCTGAAAATTATGTTTTTTATTTTGAACCCCAAAACTATACTGATCGAAATAATATTACCAAGCGAGGAGTATTATCAGAAATAGCCAGACTATTCGATCCCGAAAATTATTGTTGCCAAAACTATTATGCAACAAATATGGAAAGATAAAACTAATTGGGATGACGCTCTTAATTCACTTACCCTTTCCGAATGGCACTCATTCCTTGATGACTATTCGTACATCAATTCAGTTAAAATCCCACGGTTTGTAAACTATGACCCTTCTCACTTAATTAAGCTCCACGGATTTTGTGACGCGTCGGAAAAGGCGTATGTAGCCACACTCTACTTGCGTGCTAAAAATCCATCTGGCGAAGTTACTTCTCATCTCCTAATGGCTAAAACAAAAGTAGCTCCTCCTTAGTTTATAACTTTAACGTGAAAGGAATTATGTGGCGCCGAGTTATTGGCCAAAATGGTGCATTCTGTACGAAGTCAGCTTAGTTCAACCCTACATGAATGTTTTCTTTGGACTGACTCAACCATAGTTTTAGCGTAGCTACAAAAACCCCCCTACGCATGGGCAACGTTTGTGGCCAATCGAGTGGCTTCTATTGTAGAAAAAGTGGGCAAAAATATTTGGAGCCATGTTCCATGTTCTTGGAATAATCCCGCTGATTTAGCTTCGCGTGGTATTACAGCAAAATAACTCGCTGAAAGCTCACTATGGTGTTATGGACCACCTTGGTTGAAACTCTCTCGCTCAGAATGTCCTCGAGGTTATAAGATTTTTGAAACAGAGGAAGAGTCTCGACCTGTGTGTTATATATTTCGGTTTTTTCATGCAACTCACCCTGAACATCGAAAAAATCATAAATATTTAAGTCCCATACTAGCCCACAACGAAATCTTATTTGTAAAATTTAGATTAATCAAGCTATCTCAACGTTTATATTTTGCTGAATATGACCTTCTATCAAAGGGACTTTTATTACCTCAAAAAAGCCATCTTTTATCACTCAATCTATTCATAGATCGAGATGGAATATTGAGGATAAATGGTAGGTTGTCACAATCCCCAACCTTATCTTATGATGAGCGCTATCCCAAAATTCTCCCTTAAAATGCCCGTTTCACTCGTCTATATATTGAATTCCTTCATAAGTGTTCTATTCATGGTACCAACTCATTACTAGTTCGGTTAATGAGACTGGAATTTTGGGTCCCAAAAATTAGGAATATGGCAAAATCAATCGTACATAATTGCAAGGTTTGTGTCTTGCAAAGACGGTTATACAGCCAGCAACTAATGGCAGCTCTTCCCCCTGAAAGAGTCACATTATCCCGTCCTTTTACAAATACTGGGGTCGATTTTGCGGGCCGAGGGTGTAAAACAACCAAGGGCTATGTTTTAGTTTTTGTCTGCTTTGCAACTAAGGCCATACACCTTGAAGTAATGTAGGACTTGTCAACGCCTGCGTTTCTGGCTGCTTTTGCCAGATTTTTTTCTCGTCGTGGATCCCCTCTCTTTATTCTGACAATGGAACAACTTTCGTTGGAGCTGCCAACATACATCCCGTGAAAAAGATGACTTTTTCTCCAAATTACGACAAGGTGTTATTTCTTTGAATGCATTTCAGCCAGTTGAATGGAATTTCATTCCTCCCGGTGCACCACATATGGGCGGGCTATGGGAGTCAGGTGTTAAAAGCTTTAAGACTCATCTCAAGAAGGTTTCCCATTCTCAAAGCTTTACCTACGAGGAGTTTTCGACAATGTTGGCAAGAATTGAAGCTTGCTTGAACTCACGGCTACTTACCCCAATGAGTAGCGATCCTACTATCCTCTCGGCTCTGACTCCAGGACACTTTTTGATTGGGGGCCCACTTCTGGCTCCCCCTGAACCCAATTTAAGTGACCATTCTCTAAGCTTTCAAAATCGCTGGAAAAAGCTACAAGTTCTTCATCATATACTGGCACTTCGTTGGAAGGAAGAACATTTAAGAGAACTTCATAAGAGAGTTAAATGGAAATATCCTCAAAAAGATTTAGCTAAAGGTGATTTAGTAGTAATTAAGCAGGAAAATTATCCACCAACTAAGTGGCGGCTTGGGCGCGTAGAAAAGGTCTACCAAGGCAAAGATTCTAGAGTTAGATTTGCAGAAATTCGCACAGCTAGTGGTTTAGTCGTTCGCCCTGTTGTTAAATTAGTCCTTTTGCCTATACAGGAACAACACTAATGCTCTTAAATTTTTTACAGCTATTATGTCACCACCAGCTCGACGACTAGAAGTCACCCGAAATGACAGTTCAACGACGAAGAATGATAGTCCGTAAACACAAATATTGCTATAATTGTCTAGCGCATTCTCATCAACTTGCTAAGTGTAAGAGTCGTGATCGTTGTCATATCTGTGTTGATGAGCATCACACACTTCTGCACAATCCTAAAAACAAGAAAAAGCATAACCATAAGCAAAAACGAACTAATCAACGCGTTGAAAGTGTTAGTTTGCCTCAAAAGGGAACCACCAAGGACGCTACTACTATAGTTATCAACGTCAATACAGATCGCTAAGCAACAGCAACTAATTTTTACATTTTTTTTCTCATTACCGTCCGTTATTGCTATTGTATATATATCTTTATGTACATACTGTGTACTCGGTTATACCTACATACGTATTTTATAAATCTATTGTAAACTTTGTTTTGCCATTTATATGAATTTTATTAGAAGATTTATTTCTGTATATCAATATGTTTGAACTGTATCTTTTGCTAATTAAAAAATCCATTCCGTTCCCTTAATAGTATTGCAATCCTGCAAGGGGGCGGGATGTTTATGCCACAATTGTAAAACTTTTGCCCTTCACTGAAATTGAGCAAATGAATATCATGCTTCAAAAAACTTTCTCAATTACTCAAGGGCCAAGGTTAGTAGTTGTTTAATGTTCTACTTAAGTTTTAGTTTCTTAACAGCATCCCCAAGTGTAAGTTTAGTGAATAAACTCCTTTTCATTTTATTAAAATTAAAAAGTTGCATATTTTTCCTTTTCGATATTTCTGTCTTGTAAATCGCTTGTAAGTGGACCCCCTTCCCGCGGAAACAACACTTTTAACAGCATTTTTATATTTTTGCTTAAAATAAGACAAATTATGTTTTTTTGTTGCAAAATCGATATAATATTAGACAACAAATTTTTTCAACAAAGATTCAGATTCGTATATTTAAGTTAATATTCTGATCAAGCGAACATTGAAATGATTGAATGTTAGTATAACGAGTTATAATGTTGCTGTTAAGTTTCCTTATACTATTCCGTAGTATTATAATTTAAGAGTAAGGGAGTATGATCAGAGCTTAGATATAGACTTTTTATTTTTAATCGATTACTTAGTATTCCAGAATATACAACAAAATTTAACAAGACAGGAAGCTTACGGGGATCAGATGGCCAATGTGTCAGAGAGCCTGTTGATAATACAGCATAATTGTTATTCCTTAAGCATTTATATAATTCCTTCCCCTTAGGGTTTGAAAGTGTTGAGCCTCACCACGGGTGCTTGGCGTTAAAGTCACCACCTACAATAAATTTCTGGCATAATGAGGTAAAACACTGCTGGTAATCTAGGCATGTTACGGTGTGTCTCGCTGGACTAATTACCACATCTGAGTCATTACATTTAATTTTAATATTAGTCGCCTGCAAAACGTTTTCTTTAAATTTACTCAGTATGTGATATTTGTTCGAGGATTTGTCATATTTGATCGAGGATTTGACTAAGATGCAAGAACCCGCATGCGCACAGTTATCTGGATGTTTAGTGTTAACTAAGTTGTAGCCTCTAATGCAAAAATATGATCTTTCTGTGAAATGAGTTTCCAAAACTAAAAGTATATCAATAAAGTTGGTGTTAAGAAAGATTTCAATTTCCCTTGTATGATTGTAAAGGCCGTTTGCATTCCATATTTCTATACGTAAGTTTAGTTGCATAATTTGTTAACAAGTGCAGACATCAAGTTAAGTAATGCGGTGGTGTGAATCTGTTTTTCCATTTAAGCTTCTATTCTTTGAAAAGAGGAAGATAAATTATCAAAACGATGATTGTTATTTTTCACTGTGTATGATTTTATTGCTGCCATTTATATTTGAAAAGTTATGATTATTAACATCAAAGCCTGGTACGGTTCCTGAGAAACTTTTTCTTTTTAGTTCTTTATAAATTGCACAATCTCTATAGCTAGGGTGAGCTTACGAACAATTAGAATACTGTGGGGGAGTATTTTCGTTTTTCGTACACTGGTCTGTAGGATGATTTAAACCAGTGATTAAAAATGCTTGACTATTTTCAATGCATATGTAATTGCTTAACTGTTGCTTAGAAAAAGTGTGCAGCAAAAGAAAAAAGCAAAAGCAAAAAAAAAAAGAAGACCAACTCATTTGCTTAAGCTTGCTATGTGTCTCTTTCTGCAGCAAATCAATTACTTTAAAAACATTTGCTGTTGCTTAAGCAATAAGTTGTTCTTCATTTTTATTTTTGCTTATGCTTAACTCTTTACTGTGAAGTAGTGGCTGATTACGATTGCTGTTTTTTGCTGTTATTTGCTGTTACTCGCTGCTTGAGTTTTAAGTAAGAAAATTTTTTGACAGTGAGTGATTAAAAATACTGCGGCACATGTATGTATCGAAAAAAAAAAAACTAAATTTTGAAGATCTGCAAAATAAAGATTTCCAATATTGTTTTACAGCAACAGCAAAAGAAAAAACAAACATTAACTTATTGCTTAAGCAACAGCAAACCTTGTCAAAAAAATTGATTTACTGATTGCTTTGATGCAGAAAGAGACACATAGTAAACTTAAGCAAATGAGTTGCTCTTTTTTTTTTTTTTTTTTTTTTTGCTTTTGCTTCGCTTATAACAAAATGTTATATAAATGCTGGGGAATTCAGTTTTTTTTATTTGCTGAAAAAGATGTAAGCAAAGCAAAGATTTAAGTGCTGTTGCTATTTTAAGCAAGCAATTCAAACCCTGATTTAAACCATATTTGACACAACTAAATAACTTTCTACAGTAAGTTTTGGTGTGGCCGAATTGTTGGCATCTGTACAATGTCGTTATTTTTTAAAGGTGGTTCTATTTTAACCACTGCGTTAATAAGAAATTTTACGTCAAATATATCTTTATTGTTATTATTTAGCTCTAGATCAACAAAGAATATATACAGCGGATTTTTCGTTATTCTGCTTTTAACATTGGCAATGCTTCTTACTTTGTGACCTAATTTTTCTATTTATTGTTTGATCGATGCAGTAGGTTCAAATTGGTAACTATTACTCTGTAAGGTCTTTCCTGCTTTAATTTATCATCAAGATATTTAACTATTCTTCTATAGGAATTAATTGATTTTATCAATCGAACTTGACCATCTTTTAAAAATTTATAAGTAAAGTCTTCTGACTTGATTACTTTCAAAAATTGTCTATCATCCTTTTAATATCTGTAACATCAGGTATAATTATTGGCGTTGCTTTTGGTTCAAAGTCATTATTATTATTTTGATCATCATCATAGTTGGTATTACTATCGAGAAATTGAAACACATTACTGCTGGTACATGGATCATGTGTTCTTACTGAACGTTTGCGTTGCATGTTTGGTGAGTCCGTAATACACCGTTTTCTTGATCTGACTACCTGCCCGATATCATCATCGATAGGGTCAGTATCTTCGCTTTTTCTTTTTATATATACACTATGCACGCAGTTTATAACAAGCGGAACGGTCACTTATTGTCTTTATAAATTAAATAGTTTTTGTATAGATATCACGAAAAAAAAGAGAGATTTTAATAATAATATTTTTTTTATAGGAAAAACAAAATTTCAATTATGTACATACATATGTATATATGTATGTATGTTTTTATATTTTTTTAGAATTTTCTATTTAAAAAATTTACGTCTGCTACGTTTCACAGTTAATTGAAAACAGCCCTTATAGTTAATCGGCTTTTTTGTTTCTAAAAATCCTCTTTGCAAAAAAAATCGCAAATTTACATATGATCTAGTCTATAACCTTAATACTGCGTACTTCTGTACATTAAAACGTTTTCAATAAAAAAAAAAAACAAAAGATGGTTTCTTTAATAGAACTTATATAATATAGGTTTTATTTATTTGCTTTCAAATACAAAAAGAATCAACATATGTATATAATCCTCTTATTTTAATCGAGTTTTAGTTTGTGAGTTGATAAGCGCGGACGCGATTTTTATTTTCTCTCTCTCACTCTTTTTTACAACGGCATTATTGCTTCGCTACTATGAAAATAAAACAAAACAATAGGGGCTAATGAGCCTCTTTAAGTCAAAAAATGTGGACAATATTGAAATTAATAAAAACAAAAAACTGAAAAAAATTTGTGTATAAATGCTACGCCAGTTTTACGTTCCCAATCTTGTTCATCGCTTTTGTTAAGTGATGACAATAAAATAAATAAAAAAGTTGCTTTTTGAGCACAATATTGCCAAAACTAATATGGATAGTGTAGAAAAACCCAAGACGCAAGTGGGAATGGACAGATACATAACTGTATTAAAAAGAGGTCGAAGCCCTAAATCTTGCACCAATGTCTAAAGTACATAAAGATAAGGACTCTAACGGGATAAATTCTCATAAGCGTTTTGGTATCTTAGATTGCGAAACAAGTGAACCTAAAACGGCACCTAAGGCGTTCAAACCACCTCCAATTTATTTAAGAGAGTAAAATTCGAACGACTTAATAAAGAAATTAATTTCAATTATTGGCGAGAACTCATTTTATGTAATTCCCATCAAGCGTAATAACATTGATGAGACAAAAATTCATACCTTATCGATGAAGGTAGTTATCGTAAAGAAGTAAACGAGTTTGAAAGCTGCAAAAAGAACTTTTACACCTATCAGCTGAGAGAGTAGCAAAGGTCTACAGGTAGTTATTAAAGGTGTAGACTCATATGTTGATCCAGCTGAAATTAGAGCTGGGCCCTATTCCACAAAATAACTTATCAACTTTTCGCTTTGCTCTTATCAATTTTTTCGTCAATTTGTAAAACTTTATGTTCCACAGAACTATAAAATTTGATAATTGATAAGTTGAAATTGATGAATGTAATTTTCAAAGTCTTTGCAATTTTTGTAATTTCATTTCAATTTCTGTTCCACGTACGTTCTTTTGTGCAAAGTGAAAAGTTAATATTGAAAAGTGTAATTTGCAAAGACTTTGCAAATAATTACAATTTTTCGTGCCACAAAAACTTTTATTTCTATTTTTACAAAGCAAATTTTGATAAGTTTATCAAAAATTTGCAAGGTAAACGATAGCTTTGCAAACTATTGAAGCTTTAAAAATGTTAAACGCATGTTTTTGTTTTGCAATAATGAATTATAGAGACCGAATAAATTTTCCGAGACTATAAATTTAATTTTTAAATAAAAAATTAAATTCCGTGGCAGAGCATGTGGTGGTTCAGCAATACTAATAAAGCTTCGAATCAAACATTATTTACTGTGTGATTTTTGTGAAGATTACCTACAAGCAGCAAACATCTGTATTGAAGAATTTCATCAAAACTTAGGTATTTCTTCGATTTATTCACCTCCTAGGTTCCAAATATCAGAGAGTCAATACAGCGATTTCTTCAAATCACTAGGTCCCTGTTTCATAGCATCAGGCGACTACAACGCTAAACATACGTTTTGGGGATCACGCCTAATAACTCCAAAAGGTCGTGTTTTGTTTGATACAATTTCAAAAATGCGTCTGAATGTGATATCGAGTGGACAACCCACCTATTGGCCTACTAATCCACAAAAAATACCGGATGTTATTGATTTTGGCGTGATTAAGGGTATTCCAAGAGAAACGATTAAAGCTGAAGCGTCACTTGAATTATCCTCAGATCATTCACCCACTATCGTCTATATATGGGACAAACAAAACATCATATCACCAATGACTACCACAAGCATTAATTGGTTGAAATATAGAAAGTATCTTAGTACTCATTGTTCGGAAAATATCCCGCTAAGAACACCTGAAGACGTAGAGCGGAGTCTTATTGATTTTGACACAAAACCTCAAATCAGCTGCCCAACATTCAACAATAACCCGACAATTAGCTAGATACAATCAAATTTATTCTGCAGATATCGAACGGCTCTTGGCTGAAAAAAGAAAAATTCGTAGAGAATGGCAATCACAGAGATCTCCTCAACTCAAAAGCAGACCTAAAGAATGCACGAACCGGCTAAGAGACATGCTGGAATCTCGAAGAGTAGCATCCCTGAAAAACTATTTGGGAGACCTAGACGCAACTCCTCAATCAGATTATTCGTTATGGCGTGCTTGTAGAAAGCTTAAAAGGCCAGTCTTACGTAAGCCTTTCTTGCGAACTTCAGCTGGAGGCTGGGCAAGGAGTGATACCGAAAAAGGAAATTTATTTGATGAACATTTGAAAAAGGTTTTTACCCCAAATATATCGACTGATATAGTTGAGTTGCCAGTTCTCGAGGCTAGTGCTGCAGTACCGATAAGATTTGAATTTATTGATCTTGAAAAGGCAATAACGGATTTGAACACCAAAAAAGACCCTGGCGTTGATAAAACCAGTAACAAGATGTTAATTGAGTTGCCCCTTATAGGTCGCAGAATCGTTCTTTTTATTTTTAATGCCATTTTACGTTTTGAGTACTTTCCCACAGATTGGAAGGTGTCCTTGGTTACCATGATTCCTAAACCAGGAAAAGACCACACAAAAATTGAATCACACAGACCAATAAGCCTTTTGTCAAATATGTCAAAGCTGTTTGAAAGGATGTTAATAACTAAGCTTAACCCTATTCTAAGCGACAAAGGATGTATTCCAAACCATTAATTCGGCTTCAGGAAAAAACATAGTACGATCGAACAAACTTAAGGGTTAGTCAATGTTGTTAAGAAGACATTTGAAGAGAGAAAATACTGCTCTGCGCTTTTTATCGACGTTTCTCAAGCATTCGATAAGGTATGGCATGAAGGCCTAATATATAAGCTAATACTGAATTTGCCCGTAAACCTATATAAGCTGCTAGATAGTTATTTAACCGAACGAAAATTTATTGTGAAAGAAGGAGACTTTTGGAGCTCACCCCAGCCAATCGAAGCCGGAGTTCCCCAAGGTAGTATATTGGGGCCCTTTTTATACTTATTGTATACTTCAGACATGCCAACTAGTAACCGAGTTCACACATCGACATTTGCTGACGACACAGCTTTTTTGAGCATTCACGAAAGACCCGAAGTAGCATCACGATATTTACAAGACCACATATCCAATTAAGAAAAATGGTTGAAGAAATGGAGAATAAAAGTGAATGAACAAAAATGTACTCACATAACTTTCACATGGAAACGGCACATAGAAACAAAGTTAACACAAATGAAGTTAAAAGCAGTCCAACTAAACTGGCTTATTGGCAGAAATTCTACTCTAGCTTTAGATTGCAAACTTTTATTATACAAGTCAATTCTAAAACCAATATGGTGTTATGGCATTCAATTATGGGGCACTGCCTCAGCTACCAATGTAGAAAAAATTCAAAGGCGCCAAAATAAGATTCTACGTATTATTATATCTGCTCCCTGGTATATAAAAAATTCGAAAATCCATAAAGATAAAGAACGTGCCATCACTTAAAGCAGAAATAGCGAAACTTGCCATAAGGTATTTAAAGAAGCTTGAAACTCATCCGAATCCACTGGCCCGTAACATACTAACTGAACCTGGTTACATTCGACTAAGAAGGAGCGACACTGCTTCTCTCATCCGTGCATCAGAGGGATAACCCACAAATTACAGTAACCGTGAAACATACATTTTTTTGTCCAGCACTGGTTGGACTTAACAAGTATATTTTCAGACTTAAGATATGAGTAATTATTGATAGTTCAATTATATTGAAGATACAATAAATAAAAATTGCGAAAAAAAAATAAAAAATGCTACCGTTTAAATAAAATCCAAGTTGATTTCATTTTAAATAAAGTTGGAGAAACATTTGAGCATAATATACAGCTCAGTGAGCTTTTGTCGGCTGAAAATCAACTGTTTCTGTGCTTGCATTAGCTCAGAAATAGTTGCCAGTACCATGAAGTTGCAGCTATGCATAGTATTGCAAAAGCAATAGTTTGCAGAACCATATATAGAGATAACACGATGTGGTGGCCCGATGACGTCAGTAGTATTGCTTAAAAGTTATTTATGATGGATGGATTCCTTTGAGTCTGTGGTTGAGTGATTGACTCAATCATTAAAATTGATATGTGGACCGGCATGGAAACCACCCATTGAACCGACGACAGTTGCAGGAATTGGGCTTTTTGTAAAACAACTCCCAGGCAACCTGTTTATATAATTTTCAAAACGAAATGATGTTTTTAACTAAAACACCACTTAAAGTAGATGGATGCAAAGAATGCCGACAATTTTCCAATTTTTTCTTTAAAAATAATCACTTCATTTGTAATAAAAATTTTCTTTCAACAGACAGAATAAAACGAATTTGATCCTGACTTTAAAATTGCATCTGTATGTTAATAAATAGTTCGACTAATGAAATTAAAACATTATTTACAATGATGTAAAAAAATACTTACTTCTACTCTACTCTACTCTACTCATTTTAAGACAGAAATGCAAAGATGTGGAACACTTTTCACATTCACTTTGCAAGAAAGCGCAAGGACTTTACAAGGGGTGTAAAGTCTTTGCAAAAAGTGAAGAGTGTTTGCAAAAATTTGCTTAATGTAAAGTGAGATTTGCAAAGACTATTGTGGAACAGAAATACTTGTAATTTTTCCAAAAAATTCAATTTGATAAGTGCAGAGTGAAAAGTTGATAAGTTGTTTGTGGAATAGGGCCCTGGCCTCCATAAAGCAAGATTTTAGGTAAAAAGTGTAGACAATTTCAGAAATCGAAAACGTATCCCTCAACCTCTATTTCGCGTTAAACTGGAACCTTGAGACATCTGATTGAAAAAGAGCGAACGCACCCCATTTATACTCTGAAATAAATGTTACACCGTAAAATAAGTGTAGAGGAACCGCGTAACCGATCAGGACCCGTCCAGTGTTTAATTTGCCAAGAATATGGTCATACTAGGGCTTACTGCAAGTTGCCTCCGGTATGCGTTGTGCGTGGTGAGCTACATTGTTCCGCTCAATGCGACAAATCGAGGGATGACTCGAAGGTTAAAAAACGTAGCATTGCGGTGGAAATCACACTGCTAACTCAAGGAAACAAAAAAGGCACACATTGATATAAAAGTTTAAATATTTTACAAAAAAGTGCATATTTAGATTTAATTATTGTAAATGTGCGTAACTTTCATTAAATATATTTCTCAAGCTTATTTCACACAACCAAAGAGTTATGATTGTTTTTCATATTTATAATATTTTAATATACTTTGTTGTTTAATTAATATTTTAATGTACAAGGTAACTTTTAAAGTACAAAGTTTCAAAAAAGAACACGCTTTAAAGGAAAATTTTCATAATTTTTAGTTTTTGTTATGTTTATTTTTCCGATGTTCGGAACACAGTCAAATTCTTTCTGTAGACGTCGAGAGACTCTTGGCTGAAAAAAGAAAAATTCGCAGATAGTGGCTATCACACAGATCTCCTCAACTTAAAAGCAGACTTAAAGAATGCACTAAATGGCTAAGAGAGATACTGGAATCTCGAAGAGCAGCATCTCTGAAAAACTATTTAGAAGACCTTGACCCAACTCCCCAATCAGATTATTCATTATGGCGTGCGTTTAGAAATCTTAAAAGGCCAGTTGTACATAAGCCTCCCTTGCAAACTTCGTCTGGAGGGTGGCCAAAAAGGATACCGAAAAAGGCAATCAATTTGTTGGACATTTGAAAACGGTTTTTACTCCAAATGTATCGACTGATGTACTTGAGTTGCCAACTGTCGATGCTAGTGCCCTTAAGATTTCAATTTAGTGATATTGAAAGAACATTAATTGATTTGAACACCAAGAAATCCCCTGGATTAGATAAAATCAGTGACAAGATGTTATTTGAGTTGTCTCGTAGAGCTCGCAAGATTATTCTTTTAATTTTTAACACCGTTCTCCGCCTTGAGTACACTCCCCTAGATTGGAAGGTTTCGTTAATAATATGATTCTTAAAACGGAAAAACACCACACAAAGGTAGATTCATACAGGCCTATAACCCTTTTAT
Source organism: Phasia obesa (assembly GCA_949628195.1). NCBI lineage: Eukaryota > Metazoa > Arthropoda > Insecta > Diptera > Tachinidae > Phasia > Phasia obesa. The sequence goes on along the minus strand of OX451215.1, from coordinate 112,876,589 downwards.
CAAATAAGTATGTCAAAGCTGTTTGAGCGGATGTTAATAACTAAGCTGATGGGGTTTAGTCGACAAAGCATGTATTCCAAACAATAAATTCGGCTTCAGAAAAAAACAAAGTCACCCCTATTCTGCGTTTCAATTCGAATCGAAATTTTTTCTGTTTGTCAACTTTAGTATTCTGTTCCGTTTCATTTAATTTTTTACGATTGTATGTATTATGCATTACGATCGTAGCTACGTTTTTTTCAGTTGTGAATTTGTTAACGGAAAGTTTTTCGATTCTTGTTTATTTAGTTTAAAAGAGCGTGTAATTAAAAAAGATAAAGTAAAATAAATATTTTTTTTTTAACTATTACAAAAACAAACATTATGAAAAGCTGCCGAAAAGATTCAAAAATTAACGGATGGATCCATAAATGTAAACTTTATTTTTGTGCTACAATGATGTATTAAAATATTAAATATCACCTTCGGCGCAACAGGATTCTTCACACTAGAATAGTTGGATCACAAATACCTCTTAGTTACTTTATATTTTTATGTTTTCTTTCCAAAATATTTATAAGATCCCAAAAATATACATATATGTATGTATGTTCTCCCGGAATTTCCCTTTTATTGATTGCCGCTTAAGGACTGATACTTGTTGACGGTATGTAATTTGTTTCTAATCGATTGAAATTTGAAGAGTGCTTTTCTGTTTTCTTGGGCAAAACACCTTGGGCAATTGGTACTCCAGACAATAATTTGTTTAACTCTCCGTCATTACGAATAAACAACTGTAAATGGCAAGGAATGATTCTGGTCTTTTTGTTGTCACGAGCAGCATTACCATTACCAGCTATTCTTCAATATATTTATTTGAACCATCAATAATTACTCATATCTTAAGTAAAAAAATAAATATACTTGTTAAGTCCAACCAGTGCTAGACAAAAAAATTTATGTTTCACGGTTACTGTTATTTGCGGGTTATCCCTCATATGTACGGATGAGAGAAGCAGTGTCCCTCCTTCTTAGTGGAATGTAACCAGTTTTATTTAGTATTCGCTGTTTCTGCTTGAACTAAGTTTGCAATCTACATAAGCTGAGAGTAGAGTTCCTGCCAATAAGCCAGTTAAGTTGGACGGCTTTTAGCTTCATTTGTGTTAACTTTGATCTTATGTGGCGTTTCCAGGTAAGGCGCTGGTCAAGATGTATGCCGAGATATTTCACGTCTGAAAGCTTTGATCTCGTTTGATAATTCATAAGAATATGGAGGCACGATTCTCTACGCAGTGTGAAAGTTATATGAGTATACTTTTGTTCATTCACCTTTTTTCTCCATTTCTTCAACCGTTTTTCTGAATTGAATATTTGGTTTTGTTAATATCGTGATGCTACTTCGGGTCTTTCATGAATGCTTAAAAAAGCTGTGTCGTCAGCAAATGTCGATGTGTGGACTCGGTTACTAGTTGGCATGTTTGAAGTATACAATATGTATAAATAGGGCCCCAATATACTACCTTGGGGATTCGATTGGCAGGGGTGAGCTCAAAAAATCTTCTTTCACAATAAATTTTCGTACTGTTAAACAACTAACTAGCAGCTTATATAGGTTTACGGGCAAATTCAGTTTTAGCTTATATATTGCTTATCAAATGCTTGAGAAACGGCGATAAAAAGTGCAGAGCAGTATTTTCTCTCTTCAAATGTCTTCTTAACAATACTGACTAATCTGTGAGTTTGTTTAATTGTTCTATGTTTCTTTCCTGAAGCCGAATTGATGGTTTGGAATACATCCTTAGTCGCTTAGAATAAGGTTCAGCTTAGTTATTAACTTCCTCTCACAGTTTTGACATATTAGATAAAAGGTTTATAGGCCTGACAATGGCATTAAAAATAAAAAGAATGATTTTGCGAGCTATACGAGGCAACTTTAAGAACATCTTGTTACTGGTTTTATCAAAGCCAAGATGGATTAATTTTTCTGTTCATTGTAAAATTGAACTGCACTGCTTTTGCGATCCCTTTGACTGTAGCTTATGCCGCAGCAACTTACTCCAGTTACTCTCAGTTAAATAATTACTTATGTATATGTGTAAAATTGCATTTTTCTGGTTTTTATGCTATACTAACGGTACAGTTGTTGTTTTTGGCATACGCATTCTCTTATAATTACCTTTTTTTTTGTTGTTTGTTAAGATATCTTTGCACCGCATTCGTAATACCGTTATTTTTAATAAAGTATGTCGATACGATAAAATGAATTGTTTGTCTTCCAACTTGTGCCAAATCAACATATCCGCACATAAAGCGAAAAAATCGATACATAAGTAAGAATAGCGAATAAACAAATGAACACTGAGGGAAAATCGACGTTGCAAAATCGACAACGATTGTGGTCACTTTGACACTTTTACGTTGTCAGTTTTGTTTGCCAACGAGCGTTGTCAACTTGTTAACGAACGTGGTCGAGTTGACAACTTGTCAACGTATGTAGGTGCTCAAAAAACGCAAAGTTGTCCACGAGTTCTATTAAATATTTTTCATTATCATAAACTCATTTATTTTATGCAGACGAATTTTTTCATAACAAAATGGAGCGATCTACAAATTGGAGATTGGCTCCAAACGACTGGAGACGTTTTGATGGTAAGAGATTTTACTTTATAGCCAATGATGAAAGTGACGATGATAAATGAGAAACAAATTAGAAGCCATCAACTTCGACCAGTTAAAATGGAAGTTAACCAGTTTGAAAGAACAAAGTGTATATTTTTTACTTTTGTTTTTCTAGCAGCACAAATAACCTTAAAAAGTTTGTGATTTTTAAAGAGACAGTGAAGTTTAGACAGATCTTTTGCTGGAAAAAAAACAGAGGTAAGATGGTGTTGTAATTGTAATAATCACTATTAACTACTTTTTTATGTTTATAAGTATAAATTCATGGTTTGGAATTGATGGTGACACAATGTCTGTGCCATCCAAGGTGGAGCAATGTTGAAAACGTGCTGAAACTGCAGCAAATTACTCCAAAAACTAGGAAGTATTATCCAAGGTAAGAGAAATTCCAATATATTTTATACATCTCAAACAATTTTTTTATGATATAATTTAGCATTTGCAGACACTGTTAAACGCATCTCTGAAAAACTATTTAGAAGACCTTGACCCAACTCCCCAATCAGATTATTCATTATGGCGTGCGTTTAGAAATCTTAAAAGGCCAGTTGTACATAAGCCTCCCTTGCAAACTTCGTCTGGAGGGTGGCCAAAAAGGATACCGAAAAAGGCAATCAATTTGTTGGACATTTGAAAACGGTTTTTACTCCAAATGTATCGACTGATGTACTTGAGTTGCCAACTGTCGATGCTAGTGCCCTTAAGATTTCAATTTAGTGATATTGAAAGAACATTAATTGATTTGAACACCAAGAAATCCCCTGGATTAGATAAAATCAGTGACAAGATGTTATTTGAGTTGTCTCGTAGAGCTCGCAAGATTATTCTTTTAATTTTTAACACCGTTCTCCGCCTTGAGTACACTCCCCTAGATTGGAAGGTTTCGTTAATAATATGATTCTTAAAACGGAAAAACACCACACAAAGGTAGATTCATACAGGCCTATAACCCTTTTATCAAATAAGTATGTCAAAGCTGTTTGAGCGGATGTTAATAACTAAGCTGATGGGGTTTAGTCGACAAAGCATGTATTCCAAACAATAAATTCGGCTTCAGAAAAAAACAAAGTCACCCCTATTCTGCGTTTCAATTCGAATCGAAATTTTTTCTGTTTGTCAACTTTAGTATTCTGTTCCGTTTCATTTAATTTTTTACGATTGTATGTATTATGCATTACGATCGTAGCTACGTTTTTTTCAGTTGTGAATTTGTTAACGGAAAGTTTTTCGATTCTTGTTTATTTAGTTTAAAAGAGCGTGTAATTAAAAAAGATAAAGTAAAATAAATATTTTTTTTTTAACTATTACAAAAACAAACATTATGAAAAGCTGCCGAAAAGATTCAAAAATTAACGGATGGATCCATAAATGTAAACTTTATTTTTGTGCTACAATGATGTATTAAAATATTAAATATCACCTTCGGCGCAACAGGATTCTTCACACTAGAATAGTTGGATCACAAATACCTCTTAGTTACTTTATATTTTTATGTTTTCTTTCCAAAATATTTATAAGATCCCAAAAATATACATATATGTATGTATGTTCTCCCGGAATTTCCCTTTTATTGATTGCCGCTTAAGGACTGATACTTGTTGACGGTATGTAATTTGTTTCTAATCGATTGAAATTTGAAGAGTGCTTTTCTGTTTTCTTGGGCAAAACACCTTGGGCAATTGGTACTCCAGACAATAATTTGTTTAACTCTCCGTCATTACGAATAAACAACTGTAAATGGCAAGGAATGATTCTGGTCTTTTTGTTGTCACGAGCAGCATTACCATTACCAGCTATTCTTCAATATATTTATTTGAACCATCAATAATTACTCATATCTTAAGTAAAAAAATAAATATACTTGTTAAGTCCAACCAGTGCTAGACAAAAAAATTTATGTTTCACGGTTACTGTTATTTGCGGGTTATCCCTCATATGTACGGATGAGAGAAGCAGTGTCCCTCCTTCTTAGTGGAATGTAACCAGTTTTATTTAGTATTCGCTGTTTCTGCTTGAACTAAGTTTGCAATCTACATAAGCTGAGAGTAGAGTTCCTGCCAATAAGCCAGTTAAGTTGGACGGCTTTTAGCTTCATTTGTGTTAACTTTGATCTTATGTGGCGTTTCCAGGTAAGGCGCTGGTCAAGATGTATGCCGAGATATTTCACGTCTGAAAGCTTTGATCTCGTTTGATAATTCATAAGAATATGGAGGCACGATTCTCTACGCAGTGTGAAAGTTATATGAGTATACTTTTGTTCATTCACCTTTTTTCTCCATTTCTTCAACCGTTTTTCTGAATTGAATATTTGGTTTTGTTAATATCGTGATGCTACTTCGGGTCTTTCATGAATGCTTAAAAAAGCTGTGTCGTCAGCAAATGTCGATGTGTGGACTCGGTTACTAGTTGGCATGTTTGAAGTATACAATATGTATAAATAGGGCCCCAATATACTACCTTGGGGATTCGATTGGCAGGGGTGAGCTCAAAAAATCTTCTTTCACAATAAATTTTCGTACTGTTAAACAACTAACTAGCAGCTTATATAGGTTTACGGGCAAATTCAGTTTTAGCTTATATATTGCTTATCAAATGCTTGAGAAACGGCGATAAAAAGTGCAGAGCAGTATTTTCTCTCTTCAAATGTCTTCTTAACAATACTGACTAATCTGTGAGTTTGTTTAATTGTTCTATGTTTCTTTCCTGAAGCCGAATTGATGGTTTGGAATACATCCTTAGTCGCTTAGAATAAGGTTCAGCTTAGTTATTAACTTCCTCTCACAGTTTTGACATATTAGATAAAAGGTTTATAGGCCTGACAATGGCATTAAAAATAAAAAGAATGATTTTGCGAGCTATACGAGGCAACTTTAAGAACATCTTGTTACTGGTTTTATCAAAGCCAAGATGGATTAATTTTTCTGTTCATTGTAAAATTGAACTGCACTGCTTTTGCGATCCCTTTGACTGTAGCTTATGCCGCAGCAACTTACTCCAGTTACTCTCAGTTAAATAATTACTTATGTATATGTGTAAAATTGCATTTTTCTGGTTTTTATGCTATACTAACGGTACAGTTGTTGTTTTTGGCATACGCATTCTCTTATAATTACCTTTTTTTTTTGTTGTTTGTTAAGATATCTTTGCACCGCATTCGTAATACCGTTATTTTTAATAAAGTATGTCGATACGATAAAATGAATTGTTTGTCTTCCAACTTGTGCCAAATCAACATATCCGCACATAAAGCGAAAAAATCGATACATAAGTAAGAATAGCGAATAAACAAATGAACACTGAGGGAAAATCGACGTTGCAAAATCGACAACGATTGTGGTCACTTTGACACTTTTACGTTGTCAGTTTTGTTTGCCAACGAGCGTTGTCAACTTGTTAACGAACGTGGTCGAGTTGACAACTTGTCAACGTATGTAGGTGCTCAAAAAACGCAAAGTTGTCCACGAGTTCTATTAAATATTTTTCATTATCATAAACTCATTTATTTTATGCAGACGAATTTTTTCATAACAAAATGGAGCGATCTACAAATTGGAGATTGGCTCCAAACGACTGGAGACGTTTTGATGGTAAGAGATTTTACTTTATAGCCAATGATGAAAGTGACGATGATAAATGAGAAACAAATTAGAAGCCATCAACTTCGACCAGTTAAAATGGAAGTTAACCAGTTTGAAAGAACAAAGTGTATATTTTTTACTTTTGTTTTTCTAGCAGCACAAATAACCTTAAAAAGTTTGTGATTTTTAAAGAGACAGTGAAGTTTAGACAGATCTTTTGCTGGAAAAAAAACAGAGGTAAGATGGTGTTGTAATTGTAATAATCACTATTAACTACTTTTTTATGTTTATAAGTATAAATTCATGGTTTGGAATTGATGGTGACACAATGTCTGTGCCATCCAAGGTGGAGCAATGTTGAAAACGTGCTGAAACTGCAGCAAATTACTCCAAAAACTAGGAAGTATTATCCAAGGTAAGAGAAATTCCAATATATTTTATACATCTCAAACAATTTTTTTATGATATAATTTAGCATTTGCAGACACTGTTAAACGAAAAATCAAAGGAAATACAGCGCTTAAAAATAGTGATGAATAAAAACATTTAAAATTGTTTACCTGTAATAAAAAACACGTTTTGTAAATAAAATAGTTTTTAAAAATGTATAATCTATTACAATCTGTTTTATTATTATGGTAAATTTGGAAAGGAATAAGTATTTACAAATCGACAACGGTATGGTGTCAACTTGACAACGGTGTGGTGTCAATTCAACACCGGTATGGTGTCACTTCGGCAACATACGGTGTCAAAGTGTACACGTGTTCGTTGTCATTTCAACAACACTTCGTTGTCAATATTTCGTTGTCGAATTGCCAATGTTCGTTTACAGTTTGAGCACAAACGTGGTAGATACATTTTCGACACCGCCTGTTGGTATTTTGTGCACGGATGGTGTCATTTTTTCTCTGAGTGATCTTTTCTGATCTTTTCCCGGCTTAGGGATCATAGTTATCAATGAAATCTTTCAATCTGATGGAAAGTACTCAAGACAACAAATGGCATTATATATAAAAATAATTATTTTTAGTGGTATACGAGGCAGCGATTGACATCGACAGGTGCCAGCTCAGCTATATCAATCACGTCATTTGGAGTAAACACGTTTTTTTAATTGACCAACAATTATATTACGTTTTTCGGTATCATTTCTTACCCAACCCCCACAGGAACTACGCATGGGAGGTTTACGTGTGACTGGTCGTTTTAAGTTTCTACATGCACGCGGTAATGAATTTTCTAATTGTGAAGTTGTGTCAAGATCCGCCAGGTAATTTTTTTAGGGATTCTATTCTTTGGCATTTCAGCAGATTTTAAAACGTTTTCGTGCACTCTTTTAGTCTATTTTTAAGTTGGGGAGAATTGACATCCGCAGATTAAATTTGATTGTACCTAGTTTGTTTTAGCATGTTGAACGGCCAGCTTGAGGTGTTTCTCAAATTGAGAAAGACATTTTCCGAACAATGAGAACTCACATATTTTCTATAACTAGGCCAATTTATGCGAGTGCTTGTTGTCGGTGATGTTATTTCTTGTGGATTCCATATAGAAATAATAGTGGGTGAATGATCTGAAGATAAATCTAGTGATGCTTCAACCTAAATCATTTCTCTTGAAATACCCTTGATCACGCCAAAATCAATAACATCAGGTATTTTTTGTCGACCAGTAGGCCAATAAATTGGTTATCCACTCGAAACAACATACATCCCCAAAACGTTTGTTTGGCCTTGTAGTCGCCAGCTGCTAGAAACAAGAACCTAGCGATTTGTAAAAGTAGCTGTATTGGCAATCTGATATAGTAAATCTAAGAGGTGAATAAATCGATGAAATTAATAATTTTCGATGAAATTCTTCAAGGTAGATGTTTGTTGCTTGAAGGTAGTCCTCACAAAAATCGCACAATAAATAGTGTTTAATTCGAGCCTTTATTAGTATTACTGATCCACTACAAGCCACGGGGGTCCTTAGTATCATATAGTACACATGTATGCATATTTGTTTAAAGATAGATAATTAAGAAATGTAATATTATTAAAAATTTGTTACTTAAGGACTTTTTTTTGCTGTATTATATAACCGTTTTTAGGGTAAGGATAAAAAGGATAAAAACGTATTGTTATCGCTACAATGTCTCTCCGTCTGTCCGCTTGCCAGCGCCTTCTATCTCTGAAACCGTAAAAGCTAGAGTCTTGAAATTTTCAAACAAGAAGTATTACTGTGGCCACTATAACAACAAATACTAAAACTTATAGGGTTTTTCGAAAGTGAAGTCTTATTCGCGTATATGGTTTTATTTCTTGACATTATATATTGAAGTTAGTACGTATCCCTAACATATATACCTATAAATCTACCACATTAGATATAATTAAATTTTTAGATAAATCTATTTTAAAAATAATTTTAGAAAAAAAAAACGTTTGTTAAAAAAAAGATTTTTGTTAACGGGAAATACACTTTTAAAATACATATTGGGACCAGTGTTGGGATCTGACAATGCTTAAATTGTACCGTCCCAGTGATAAAATTGTAGTAAATCAGCATCAATTGTACCACCATTACATTACATACCGTAGCTCGACATTTAAAGAAGCTAATCAAATCTTTAATACTAGGGTATTTTAAAGTGATGATAATTGACCTTGATTCCTTGAATTTCTTTTCTGATAATAGTCAACGAAAATTAAGCGTTACAATTTTTCAACGTTAAGTTAAAGGAATTCCTAAAATAAATACCATAAATCCCAAAAATGGCATTTTTAGGCTTTTGCCCATATAGAATAGGGTTCATGTAATACTTAAAGCAATAATTGGGAATATATAATGGGTGATTTTTTTGAGGTTAGGATTTTCATGCATTAGTATTTGACAGATCACGTGAGATTTCAGACATGGTGCCAAAGAGAAAGATGCTCAGTATGCTTTGACATTTCATCATGAATAGACTTACTAACGAGCAACGCTTGCAAATCATTGAATTTTATTACCAAAATCAGTGTTCGGTTCGAAATGTTCAAATGTGACAAATTTTGTTCAGCGATGAGGCTCATTTCTGGTTGAATGGCTACGTAAATAAGCAAAATTGCCGCATTTGGAGTGAAGAGCAACCAGAAGCCGTTCAAGAACTGCCCATGCATCCCGAAAAATGCACTGTTTGGTGTGGTTTGTACGCTGGTGGAATCATTGGACCATATTTTTTCAAAGATGCTGTTGGACGCAACGTTACGGTGAATGGCGATCGCTATCGTTCGATGCTAACAAACTTTTTGTTGCCAAAAATGGAACAACTGAACTTGGTTGACATGTGGTTTCAACAAGATGGCGCTACATGCCACACAGCTCGCGATTCTATGGCCATTTTGAGGGAAAACTTCGGAGAACAATTCATCTCAAGAAATGGACCGGTAAGTTGGCCACCAAGATCATGCGATTTGACGCCTTTAGACTATTTTTTGTGGGGCTACGTCAAGTCTAAAGTCTACAGAAATAAGCCAGCAACTATTCCAGCTTTGGAAGACAACATTTCCGAAGAAATTCGGGCTATTCCGGCCGAAATGCTCGAAAAAGTTGCCCAAAATTGGACTTTCCGAATGGACCACCTAAGACGCAGCCGCGGTCAACATTTAAATGAAATTATCTTCAAAAAGTAAATGTCATGGACCAATCTAACGTTTCAAATAAAGAACCGATGAGATTTTGCAAATTTTATGCGTTTTTTTTAAAAAAAAAGTTCTCAAGCTCTTAAAAAATCACTCGTTATATATATATATATATATATATATATATATATATATATATATATATATAATATATATATATATATATATATATATACATATATATATATATATATATATAGCTTTTTTACAGCAGTATTCATTTTCCGATCGCTTTGGTATTTTAGAACATATAGGATAACTAACTAACGGTGCGCTTCGCTACACCCACCCACAAAAAATACAATGGAAGAAAAGTATGGTCAACCTCTAACTCGAAAACGCACGATATTCTCACATCAAAAATATTTTAGTTTATATGCAAGGTACGACGCCTACTGTTCCCAACCAATCTCAAAGCCTCAGAGCTCTATCTATTGCAGTTTTTTAGGTACACGATAATAATTTCTCACTATGTATAGGGGGTACCTACCATTCCAATTCACTCTGTGTTTCTCTAAACAATATATCTTTGTATAGGGGTTACTGATGCAAAATTCCCGGACACTACCTATTGCAGTTCTCTCGTTACAGGATAGTATTTTTAACCGACTTCAAAAAAGAAGGAGGTTATCAATTCGTCTGTGTGTTGCTTTTTTTTTTTTTTTTTTTTTTTTTTTTGTATGTTTGTGCCTTCATAACTCGGTCATTTCTGAACCGATTTTAAAAATTTTTGCGCCATTAGAAAGGTTATGGCTACAGATTGGTCCCATTTTAAAAACAGTTTAAAAGTTCAAAAATTAAAGGGTGTCCCCATACAACATACATGTTTTTTACGTGTATTATGAACTTTATAGGTCACCCATTTAAAATTAGAAAAAAGTGCGTATCACTATAGCTCCCAATAACAAAATGTAATTAAAAAATAAAATTAAAAATTAAAGGGTGACCCCATAGGTGACGTAATTTCACCATTATGGTCCTATCTTCTGAACCGTTGTAGACAAACACTTGAAAGTTGCACATAATGTTCGTTACTATGTCTGTTATAATAAGTATAAATATTTAAAATTAGAAATTAATGGGTGTCCCATTAGTTGGTTTATTTCGATATATATATATGGCAAAACTTTTGAACCGTTATAGACAGACAGTTGAAATTTACAAAGAACTTGTATTGCTAAGTCCGCTAAAATAACAAGTGTAAAATATGAATTTGGAAATTAAAGGGTGTCCCAATAGTTAATGTAAAAGTGATATATATGGCCAAACTTTTCAACTGTTATAGATAGACAGTTGAAATGTACAAAGAACCTATATTGCTTAGTCCGCTATTACAACAAGTATAAAATTTGGATAAATTAAAGGGTGTCCCTATTATTGATGTAATTTGACCATTATGTCCTCATCTTTGGAACCGTTATAGACAAACACTTGAAAAATAGACAATACTATATCTGGTATAACAACAAGTATAAATATTTAAAATTATAAACTAAAGGGTGTCCCAATTGTTGATGTAATTTGATGTATATGGACACAAAGTTAAATTTTACAAAGAATCTGTATGACAAAGTTCTCTTTAACAAGTATTTATATTAAAATTTGAATTTAAAGGGTGTCCCAATAGGTGACGTCATTTGATATATATGACCCTATCTTTTAAATAGTTATTGACAAACACTTAACAATTAGACAGAATGTCCATTACTATGTGTGTTAAAATAAGTATAAATATTTAAAATTATAAATTACAGGGTGTCGCAATAGTTTATGTAATTTGATGTATATGACCAAACTTTTAAACCGTTACAAACAGACGGTTGAAATTTACAATGAACCTGTATTGCTACGAACGCTATAACTAGTATAAAATTTGAATCCGAAAATTACAGGGTGTCGCAATAGTTACCGTCTTAAAGAAACATGATTTTAAGTTTGTCTGTTTTGAAGTCGGTTTTTTTTTTGCAAGAATTATTTACTTTGTATAGGGGGTACCATGATCACTGTCCCAATCCACCCTATGTTTTTCTAGAGTATATGGCTATGCGGGTTAGTTGTACCTACTTTTAAGATCATATCTATTATTGTACTCTATGTACACGATAATGTTTTTTCACTTTATATGGGAGGTACCACGCCCACTGTATCAATTCATTCTGTAATTTAGTAGATTATACGCATTTGCACAGGGGTTAGTCATGCAACGTTTCAAGGCGCTATCTATTGTAGTTCGCCAGGAACACGATAATTTTTCACTTTGTATGGGAGGTACCACGCCTACTATTCCGATTCAGTCTGTGTTTAGTTAAACTATGTACGTTAATATGATGGTTACTTGTGCGAAATTCCAAGGCGCTACCTGTTTCAGTTCTCTAGATAGAAGATAATAATTTTTCACTTTATATGGGAGGTACCACGCGCACTGTCCCAATTATTTTTTTATTTTGGTGGACTATGCAAATTATCATAGGGGTTACTCGTGCATAGATTCAAGGCTCTGTCTATTGTAGTTCGCCAGGAACACGATAATAATTTTTCACTTTGTATGGGAGGTACCACGCCCACAATTCCAAATCAGTCTGTGTTTACCTTGATTTTGTGCGTTAATATGGGGGTTACTGGTGCGAAATTCCTAGGTGCTAGCTATTGTAGTTCTCTAGATACACGATCATAATTTTTCACTTTGTACCACGCCCACTATTCCAATCCAGTCTATCTTTCTCTAAACTATGCACGTTAATATAGTGGTTCTTGTTGCAAAACTCCATGGCGCTACCTATTACCGTTACCAAAATATACGACGATAAATATTTACTTTGTATGGGAGGTACCACGCCCACTATTCCAATTCAGTATGTGTTTCAGTAAACTATTTACGTTAATATATGTAGATGATACAGGTGCGAAATTTTAAGAAGCTACCTATACTACTACTGTTACCAAGAGATACGATGATTAATAATTACTTTGTATGGGATTCACCACGCCCACGTCGAATATAAATAAGTACCCTATTTTACCATCCGTATATCCAATAACAAACTATGAAAATTTCAGAAAGATCGGTTCACTGGTGTAGGCACTGCCTACTAGGCAGTTATATCTTTCCGACAAACAAACATACAAACAAACACATTTTGTGCTTTATATATATAAATGTGAAAATTTCGAAGTAAAATAAATCAAATTGAAGGACTCCCATATTCTCAAAGGATCATCACTTTTACGTGAAATTTGGTTTAAACTACATTACCGTCATTAACATGTCTAATGGAGACGGGGGTAAATAATAAAAATTCTGAACATAAATCAAGAATGTTGCAATTTAGTCAGTTCTAGACAGGGTTGGAGAAGTTAGAAATGTAAAAAAATTGATTGATTAAATTTTATATGCAATTGTACCATAAAAGGGGATGAAACGTACCAGCGTATCACTGATGTGACGATTTACCAAATTTGGTATAATTGTACTACAAATCCCAACACTGATTGGGACTACTTTTTTGCAACTACATACATATATAGCTGCATATTTTATTTGGACACAATTCATTATTACAAATTTCAATTTGGCCTCAACGCCATAAAGGCATTATGGGGCAAGTTGGCAAAATAATTTAAAAGATAACTGTACAAATAAAATATGTATATGTTAAAAAAAGTAGCTTATCATATACATATATTACAATTTTTATAAAAGTTTAATAAAAATTACATTAAAAGCGTTTCAATTTTATTAAGTAAGTATTCTTTACAAGAGGACTTAAAAATGGAAATTCGATCTACTTGTTTTAAATCTGGCGGCAAGTTATTAAATTTAATTCCACCAATATAATCTATTCGCTGCTTGGTTGTTTCTAACCTGCATCTAGGAATTCTAAAATTTGTTCTGTTTCAGGTATTAAAAGTTATTTGATTTTGCGTAAAGGGTATAGTGTGGTAACCAATATTATTTATACATTTAAAAACAAACATTAAAACTTGGTATTCATGCAACCCATAAATTGGTAATATTGTTTTGCTTACTTCCTTATATAAAGGAATAGTTGAATACAACAGCGGTAAATTATATATAATTTTTAACGCTTTGTTTTGCATACATTGAAGAGATTTAAGTAGTGTATTATTTTTATTGTGAGCATATATGTATAATGGCCAAATAATTTAAGTGGGATTGAATCAAAGATTGATATATCATCAGTTTTGATCTTTTTCCAGTTTGTTTTTCATTTTGTATAAAATTCCAATTGCTGGAGCTATCTTCCTTTTTACATCATTTATATGCAGATCCCACGATAAGTTACTTTGAAGAGTAATTCCTAAATACTTAACCGAATGGGTTTCATGCACGATTTTCCCGTCTACATATACATTAAAATTGTTGTTAATACTTAAAGAATGTGGTCTAAAGCGAATTAGATTGGTCTTATTAGGATTGAGCAATAATCGATTCAACCTCGCAAATTCGAAAATTAGTGAAGCATATCTTTCAATTTGTGTTTTGAGTACCAAATCATACTTATATGGATATAACACACACACACATCATCAGCAAACATACACAGCTGACCACTTAAGTTAAGATTTTTCATATCATTTAAATATATTGAGAATAATAGCGGCCCTAGTCCACTTCCCTACGGCACACCATATTCATCCAAACCAACAAAACTCTTTGAATTGTTTATATTTACATATTGCTTTCTGTTTGTAAAATAACTTTCAAACAACAAAAGTTCACGATCCTGAACACCATAACACTTTAACTTATGTAGCATTATCTGATGATCTACCAGGTCAAAAGCCTTAGTAAAATCAAAAAATATTCCAGCTACTCCAGAAAAACCATCATCAAGACCCTTAAAAACATTTTTAACAACATTAAGAACAGCCTCCTCGGTACCACATCCTCCCCTAAATCCAAATTGAAAATCATACAAAAAATTATTCTCTTCCAGGTAAAATAGCAGTTTGTCATACAATATTTTCTCAAAAATTTTATCGATTGAAGATAGAATTGCGATCGGACGATATTTATCTACAGTATTCACATTTATTCCTTTTGGTATTGGTACTAACTTATGAACTTTTAAAACATCAGGATAAACGGAATTATTTATCATTTTGTTAAAAATATCGCAATTGAAGCAATTTCTACTCAACATTCCTTGACAAATTTTGGTGAAATATTGTCATAACCTGGACTTTTATTAATATCCATACCTAATATTACCCCAATTACATCATCAATATCAATGTTATCAAGGGTGAAACGATTCAGTGAATGAGAAAGCGTCCGTAGCGAATTACAACTGTCTCCAGGATAAATTTCAATTTCTCTCTTGAGGTCCTTTAAGGCCGTTAAAAAATAGTTGTTAAAACAATCAACCTTAGTTTGATCACATGTAATTCTCTGCCCTTGATCATTATTTAGGTGAACTTCATTATTTTTTTTACGACCCAGAGTAGTATTAATAAAATTCCAAGATTTTTTTGGATCATTTCCAATTTTAGATAAACTGTCCGAATAATAATTATCTCTACAGATCTTTGTCGCAATTTTTATTACCTTACTTATCCGCTTCAAAAAATCATCTAGATTTGCTTCTAGATTTCCTTCTTTTCTTTAGTATTTTTTCTTTTAATAAAATTAATTCTTGAAGATTTTTGTTAATCCACGGAGTAAGTTCAAACCTTAACTGTTTTTTTTTTGCATTTACTCACTATGGTTGAATCATTTATAGCAGCTTTCATGCACGAAACTAAAGTATTTGTCAATTCTGACGCATTAATTGAAGAATAATTCTCAGGTAAACTATTTTGTAAAATTTCTCTTGCTTTTAAATAATCATAGTGTTTTTTTGTTATTTCCTCATATTCCATATTCGTCATATAGCTTATAAACTTACAGCAGACAATATTATGATCTGACAGATTGCATTCAATAGAATCAACGTAAATTTTATCTGTAAAGTTGCTGAAGACCTGATCAATATTTGTTTTACTTTGGGGCCTCGTTATCAAACTATGCGCACTATCACAATCATAATTTTGAAACATTTCAAGCAAATCAATATAATGAGCATTTTGAAACAAATCTACATTCGAATCACCAACTACAATAATTGGATTACGTGCATGAACACTTAAAATAGAATCAAGGACATTTATAAAATCATCTACGTTGCATTTTTGGGAACGATAAAAAGACATAAGTTTCAAGGGTTTTATTATTGAAATATATATATATATATATATATATATATATATATATATATATATATATATATATATATATATATATATATATATTCGTAAAAAGCTTGGCATTAAGTTTTTATTTATTTCTAATGTTAATTTAAAACAATGTTCGAAAACTTACCTTATATAATATACTTAAGTGTTTTCTACGGTACAATATTGCATACACAAACGCAAATAGGGTTTGTGTGGCAAATACAAAAAAAAACTGTTATTCTGTTTTGATTTTTCTACACAACGAGTAAACTGTTCTGAACAAACGCAACATAAAGAACAAAACATTTTTGTGTTTTGTTTTTCGTGGGCAAACAACAAACTTCGTTGTGTTCGGTTCAGCACATTATTCTTAATGTATAGTTTATGCATTTACTATTAGTATTCGTTTGAGTTTTTATTTTAAACTGCTTAACATATGCACACAAAAAAAAACACTACAGAACGCTTAAACATAAGTAGAACACCAACAACATAAAAACATAAGTAGAACTCAACCACTACAATTGTACTGTTTTAGGACGAAAATGAGAACACTACGTAATGTTTGTTACTTGCGTTAAAAAATCGTTATTTATTGTATTCAGGTTGTTTCAAAATACACAAACGCAAAAAAGTAGATATCGTTTAGCGCGTGTGTACAATACACAAAATAATGTTCAGTTTGTTTTCGAACACTGATTTAAACACACGAAACATGTTTTTTCTTTTTTTGAAACAGGTTTGGTGCTGATTCACTCAACATGTTTATATTGCTCACACTTTTCACTCTAACACATCCCAACATACCATATAGTAACCAAACTACAATACAACTTGAAAGTCGGGGCACATAGAATCCGTCATACGTTATACGTCGTCTTTTTCAACGTACAAGAAAGTTGAATTACAGCAGTCAGCAAAGCAATTTTATTGACAACGTTTGCTGTTGCTGAAGCAATAAGTTAATGTTTGTTTCTTTTTTTGCTGTTGCTGTAAAACAATTTTGGAAATCTGTATTTTGGAGATCTTCTAAATTTAGTTTTTTTTGTTTACACGTGGCGCCATAATTTTAATCTCTCACTGACAAAGAATTTTCTAAAACTAAAGACTGAAGCATCGAATAACAGCAAGAAACAGCAATCGTAGTCAGCCACAACTTCACATTAAAGAGTTAAGCTGGATTCACCCATTTTGTCTGGACAAAATTTTTGTTCGGACATAATTTTTTTTTTATACGTAGTTTCACATTTGTCTCAGAGAATGACAGATGTGATTTTGTCCAGACAACTATCAGCTTGATTTGGTTTAATTTTTGTTCGGACAAAATTGAAATGAGATGCAAAAGTTGCTTTATCGCAATGAATTCAAGTATTAAAAAATGAGCAAGAAAGCCAGAATATTTTTATGTTTTTTAAATGTTTTTTACATAAAAATGTTCTGCTTTCTTGCTCATTTTTTATTACTTGAATTCACTTAATTGTGAATAAATTCGAAAATAATCAATCGATTTTTATGTTCGATACCTCCTTTTGTTCCTATTACATGTGGCTTTGCGATAAAGCAATAAATTTTTGATCGACTTTTTTTAAACAAAAAAACTTGGTATTTCAAGCAAAAATATATTTTTTGCTTAAAATTTTTTATTATAACTACAAAATTACTGGGCCGATTGAATCGGAATATATTAACGGATTAAAGGTTAATTTTAAATTGTACTTAAAAGTTAAAAAAAAAACTCTCCATAGAACTTGAAATTTGGACCATATTTGTACTACTGGAACCACAATACACCAAAATTGTATAGTGGTTTAAAGTCCACATAAATTTTTTTTCGATTTTGTTGCTTTGTGTTATCAACAAAGAAATATTTTTCAATAAAAAATTATTTTATGAAAATAGAATTCAATGAAGCAATTGCCCTCAAGCTTATAATGGAAATGAAAAAGCCCAGAAGAGAATGCATTTACAATATGAGCAATAGCTTATATAAAAATGATCAAAGCAAAGAATTTGGACGACAATAACGCCAAAAAACTTTTATCGTGTTTTCTATTCTGATTTAATATGCGTCAACAAAGTACACATTGTGTCAACCTCTTCCGTTGTTACTTTGATTTCAACTGAGAGCTTTAAAGTATAACGTATGACGGATTCTATGTGCCCGGGCCTTTAAGCTTAAGCAAATGAGTTGCTCTTCTTTTTATGCCTTTTGCTTTTGCTGCGCATTTTTTCTAAGCAACAGTTAAGCAATTACATATGCATTGAAAATAGTAAAGCATTTTTAATCACTGAATACAGGTTTTCTAATGAGTACGAAAGTTGGGCAACTTTTAAGGTTTGACGTACGTTGAGGGCTATAAATTGGTTTTTCTTTGTTTCTCTCTCTCTCAAAATTAAATTTTTGTGTTGAGTGGGAGCAAAAATAAAACAAAATACCTCAAAATAAATAAATTAAATAAAGTAAAATGGTGAAAAAAGCTTTTCAAGTGTTTTCTTTTCTGATTTAATATTCATCACCGAAGTTGTTACTCCGTAGTAGTTGTAAATCCGCTGTTAGTTTTATTTCAGTTGAGTACGTCAAAGTATGACGGATTTTATGTGCCCCGGCCTTGAGAATAAGTGTTATAATATCACCCAAAACTCCCCTAAAACATATCAATAACATAATATAAAGCAAAGACCCCCAACCAGAGAAAGTTGTTAAAACGAGATAAAATGAGAATGTATTGGTGTTTTGCACTGAAAAAAATCACATTGTTTAATATTAGTAAATACAAAAGCGTTTAATTTTGAATGAGTTAACCAAATTTTAATTTAAGTTTTTTGTTAAGATAGAGTTAATAATTCTTGCAAAAAAAAACCGACTACAAAACAAATATATGTGCATTTACGTCAGATATGAGGACACCCTTTATTTGTTTACACTTATTATTACTGACACAGTAACGGTTCCAAGGATATGGCCATATAGTTTAAGCAATATCACCTAGGGGACACCCTTTAATGTACAATTTTAAATTAAACACTTATTTTAAAGGAGATTTTTTTTTTTTAATTTCAAGTGTTTGTCTATAACGGTTCAAATGATAAGGCTAGATAGGTAAAATTATATAAATTATGGGGACACCCTTTAGTTTCCAAATTTAAATTATATACTTGATGTTATAACGGACTTAGATATACAGGTTCTTTGTAAATTTCAACCGTCTCTCTGTTACGGTTCAAAAGTTTTGCAATATACATCAAATTACATCAACTATTGGGACACCCTTTAACTTCTAATTATAAATATTTAATTTCTGATTATAAATATTGGACATTTTGACCAATTTTCAAGTCATTGTCTAAAATGGTTCATATATTTAAATTGACGTCACATATGGGGACACCCTTTAATTTTTAAGTTTTTTTTTAAATAATTTCTGTTATTGGCAGCTATAGTGATATGCAGTTTTTTAAAATTTAAAAAAAGGGTGTCCTTTACGGTTCATAATGCACGTATGTTGTATGGGGACACCCTTTAATTTTCAAAATTCTGAACTTCTTTTAAAATGGGACCAATTTAAGCATTTCCTTTCTAAAAAAAAAATTTTAAAATTGGTTCAGAAAAGACGTGAGTTCTGCGGGCACAAACATAAAAAAGCAACATTCAGACGAATCGATAACCTCCTTCTTTTTTTGAAGTCGATTAAAAAGTAGCAAAAAATGGTAGCATGTGAATATTGTATGGTTGTGAAAATTCCATACAAAAGGTTTGTGTACAATATTAAGTTAATGTATAATTAAATTAGTTTTCTTATGATTCTTAGAATTAGAAAGTCATCAATTGTAACATATGTATGTGTATGCTGAGAAAATTGCGTACAAGCGGTTCTTATGAAAAAAAAATCTAACATATTCATTAACAATGGTAATAGGTAGAGAAATCCCACAATACAATAGCGCTTGTTTAGAAATGCCCATTACTGTTATAAGATCCTTTTGTGTAAAGTTTTTTTTTTTTCAACCATAACTACGTTAATTTATTTTAAGCTATCCCCGGTGCGCTTCGCTACACCCATCCACAAAAACACAATAAACACTTGGAATAAAAGTATGACCAAATTTTAACGCGAAAACTCACGCTATCCTCAAGTCAAAACTGTTCCCATCCAACCCGTTTTTTGCTAGACTATACGTATTAACACGATAACAATATTTTACTTTTAATGGGATGTGCCACTCCCAGTATTCTTATCCAGTCTGTATTTTGCTAAACTATGCACATTAGTATGAGGGTTATTTGTGCAAAGCAAGACTATACCTAATATGGTTCTGTAGGTACGCGATAATAATTTTTCACTTTGTATAGGAGGTACCACGCCCTCCATTCAAATTCAGTCTGTATTTCTCTACACAATGTATCTTAAAATGGGGGTTTCTGATGCAAAATTCCAAGGCGCTACCTATTGCAGTTCTCTTGATACAGGATAATAATATTTTACTTTGTATGGGGGGTACCACGCTCACTGTCCCAATTCAGCCAATGTTTTTCTAGAGTATCCGCATGGATATGGGGTTTACTTGTACCCACTTTGAAGACCATACCTATTATAGTTCTATATATACAAAATAATAATTTTTCACTTTGTAAGGGAGGTACCACGCCCACTGTCTCAATTCATTCTGTATTTTGGCAGACTATGCGCCTTAGCACAAAGGCTACTCTTGCAATGTTTCTTGGCGCTATCTATTGCAGTTCGCCAAGAACACGATAATAAAATTTTTTACTTTGTATAGGCGGCACCACGCCAACTATTCCAGCTATAACTCATGAACCAATACACATACAGAGACCGTACATAAAAACCTTGGTATTGACGCCACCTTTCATATAAACCTTGCAGAAACAAAATCGGTTCACGCATTCCAGAGAACATCAATTTCTAACACAATGCAACTTTTTTCTATATATATATAGATGTAACTATGTATATGTATTAATTATTTCACAATTTAAAAATACGTTCATTCATTTCTTCATCCTAATATAAAAATTAATTTGGTTTTCCATACTTAACCAATGTTCGGTTATAAACAAAATATTGCCAAACATCATAAACCTTTTTATACACACAATTCCAAAAAGTAGCTCTTTTACTTATAAGTATACTTATAGTACTATAATTACTTTTCCATACTTGTAAGTATTAGGTAGTTATAAGTATGGGTATGACAGATACCCATCACATTATCTACCTACAACCAGTTGTACTCATACATGCATTACGTATACATTAATGTATACGTAATACTTTTTGTCAGTCTGGTGTGCACACAGAATACAGATGGGTTTGCCTGGGTCTCTATGATATAAAGTAATATTTGTTAATTCACATTCCCGTTCTCATGTGGACAAAAATGCAAAATCGATAAATTACCAAAAATTAAAGAAATACTAAAACAAAAAAATACAAACCTAACAATTTATTTTCCTAAGAATTATTTAAAACATAAACTATTAAATCCATACTTTTTTCTTAAGAATTGTTTTCTTGCATTTCCGTTCCCATATAAATAAACGAAAATACAATAAAATAAATAAATGCAATTACACAAAATAAATAAATAAATACAATTACACAAAATTAATAAATTACTGAAGAATAATAAATTTCTAAAGAAATACCAAAAATGCAAACTTAACTTTTTCCAGAGAATTGTTTACTTGTTAAATAAAAATACAATTCAATAAAATATTTGTAATTAGTTTATAAGAACCAATAAAGATGAAAAATAAATTCAGTTATATTTTGATCAACTCACTAAAACAATCGTGTTTTTTTAAACAGTTCATAACCTGAACTTAAAAGTAATAAGCTTACAAAAAATAGTGTTTGAAGCTTTTCTTAATTTCGCTTATAAAAACATTTATCAAATGTAAATTCACAAGCACTTTTTAACAATGCTTGATAAACTACTATTATACACAACTGTTTTTAAACAATTCGTTGTGTTTCGTGGCAAATTCTGTTGACAGAATTATTTTTCTAAAAAAAAATTTGTAAAATTGTTAAGTTATTTATTTAAAAATAAATTTAAAAAAACTAAATAAATCTTTTGAGCTATTAGACCACTACACTATAAATAATTAGTTTAAATTTCATTGGTAGATCTAAGAATACTATTTATTGCTGAGTTCTTGTTCTTGTTGTTGCAGTAAAGGATCTCTTCAAGCGCCTCATACCTACTCTTGTCCTGGCTAATATGTTACAGTCTACTCTGGAGAGATGTTTATAGTAAGGAGGGATTATGAAATCTTAGAAAACTGGTTGATGCAGGGATGTCAACTTTACAAAGACCAAACGCGTCGACCCAGCTGTCAAAAAGAGCTAAAAAGCGCTAACTGGAAAACAACACGATTTTTTCAGTCTATGTTATTGTTAAATATGTACTTTAAAGGAACATTTTTACAGTTACAAAAAATTCACTTAGGTTTTAAGAACTTTTCAAATATTTTTAAAGGTACATACATATTTCAATTATAATCACCACTGTCCGTTAAACCGAATCCGAACTTTTTCGATTATGACACGAGTTCACTTTTTTTAGTGCACTGTAAGTTAAAATTCATTATTACTTAATTTCGATTTACTTTTAAGTGTCGAAAGTAAATCTAGTAGAATTTTCATATGTTTCATTAAATATTTACTTATTTAATATTTTTATCTTATTGACTTTTAAATTATATAAATTTTTCTTGATTAATTAGGGGATGATGAACACGAAAAAAAATTTCATTTCATTGATGTTTAACAATGTAATATTTCTTGAAATAAAAATGCTCTAATAAAAAAGAAGACACTAGCATTTAAATTTACAACATGCACTCACAAAAAAACAAAATAAAATATGTATATAAATAAAATATTAAAAAAAATGCTAGTGTTTTCTTTGTTTGTTTGTTTCAATTTTAAGTTTTCTTATTTATTAAAACATTTTTATTCGATATCGAGCCATTGTGTCTTACATTTTTTAAACCAAATATGAAAATAATAAAACAATAGATATTGCTATTATTTGTGATAAAACCAGCTTTTGAAATATCTCGAATTTTCAAAAATAAACAGTTATTTCCAAAAAGAACCAAATTATTATTTTTTTCCTCTGGCCATATACATACATATTTTTACAAATACGCTTGTTGGTAAACTTGTTCGACTTGCACAGCAGCAACTATATCTTTGTAAGCCATATTTTATATGAACATATATGAGATTGACAACAAATATGAAATAAGAAAGGTTAAAAATAAAAAATTTATTGAAAAAAGCATAAAGTGCCACTCGCATTGTTCATTAGAGTGAAAATAGCAATGTTAGCTCTTTTTTTGAAAGAGTGCTGAAGGGAAAAATATCGCGTGAGAGGTAGTCAAAAAGAGCTATAAATAGCACGAAAAGCGCCAAGTTGGCATCGCTTGGTTGATGTGCCCTATTGCTCTTTATATTTCTTTAGGTAAACATTTTTGTGGAAATTAGCCACAAATTGCACAATGTAAGTCACAATGGGTCGATATCGAATAAAAATGGTTTAATAAATAAGAAATCTTAAAATTGAAACAAACAAACAAAGAAAACACTAGCATTTTTTTTTAATATTTTATTTATATACATATTTTATTTTGTTTTTTTTTTGTGAGTGTATGTTGTAAATTTAAATGCTAGTGTCTTCTTTTTTATTAGAGCATTTTTATTTCAAGAAATATTACATTGTTAAACATCAATGAAATGAATTTTTTTTTCGTATTCATCATCCCCTAATTAATCTAGAAAAATGTATATAATTTAAAAGTTAATAACATAAATAATGATATTTGCGAAGATAATCCTACAACTATGAAAAGAGCTTATACAAATATTGAGAGAATAAGCCTTTCTATATAAAAGTTAATACAATATTGATCCAGTAAGCTTATTCTACAATGAAAAGGATAAGCTTATAGTAATCATACACATATAATATTTTTACAAGGGTTACGTTTGATTTTTCTACAAATGTTACGATAGCATTATTCGATATATGTATTCTAAAAACATTTTTAAGCTTAAGGCTTATATAGGTAAGCTTTTTTTAATATTTTTCTTAAGTCATTTGGTATGTTAGAATATTTTTACTAAAGTGTTTATGCGGGATAGTGTGATGATTTAATGTGATTTAAAAAACGAATGAACTAATCTCTATTACATACTCGTACATACATATGATATTATCAATCAAACTTACTTGTAGTTGTATATGTATGCCTGCGTTTACTTCTTTCAATCAATTCAACATCACCCAAACAATCTCCCGGCCCACAAATTTTTTCTATTCTATTAACCCAACATTTTTGTATCTAAATCAAACAAAAAAAAATTGCACTGAAATTTCTACATTTAGATATTAGTTTGCTTACATGATCATAGACACTTTTGCTAACTTCAACTTCACCGGTTAGAACAAAATACACCATAGTTGGATAGTCTCCTTCCTTAATTAATTTTCTTTCAGGATCAATGACCATGAATTTTACACATTTAGATAATCGAGCACGAATTTTCTGAAACGTAACGAAATCATTAAAATCAAATTACTATGAACTGATGCTGAAAAAAATAATTTACCGGGGGAAGTTTATGGAAACAATTTAAATTAGCCATTAGGGAAACCAATTTTTTCCTATCTTCAATAGTGCGTAGTGACTGATGCGTTCTAATTAGAGATTTTTCCTTCGAAGATGAAACAAAAATTGTTACTTTTTTATTTTGATTTAAATGTACGTATTAGTATTTGTTGCAACTTACTGCCATTGTGAGTAAACCAATTTTACGTTGAGTCCTCACAAGCATAGCAATATTTTTCTTGACGTTCAATGATAATTTTTGATCACCTGGATCCAGCAGCCATATACGATTAAAGGCTACACTGCGTATTAAGTTTCGAAAACGCATACGAGCCATTTTCTTTCTCTTGACTTCATCTGCATCCCGTGCCCTTTTAGCCATTTTTGAATTATTTGTTTTCAAATATTTTTGTACGTTTGTAAGTAATATATGTATGTATGTAAAATAAATTTAATAATTTTTTTATAAAAGTTCAATTTTCAGAGTTTCAATTTAAACATACATATAACCCAACAAACCAAAGTTTTTGATTTTTTCTAAAGTTAGACTTTTAGTAAAGATTTCGTTAAGACTGGTGTAATGTGACTTTAATGGGCATTAACTTAAAAAAATGCAAGCACATGCGATTTTCAAGATCGTCTAATGATAATACACCCAATTCTGTTTTTACACGGTCTTTTTTTACACAGCTTTGATTTAACACGGTTTGAAAATAAAAAAATTAATTTTTTTTTGCACGATTTTATTCCATTTAGCACGATTCTAAATCTTTTGGGTTTAGATTTTATTAGTAAAATTTAAGTTTTGCGAAATATTTTTAGAGGAATTCCCTTTTTGTGCATACAAGCATTTTTTACTTGTTAGAGCAATTGAAATGTGTTAATATTTTGTGAACTGTCAATGCATCTCTAAAAGAAGAAGTCGAACACTAAAAATAAAAAACTACAACGTAAAGCTATTTCTTTAGAAAAAAAAATTGAAATTTTAGATCACCTTCGAAATGGAGACGGCTCTTGGCAAAATGTTCGGTTTAAGCGAAATCACAGTAAGAACTATAAAACAATTAAAATTCAATTAGGCAATCGTTGATTTCTGAAACGAAACTATCTGCTTAGTCTTCGTCATACACTAAAGATGCAAATAAACGGTGCAAATACACATTATATGTATGTATGTACATGCATATACGCGTATGTGTAAAAATAATAATGATTTTTTATACTTAAAAAAATTCTCGTTTTTCACTCATTTTAATAGGTTTTAGAGATAAGGAACCAATCACCTATTTTTGTATATGATCAATGTCTTTTTTTACACGGTTTTTGTTTACACGTATTTTTCTGGAACCAATCTACCGTGTAAAAACAGAATTAGGTGTAGTATATTTTCATTCGGTGGCTATCAGCTTGAATTGGTTACGGAGTTCGTGGTTTTAGGTGTTCTTTTGGATAGTAAATAAAACTTTAACAAGCATATTACTACGATGGTAAATAAAGCTCGTGGTGTACTAGCCTTTATTAAACGTTGGGCCAAGGAATTTACAGTGCCTATAATAACCAAACGTTTGTACATATCCTTAGTGAAGCCTATTTTGGAGTATGGATCTATTGTATGGCATCCCTATGCTGATTATCAAAAGAATTGTATTGAATCTGTTCAGAAACAGTTCCTTTTATTTTGTCTGGGTAACACAACATGGAATCCAAATGTTAATCTTTCCCCAAACATATTCTGTAAGACTTACTTCAATTAATTTGCCGACATTGGAAAGCAGGCGACTAGTGCTCAATGTAGCATTTTTAATAAATTTGATAAACGGCTCAATTTATTCAGAATTCCTACTGAAAAATATCAACTTTAATGTACCTTCCAGATCTAGTAGGAATTTTACACTACTTAAGTGTTTTCAAACAAAATTTGCAAATGCTGAGCCATTTAGAAGATTATGTAAAAATATAATGACTTGTACAATTTTATTGATTTCTCTGAAAGTATTAATATTATAAAACGTAATATTACTTTGTTATACCCTTCACCACAGGTGGAAAGGGTATATATAAGTTTGTCATTCCGTGTGTAATTTCTACAATATTCATTTCCGACCCCATAAAGTATATATATTCTGGATCCTTATACATAGAGAAGTTGTTTAAGCGATGTCCGTCTGTCCGTCTATCCGTCTGTCCGTGTGGTAATGTCATTTGCCAAGGCACCAGAAGAGATACAACAAATTTAAGCACACCAATCTGTCAGGCATAGTTTCGAAAATTTTGGTATTGCAATTCAGCAACATCGGATCATTCCTTTGGAGGCTACGGGCCAAAAACCACGCCCACCTATATTTTTTTTACGTTTTTTTACGTTTATTTTATTTTTTTTCGGCTTTAATGATTCTGTTTTGCCTTTTTTTGTCAAATAAATATTAAAGTGTGACAGGTAGATCGCAAGGAGTGCATACAGATCTCGGGGGATCAATAACCCCCTGCGAGGGGCGATTTTTGTTGGTTTTTAGATTGGTAGAGGGTTTCTGCTTTGATTTGTATTAGAGACCTTAATAGAAAGCAATACGCATAGAGGTAGCCAATGGACCCACAGGGTCCATTTTGCTTTAGTCTGACCATTCTAACTCAATATAGATTGGAGAAAGGTCCAAAAATTAACAAAAAAATTTCAATCAAATTTAAAAAAAAAAAAAATATTTAAAAATTTTTAAAAAAAAAAAATTTTAATTTTTTTTCAAAAATATTTACAAAAAAATTTACAAAGCATTTTCAAAAAGATATTTTACAGAAAAATATTCGAAAAAAAATTTTTTTTAAAAATTTTCCAAAAAATTTTCGAATAAAATTTTCCAAAATTTTTTAAAAAAATATTTTTACAAAAAATTTTTACACGCAATTTTCGAAAAATTAAAACAAAAATTTCAATATTTCTTTGAAAATGAAAATCATGACTGTAACATAATATATAAGAATATACATATGTAATTATGTATGTGTGTATATAGAGTAACATATTTTTATACCCTTCACCACAGGTGGAAAGGGTATATATAAGTTTGTCATTCCGTGTGTAATTTCTACAATAATCATTTCCGACCCCATAAAGTATATATATTCTGGATCCTTATACATAGAGAAATTGTTTAAGCAATGTCCGTCTGTCCGTCTGTCCGTCTATCCGTCTGTCCGTTTGTCCGTGTTAGTGTGGTAATGTCATTTGCCAAGGCACCAGAAGAGATACAAAAAATTTAAGCACACCAATCTGTCAGGCATAGTTTCGAAAATTTTGGTATTGCAATTCAGCAACATCGGATCATTCCTTTGGAGGCTGCGGGCCAAAAACCACGCCCACCTATATTTTTTCACGTTTTTTTTTAAATTTTTTTCAGCTTTAATGATTCTGTTTTGCCTTTTTTTCTCAAATAAACATTAGACTGCGACAGGTAGATCGCAAGGAGTACATACAGATCTCGGGGGATCAATAACCCCCTGCGAGGGTCGAGTTTTTGTTGTTTTTAGATTGGTAGGGTTTTTCTGCTTTGATTTGTATTAGTGACCTTAATAGAAAGCAATACACATAAAGGTAGCCAATGGACCCACAGGGTACCCACTGATAAATAGGAGCAGTTAAAAGAACCCCCCATGTGTCAATATGAGGAAATTTTTTTTTTGTAAGGATTTTTTTTTTGTTTTAGTCTGACCATTCTAACTCACTATAGATTGGAGAAAGGTCCAAAATTTAACAAAAAAATTTCAATCAAATTTTAAAAAAAAAAATTTTTTAAAAAAATTTTAAAATTTTTTTTAAAAAATATTTACAAAGCATTTTCAAAAAGATATTTTACAGAAAAATATTCGAAAAAAAAATTTTTTTAAAAAACTTTCCAAAAAATTTTCGAATAAAATTTTACAAAAAATTTTTAAAAAAATATTTTTACAAAAAATTTTTACACACAATTTTCGAAAAATTAAAACAAAAATTTCAATATTTCTTTGAAAATGAAAATCATGACTGTAACATAACATATATTTAATATTAAGAATATACATATGTATGTATGTGTGTATATAGAGTAACATATTTTTATACCCTTCACCACAGGTGGAAAGGGTATATATAACTTTGTCATTCCGTGTGTAATTTCTACAATATTCATATCCGACCCCATAAAGTATATATATTCTGGATCCTTATACATAGAGAAGTTGATTAAGCGATGTCCGTCTGTCCGTCTATCCGTTTGTCCGTGTTAGTGTGGTAATGTCATTTGCCAAGGCACCAGAAGAGATACAAAAAATTTAAGCTCACCAATCTGTCAGGTATAGTTTCGAAAATTTTGGTATTGCAATTCAGCAACATCGGATCATTCCTTTGGAGGCTACAGTCCAAAAACCACGCCCACCTATATTTTTTTTACGTTTTTTTTAATTTTTTTCGGCTTTAATGATTCTGTTTTGCCTTTATTGTCAAATAAATATTAGACTGCGACAGGTAGATCGCAGGAGTGCATACAGATCTCGGGGGATAAATAACCCCCTGCGAGGGGCGATTTTTGTTTGTTTTTAGATTGGTAGGGTTTTTCTGCTTTGATTTGTATTAGAGACCTTAATAGAAAGCAATACGCATAGAGGTAGCCAATGGACCCACAGGGTACCCACTGACAAATAGGAGCAGTTAAAAGGACCCCCCATGTGTCAATATGATGAATTTTTTTTTGTAAGGATTTCTTTTTGCTTTAGTCTGACCATTCTAACTCAATATAGACTGCAGAAAGGTCCTAAATTTAACAAAAAAAATTTCAATAAAATTTAAAAAAAAATTTTTTTAAAAATTTCAAAAAAAAAATTTTTACAAAAAAATTTACAAAACATTTTCAAAAATATATTTTACAGAAAAATATAAAAAAAAAAATTTTTTAAAAAATTTTCCAAAAAATTTTCGAATAAAATTTTACAAAAAATTTTTAAAATAATATTTTTACAAAAAATTTTTACACACAATTTTCGAAAAATTAAAACAAAAATTTCAATATTTCTTTGAAAATGAAAATCATGACTGTAACATAACATATATTTAATATTAAGAATATACATATGTATGTATGTGTGCATATAGAGTAACATATTTTTATACCCTTCACCACAGGTGGAAAGGGTATACATAAGTTTGTCATTCCGTGTGTAATTTCTACAATATTCATTTCCGACCCCATAAAGTATATATATTCTGGATCCTTATACATAGAGAAGTTGATTAAGCGATGTCCGTCTGTCCGTCTATCCGTCTATCCGTCTATCCGTCTGTCCGTCTGTCCGTGTTAGTGTGGTAATGTCATTTGCCAAGGCACCAGAAGAGATACAAAAAATTTAAGCTCACCAATCTGTCAGTCATAGTTTCGAAAATTTTGGTATTGCAATTCAGCAACATCGGATCATTCCTTTGGAGGCTACGGGCCAAAAATCACGCCCACCTATATTTTTTTCACGTTTTTTCAGGTTTTTTTTTAATTTTTTTCATCTTTAATGATTCTGTTTTGCCTTTTTTTCTCAAATAAATATTAGACTGCGACAGGTAGATCGCAAAGAGTGCATACAGATCTCGGGGGATCAATAACCCCCTGCGAGGGGCGATTTTTGTTTGTTTTTAGATTGGTAGGGTTTTTCTGCTTAGATTTGTATTAGTGACCTTAATAGAAAGCAATACACATAGAGGTAGCCAATGGACCCACAGGGTGCCCACTGATAAATAGGAGCAGTTAAAAGGACCCCCATGTGTCAATATGAGGAAATTTTTTTTTGTAAGGATTTTTTTTTTTGCTTTAGTCTGACCATTCTAACTCAATATAGACTGCAGAAAGGTCCTAAATTTAACAAAAAAAATTTCTATAAAAAAAAAAGTTATATTTGGAATCGTGTTATATAAATTATTTATTTTTAATCACGCATGATTCCTTTGCAAATTTATTAAATAAATATTTTATGAGTATAAAATATTTATTTCCAAAAAATGTAATAATCGAAATTGATTACTATGGGGAAAGCCTATCCAGATAGCTATTTCGCTAGTGCTCAACTAGCTCATCAGTGGATTTTTCCCAATTTTTCTGAATAAAAACTCAGATTCTTATGCTTAAAACTTAATAGACTAAATGAGAAGTTCAAACAGTCTATAAAGAAAGCCAAATCTAAATTTCTAAACAAAACAAAAAACCATAGTAACTATTTCGATTTCAAAAAGTTTATTTTATTCTTCTTCTTTTTGGAAATAAATATTTTATACTCATAAAATATTTATTTAATAAATTTGCAAAGGAATCATGCGTGATTAAAAATAAATAATTTAATTTCTATAAAATTTAAAAAAAATTTTTTTTTTTTAAATTTTCAAAAAAAAAAAATTTACAAAAAAATTTACAAAACATTTTCAAAAATATATTTTACAGAAAAATATTAAAAAAAAAATTTTTTTTAAAAATTGTCCAAAAAATTTTCGAATAAAATTTTACAAAAAATTTTTACACACAATTTTCGAAATATTAAAACAAAAATTTCAATATTTCTTTGAAAATGAAAATCATGACTGTAACATAACATATAATTAATATTAAGATTATACATATGTATGTATGTGTGTATATAGAGTAACATATTTTTATACCCTTCACCACAGGTGGAAAAGGTATATATAAGTTTGTCATTCCGTGTGTAATTTCTACAATATTCATTTCCGACCCCATAAAGTATATATATTCTGGATCCTTATACATAGAGAAGTTGATTAAGCGATGTCCGTCTGTCCGTCTATCCGTCTATCCGTCTGTCCGTCTGTCCGTGTTAGTGTGGTAATGTCATTTGCCAAGGCACCAGAAGAGATACAAAAAATTTAAGCACACCACTCTGTCAGGCATAGTTTCGAAAATTTTGGTATTGCAATTCAGCAACATCGGGTCATTCCTTTGGAGGCTACGGGCCAAAAACCATGCCCACCTATATTTTTTTCACGTTTTTTCAGGTTTTTTTAAAATTTTTTTCAGCTTTAATGATTCTGTTTTGCCTTTTTTTCTCAAATAAATATTAGACTGCGACAGGTAGATCGCAAAGAGTGCATACAGATCTCGGGGGATCAATAACCCCCTGCGAGGGGCGATTTTTGTTTGTTTTTAGAATGGTAGGGTTTTTCTGCTTTGATTTGTATTAGTGACCTTAATAGAAAGCAATACACATAGAGGTAGCCAATGGACCCACAGGGTACCCACTGATAAATAGGAGCAGTTAAAATGACCCCCATGTGTCAATATGAGGAAATTTTTTTTTTGTAAGGATTTTTTTTTTTGCTTTAGTCTGACCATTCTAACTCAATATAGACTGCAGAAAGGTCCTAAATTTAACAAAAAAAATTTCAATAAAATTTAAAAAAAAAAATTTTTAAAACTTCCAAAAAAAAAAATTTTACAAAAAAATTTACAAAACATTTTCAAAAATATATTTTACAGAAAAATATTAAAAAAAATTTTTTTTTTAAATTTTCCAAAAAATTTTCGAATAAAATTTTACAAAAAATTTTTAAAAAATTATTTTTACAAAAAATTTTTACACACAATTTTCGAAATATTAAAACAAAAATTTCAATATTTCTTTGAAAATGAAAATCATGACTGTAACATAACATATAATTAATATTAAGATTATACATATGTATGTATGTGTGTATATAGAGTAACATATTTTTTTAAATGCGTTTGATTTTTATTTTAAATGCGTTTGATTTTTAAATAGATGATATCTCTGTTTTAAAACCTAGGTGCATTAAACACATAGACATCATCAGGATACCGACTACAAATTGTCAAAAATAAAATACACACGTTTATAGGTAAACGATTCTTTTGAAGCCAGCAAAGCTACATGGCTACACGACCACCGTTGTGGCTGTCGTCAACTTAGGCTAATTTGTATTTTATTCAACAAAAGAAAATGTCACAAAATTGTAAATTACAAATTCATATACAAACAAAAAGTATTGGAGGAAATATTTAAAAGTTTTTGAAAAAGTTTTTTAATTTTATAAAAGCAAAATAAGTATTTTTACAACAATGTCAGAGTTTACGATGTAGCTGTCGGCTTCAATATCATTAAGTAGCTGACAACACGGCGACAATTGTAGCAAACGGAATTTGTTTTCATTTGTCTTCTATTTCTTTACAATATGGATAATGCTGTACATGTCTGTATAAATAAAATCACCGTGGTGAAGGGTATAGAAGATTCAGCACGGCCGAATATAGCACTTTTACTTGTTTTAAATGCGTTTGATTTTTTAAATGCGTTTGGTTTTTAAATAGATGATATCTCTGTTTTAAAACCTAGGTGCATTAAACACATAGACATCATCAGCATACCGACTACAAACTGTCAAAAATAAAACGATTATTATGAAGTCAGCAAAGCTACATGGCTATACGGCCACCGTTGTGGCTGTCGTCAACTTAGACTAATTTCTATTTTATTCAACAGAAGAAAATGTCACAAAATTGTAAATTACAAATTCATATTTAAACAAAAAGTATTGGAGGAAATATTTATAATTTTTTGAAAAAGTTATTTTATTTTATAAAAGCAAAATAAGTATTTCTACAACAATGTCAGAGTTTACGATATAACTGTCGGCTTCAATATCATTAAGTAGCTGACAACAAGGCGACAATTGTAGCAAACGGAATTTGTCTTCTATTACTTTAACTCATGAATAATGATTTTTTCTCATACGACTTTATTTAAGTAAACAGTCAACAATATGGATAATGCTGTACATGTCTGTATAAATAAAATCACTGTGGTGAAGGGTATAGAAGATTCGGCACGGCCAAATATAGCACTTTTACTTGTTTTTAAATGTTATTAACTAAGTTGATATATTAATGTTATTGTTATTATTATTATTGGTCTGTAAGGATATTAGTCCATAGACCTCAGTTAAATAATTAAATAATTCTTGCAAAAAAAACCGACTTCAAAACAAATAGTTGGGTACCAGTTCTAAACTAAAAATGTAAGAAGTAATCTGTAAGAACTATATATAAACCAAATACAAGATAAACAAAATGCACGAAAATTACCAGGAAAAGAAGTAAAGACTATGTGAAATTCAAGCATCTCCCTATTACTGTTTAAAAGTTAATCTATTTTCACCAATATCCGTCTTTTATGGGGACACCATTTAATTTTAAATTTTTATAGCTGTAATAGCGACCATAGTAATACACATTATGTGTAAATTTCAGTTGTCTATCTAACACGGCTCAAAAGATAAGGCATACATCAAATTTCATTAACTATAGGGACACCCTTTCATTTCCAATTGTGTAATTCTTATAGCGGACATAATAATACGCGCTCTGTGTAAATATCAAGTCTCTATCTATAAAGGTTCAAAAGACTATAGTCTATAGGCCATATAAGTCAAATTACGTCAACTATGATGACACCCTTTAAGTTTTTTGTACTTTTTATTGTGGACATACATAGTTATATTCGCTTTGCTAAAATTTCAAATGTTATCCATAAGCGTTCAAAAGATAAGTTCATATAGATCAAATATCATTAACTATAGGTACACCCTTTAATGTCTGTCTATAACTGTTTCAAAGATAGGGCAACATAAATCAAATAACATCAACTATTGGGACACCCTTTAATTTGAAATTTTAAATTAAAGACCTGTTGTTATAGAGGACTTGGCCACAAAGAATTTTGTAAATTTCAACCGTCTATAACGGTTTAAAAGTTAAGCCATATACAGCAAATTACAGAACTATTGGGATACCCTTTAATTCATAATTCTAAATATTTATACTTCTTAGTATACCAGATAAAGTATTGGAAATTCTGCCTAATTTTCACGTGTATGCCTGTAACGGTAGGGACATATACATAGGTCAAATTACACCAATTATGGGGACACCCTTTAATGTCTAAATTTAAATTATATACCTGCTATAGCGGACTTATCAATATAGGTTCCTTGTAAATTTCAGCTGTCTGTCTATCACGGTTCAAAAATTTGCCCACATACATAAAATTGCATTAACTATTGGGACACCCTTTTATTTTTATTTTCAAATTCAAATTTTATACTTTTGATTATAGCGGACTTATCAATACAGGTTCTTTATAATATTCAACGGTCGGTGTACAACTGTGCAAAAGTATGGCGATATACATCAAATTAAATGAACTATTGGAGCACCCTTTAATTTATAATTTTGAATATTTATACCTTTTATTATAACGGTTATAGTAATCAACATTCTGTCAAAATTTCTAGGTTTTTTCTTTAACGGTTTAAAAGATAGGCCCATAAAGGTCAAATTACGTCACCTATAGGGACACCCTTTAAATTTTAAGTTTATTGTTTTATTACTGTTTGTTGGTGGGAGCTATAGTGATACGCAATTTTTTAAAATTTTAAATTGGTGCCCTTTACGGTTTTTAATACACGAAAAAAACATGTATGTTGTATGGGGACACCCTTTAATTTTTACAATAATGAACTGTTTTTTAAAATGGGACCAATTTGTAAGCATAAGCTTTCAAATAAAGAGAAATGTTAAAATCGGTTCAGAAATGGCTGAATTCTGCGGGCACAAACATAAAAAACGCAACATTCAGACGAATTGAAAAAAAAAGACCAAGGCGTATCTATTTTACTAGGTGGCAGCACGGCGAAGGTAATTATGATTTGCTTTAATTTTTTTGTGAGTGGTAGCCATAGATAACACATAGATAGTTAACTGAAACGTCAAAAACCTAAGTCTCCTAAACACCTAAACTGCACATAGTTGTAAAAAACTATATTTTTTTACAATAAATTTTAGATGTTAAAATTAAATATTTCTTTTGTTTTTAATTAAGAATAAGTATTTTGTATTTTTTACTAAAAACGTTGGATTGAATTCTAATTTTAATTATTTATTATTCTGCATTGAAAATGTTCATCCCCTAAAAGACAAAATAATACAATACTGTAAAGAAAGAAATTACACCTAACAAATGTCAACAAAATTAAATTAATTTTTTGTTAAAAACTTAAAAAAATTATAAATTGTGAATAAATTTTGAGTTTAAAAATTTTAAAATATTTACCTATTTGAAAAGTGCAACGACATATAGCGCAAAAGAGTATAAATGTGAGTAAAAATTTTACTCCCCTATGTATGTTGAATTCACACAGTACTCATAAGTGTGAAGACGTTTATAGCCACGATTTTGACATTTGAAGAGGTGGCCATCTATGTATGTAATCTATGGTGGTAGCTGTAAAAAAATCGTTTAAAAAAATAAATAAAATTGTAATTATTTAAAAAAATATTCAAGATTAAAAACAAGTAAAAGTGCTATATTCGGTCGTGCCGAAACTTCTATACCCTTCACCACGGTGATTTTATTTATACAGACTTGTACAGCATTATCCATATTGTTGACTCTTTACTTAAATTAAATCGTATGAAAAAACTCATTATTCATGCTTTAAAGAAATAGAAGACAAATGAAAATTCCGTTGGCTACTATGGTCGCCGTGTTGTCAGCTACTTAATGATATTGAAAACGACAGCTACATCGTAAACTCTGACATTGTTGTACAAATACTTATTTTGCTTTTATAAAATTAAATAACTTTTTGTAAAAAAAATTATAAATATTTCCTCCAAAACTTTTTGTTTGTATATATGAATTTGTAATTTACAATTTTGTGAAATTGTATTGAAATTTTTGTTTTAATTTTTCGAAAATTGTGTGTAAAAATTATTTGTAAAAATATTTTTTTTAAATTTTATTCGAAATTTTTTTGGAAAATTTTTTAAAAAAAAATTTTTTCGAATATTTTTTCGAAATATCTTTTTGATTGAAAATGCTTTGTAAATTTTTTTTAGGACCTTTCTGCAATCTATATTGAGTTAGAATGGTCAGACTAAAGCAAAAAGAAATCCTTACAAAAAAAATTTCCTCATTTTGACACATGGGGGATCCTTTTAACTGCTCCTATTTACCAGTGGGTACCCTGTGGGTCCCTTGGCTACCTCTATGTGTATTGCTTTCTATTAAGGTCTCTAATACAAATCAAAACTCCTTGCAATCTACCTGTCGCAGTCTAATATTTATTTGACAAAAAAAGGCAAAACAGAATCATTAACGCCGAAAAAAATTAAAAAAAAAACGTGAACAAAATATAGGTGGGCGTGGTTTTTGGCCCGCAGCCTCCAAAGGAATGATCCGATGTTGCTGAATTGCAATACCAAAATTTTCGAAAGTATGCCTGACAGATTGGTGTGCTTAAATTTTTTGTATCTCTTCTGGTGCCTTGGCAAATGACATTACAACTCTAACACGGACAAACGGACATCGCTTCATCAACTTCTCTATGTATAAGGATCCAGAATATATATTCTTTATGGGGTCGGAAATGAATATTGTAGAAATTACACACGGAATGACAAACTTAGATATACCTTTTCCACCTGTGGTGAAGGGTATAAAAATATGTTACTCTATATACACATACATCCATACATGCATATATATGTATGTATATTCTTAATATTAAATATTAATATTATTATGTATATTCTTAATATTAAATATGAATTTGTAATTTTGTGATTACAATTTTGCGACATTTTCTTTTGTTGAATAAAATAGAAATTAGCCTAAGTTGACGACAGCCACAACGGTGGCCGTGTAGCCATGTAGCTTTGCTGACTTCAAAATAATCGTTTTATTTTTGACAGTTTGTAGTCGGTATCCTGATGATGTCTATGTGTTTAATGCACCTAGGTTTTAAAACAGAGATATCATCTATTTAAAAATCAAACGCATTTAAAAAAAAATATGTTACTCTATATACACACATACATACATATGTATATTCTGAATATTAAATACATGTTATGTTACAGTCATGATTTTCATTTTCAAAGAAATATTGAAATTTTTGTTTTAATTTTTCGAAAATTGTGTGTAAAAATTTTTTCTAAAAATATTTTTTTTTAATTTTTTTTTAAATTTTATTCGAAATTTTTTTGGAAAATTTAAAAAAAAAATTTTCGAATATTTTCCTGTAAAATATCTTTTGGAAAATGCTTTGTAAATATTTTTGAAAAAAAATTTAAAAATTTTTTTTAAAAAAATTTTTTTTAGGACCTTTCTACAATCTATATTGAGTTAGAATGGTCAGACTAAAGCAAAAAGAAATCCTTACAAAAAAAAATTTCCTCATTTTGACATATGGGGGGTCCTTTTAACTGCTCCTATTTACCAGTGGGTACCCTGTGGGTCCCTTGGCTACCTCTATGTGTATTGCTTTCTATTAAGGTCTCTAATACAAATCAAAACTGCTGCACTCCTTGCAATCTACCTGTCGCAGTCTAATATTTATTTGACAAAAAAAGGCAAAACAGAATCATTAAAGCCGAAAAAAATTTAAAAAAAACGTGAACAAAATATAGGTGGGCGTGGTTTTTGGCCTGCAGCCTCCAAAGGAATGATCCGATGTTGCTGAATTGCAATACCAAAATTTTCGAATGTATGCCTGACAGATTGGTGTGCTTAAATTTTTTGTATCTCTTCTGGTGCCTTGAGTTATATATTGAATTAAAACCCTTTAATACCACATCCATTTATTACTTGTAATGTTTATATTTTCTTTTTGTAAGTTGAATTTACTGTTATTTTATCGTTTTTTTTTTTTGAGAACTGAGAATTTATTGTTATTATTAAAAAAAACAATCAATATATAATATTTTCTAATGAAGAAAAAATAAACTTTTAATTTTTGAAATAAATAAATATTTTAATAAAAGAATTTTTTACCAATAATAATTTTAAAACGTTCGGTATTGGTTTAAATACTATTTAATTGGCGCAGTCGTGAAACGGACCAAATTTAAAAAATAAGAAAAACCAAAGTTTTTTACTAAATTATAATACTTATCAGTGTGGTGAAAGTGCAACTATTGGAACTGCCACAAACGGAAAAAGAAACAAATTAAAAGAAAGCAAGGCAGAAAATCAAGCCAAGAATTTTCCATTTACTGTTTTCCTAAAATTAGATGCACCTATTAATATTAGTTGAATGAAAACTTTATCAACAACAGCCTTAATAACTGCAATTTTTTTACTGACCTGTTGGAAATTTTAAAAATTAAAATACAAGAAAACAAACAAGGTGATTTTATTTGAAGAAAGCAAAAGGGAGAAAAGGTAATATTATAATGGCCCTCAATCCCTTCAATCTTCTGGAAAGTGTACCAGAATTTGATGGAAAAGTTGAAGAACTAGAAATGTTTACACAACATATTGATGAAATTCGTAAACTGGTTGATGAATCCCTACATGGACTTTTTGATTTAAGAATAAGGAACAAAATAACATCAAAGGCAAATATATCCCTTATTAATAACAATAACCCTACACGATGGGAGGAGATTAAGGTAATATTAAGAATTAACTTTAATATATCAGATAGTGTAGAATCTATTGTTAACAAAATTAAAATTGCTGAAATTAGAAGTAGTATTAATGATTTTTATGATTATATGATTCAATTGTTAACTAAATTAAATTTTAAAACTAGTTTAGATAGGGATAATGAATTGTGGTATAATTGCAAAAATAATAAAAGAATGGTATTAAAGATTTTTATTTCTAAATTGCCTAACGAGCCTAAATTGGTTTTAAATTCAAGAAACCCATATTCGCTATTAAAAGCAAAAGAAATATTAATTGAAACAGAATATTTTTATAAAAAATATGTAAATTTACAATCTTTTTCATCTTATAAGAATAATAATAAAATATTTAATAATTCTCGACATTCCCTACAATCGGTAAATGCTAATTTTAATAAAACATTTCAAAATAGTTGTGAAAATATTCCAAATGTAAAACATAATCCTTATCAAGATAACTCTTACCAAAACAACTCTTATACAAATAGATATAAAAATCAATACAGAACAACCAATTTTGAATACTTACCAACCAACAAGAATAGTAACACAAATTTTTCAAATACGCAAAACCATACAAATAATTTAAGTAGAAACTATCCAAAGAGTTTTAATACAGAAGAATCTCGACAAAGTAGCATTAATAGTTCAAAAAGAATGGAAGTTGACAATAGTCAAGTTTCAAATTTTCAATTACTTGCCGAAGATCTTTACCCTGTATAGTATTAAAAACAAAAACAATTCCAATCAAATTATTGGTTGACTCAGGATCAGGTACTACTCTTATTAGGAAAGGTTTATTTCATAGTTCGTTTAAAACGGAACTTGAAAATCCAGTTGTTTTAAATACGATATGTTCTAAAATTACGACATCATCGAAAATAACAATACCTCTTTTTAAAGAATTTAATGCACCTGGCGTAAAAATTGAAATGCTCGAGACAGAAATATCTGGTAGCTTCGATGGAATTTTAGGATGTAATATTCTTAAACCTTTAGGGGCAAGGATTGATTTAAAAGAAAACTTGCTTATTACTGCAAACACAAAAATTCCAATAATTTATGATACGTCTTCAACAGAATTTAATGAAAATGATAAATCTTATTTAGAATCTTTAGTAGAAGATATACATTTTAATGAACCAAAAATTGAATATTTAAAGGAATCTTTAAAAAACAAACATTTGAATAGTGAGGAGATTGAAGAATTAACGAAGTTAATTAAAACTTTTAAAAATATTTTTTACATAGAAGGTGAAAACTTATCATCTGTTGTTAAATATAGACACAAGATACCAACAATAAACGATATCCCAGTATATTCTAGAACATATCGCTTCCCAGAAATCCACAAGGAAGAAGTTGAAAAACAAGTTAGCGAAATGCTTCAATCAGGAATTATAACGAAATCATGTAGCCCATATAATGCTCCAATTTGGGTTGTTCCTAAAAAACTTGACAATTCTGGAAAGAAAAAATGGAGAGAAAACAGAAAACTTAATAATATTACTATCGATGATAAATTTCCCATACCTAATATGGAAGATATTTTCTTAAAATTAGGAAATTCTCAATACTTCAGTACTCTAGATTTAGCGAAAGGATTTCATCAGATTCTTATCTCACCAGAACATAGACATAAAACAGCATTTTCTACTTCGACTGGACATTATGAATTCAATAGGATGCCCTTCGGTTTGAAAAATGCTCCAGCATCATTTCAGAGAATGATGAATGAAGTACTTCAAGGTTTTATAAATAATATTTGCGTTGTATACTTAGATGACATACTAATATTCTCAACATCCTTGCAAGAACATGTTTTATCGTTACAAAAAATTTTTCAAAGACTATCTGAATACAATCTTAAACTTCAAGTGGACAAATGTAATTTTTTCAAACGTGAGTCGGAATATTTAGGGCATATAATAACTTCTGAAGGAATTAAACCAAATCCTAGCAAAATTGCTACTATTCAAAAAGTCCCATTACCAAAAACTATAAAAGAGATAAAATCTTTCTTAGGCTTAACTGGTTTTTACAGAAAATTTATTAAAGATTATAGTCGAATTGCATTACCAATGATATCTTATTTGAAGAAAGGTTCTCATATAGATATAAATAATAAACATTATATTGACGCTTTTAACAAACTTAAAAAAATATTGTGTACAACTCCAGTTTTGGCATATCCTCAATTTGAAAAGCAATTCGTTTTGACTACAGATGCTAGCAATGGAGCTTTAGGTGCTGTTTTATCGCAAAATGGACACCCAATAGCTTATTCATCAAGAACTTTAAATCAGCATGAACGTAACTACAGTGCTATCGAAAAGGAATTATTGGCAATGGTTTGGGCATTGAAATATTTTAGACCATATTTGTTTGGTAGGAAATTTAAAATCCAAACGGATCATAAACCACTTTTATGGCTAAATTCTCTCAAGGAACCCAATATGAAATTGCAAAGATGGAAACTTCAAATGAATGAATATGATTTCGACGTTGAATACATAAAAGGGAGGACAAATTTAGTAGCGGATTTTCTTAGCCGTGTAGATATAAATCATTTCGAAGAAAATGAACAGGAAATACTTTCTGATAAAGCAACAATTCACAGCGGAAAAGAAAATTTAAACGACTACATTTATATTTCGGAATCTCCTATTAATTTATTTAAAAACCAAATTTTTATTACTTTAGGAAAAAAATATAAGTATGAAAAACAAATTTTATATGATAAAAAGATTAGACATATCATAACAATAAAGGAGTATTTTGAAGAGAAAGTTTTAGCATTCTTAAAACAGATATTTCCACTGAAAGGAACTGTAGCAATATTTTGTGACAATTTTGATTTATTCAAAAACTTTCAACAAACAATAATTCATTATTTTTCAAATCTACCAGATATAAAATTTTTACGTTGCGTTAAATTTATAAAAGACGTTAACAATAAAGAAAAATTGTTGGAAATAATTGAAAAATACCACAATGATAAAAATCACAGAGGTATAGAAGAAACTTTTTTGGAATTAAAAGATAAGATTTATTGCCCTAATTTCAAAAACGAAATACACAAATTTATCAATAATTGCATTACCTGCAATATGTGTAAATTTGATAGGCACCTTATAAAAGCAAAGTTTTGCATTACAGAGACTCCCTTACATTCTAATGAAATAATTCATATTGACATATGGTTTTTAAATAAAACTACGACCTTTTTAACGTGTATTGATAAACTTTCAAAACATGCTTCGATACATTATTTAAGTGATAAAAATTCGCTTACTATTGTTGAAAAACTTAAAGAAAGATTTGCCATTTTGGGAAAGCCCATGAAAATTTTTGCTGATAATGAGTTCAACACAGCCTATATTAAAAATTTTTTACAATCTGAAGAAGTTGAATATCATTTCACTTCACCAAATACCCATACAGGAAATGCAGATATAGAACGTTTTCACCTTACGCTGAATGAGCACATAAGACTTTTTAACTTAGAAAATAAAGATAAAGATTTTGATGTAAAAAGCCTTGTTTTTAAATCTGTCCAAATTTACAATGATTCAATCCATAGTACAACGAAGTACAAACCATTTGATTTACTTCATAACAAAGTTGACAAATCTATCTGGCAAACATTGCATAACAAAATACATGAAAATAAAACTAATAGAATTAATAAACTTAATGAATGTAGAGAAGAATGTCACGAATTTAAAGAAAGAGAATTAATAAAGAATCTTGGATTTTATAACTTAAAACAAAAACCTAAATATATTATAAAAAAGGTTAAAGAAAAAAATAAAACAAATTTTATTGATGAAAAAGATCGTAAAATAGACAGGCAAGTAGTTAAAAGAAATTTTAAATACCAAAACGACATACCAAATGTAACATTTGAAAGAAAAATTACTGGCAGAAATTATTCAAAAAATAGTAATTTATATTGATATGTTTTAATTATATGTTTTAATATACAACTGAATGTAAATTTAGAATTACAATATTAGAAACTTTATTTTTTTTAATTTACTGTATTATGTAGTACTTAAATTGCTTTACAATTGTAATATAAAAAGAAAATATATTTTGTAATTATTTTTCCACATTTTGGGAGTAATGTGTATTCAAAGGGTGGGGGAGTTATATATTGAATTAAAACCCTTTAATACCCCATCCATTTATTACTTGTAATGTTTATATTTTCTTTTTGTAAGTTGAATTTACTGTTATTTTATCGTTTTTTTTGAGAACTGAGAATTTATTGTTATTATTAAAAAAAACAATCAATATATAATATTTTCTAATGAAGAAAAAATAAACTTTTAATTTTTGAAATAAATAAATATTTTAATAAAAGAATTTTTTACCAATAATAATTTTAAAACGTTCGGTATTGGTTTAAATACTATTTAATTCTTGGCAAATGACATTACAACTCTAACACGGACAAACGGATATCGCTTCATCAACTTCTCTATGTATAAGGATCCAGAATATATATACTTTATGGGATCGAAAATGAATATTGTAGAAATTACACACGGAATGACAAACTTATATATACCCTTTCCACCTGTGGTGAATAGTATAAAAAGAGACCTTATAGCCCGAATTATGCCCAAATTAACTCATTCTACTTAATTTCGCTGAAATTATTGTTACGAAAGAAGAATTTATTCATTATAAGCTCTGAACAACAATACTCTCGAACAACAACAACAACATTAATGGCTTATTTTCTTACGATGGAAGAAAGAAACG
Organism: Phasia obesa; assembly: GCA_949628195.1. NCBI lineage: Eukaryota > Metazoa > Arthropoda > Insecta > Diptera > Tachinidae > Phasia > Phasia obesa. Next base: position 112,832,530 of record OX451215.1, on the reverse strand, counting down.
CCTCATACAAAAATTCGCATTTACGCATACACACACACAGATTAAATAAACACTCTTCTGTTAAATACACAGCCACATACATATATACAAGCATAAACAAATAAACAGCCACACACACAGGTATAGAGAAATAAATAGCCACAAATACAGCTATAAAGAAATAACCAATCACACAAGCAGAAAACAAGAGCTATAACAATCGAACCTGCCAGATATGTCTGGAATAGAACATTCTGGTGCTTTTAAAGCACCTATATAAAGTGAATCGTGCTGGCGAGTAGTATGGCAGTATTAATTTAAAAGTCAAAGAGTTAAGTTGTCGAATCTTAAGAGTGTTTAACAGTTTGCTGTATTTTTGAACAGTGGTGTTAAGTAAATAAAGTGACTTACAGTAAAAGTAATAACAGTGTGTATTTATTTTGCAATTAAAAGAACCCAACGTAAAGTAAAAACGTAACAATTGGTGACAGAAGTGAAATTGTAAAATAAAATAACTCAAAAAAATAAAATAATAAACAACAATGAAATTTGAAGATCTTAAAGTGGAGCAGCTGAAAAAGGAGTTGAGTAAGCTGGATTTGCCTACAGCAGGTAACAAAACAAAACTGCAGAAGAGGCTCATAGATGAATTCAAGCGTCGTGGCATGGACATTGGCGCATATGAGTTCGATAAAAAGAGGTGGCAGAGGTAAGTAGCATGGACTTCAATACGTTGTTCGCCGCTATGATGGAGAAAATGGGAGAAAACTCTAGAATGCTCCTAGAAAATGTACAAGAAGCTTCTAGAGCAAACAGCGAAAAACTGTTAGCTGAAGTAAGAGATGAAGTTCAGGAAGCTTCTAGAGCAAACAGCGAGAAACTTCTGGAAACAGTAAATGAAAAACTGGAGAAAAATCAACAACTTCTAGCTGAGATTCAAGAAGTTTCTAGAGCAAATAATGAGAAACTTTTGGTACAAGTCAACGAGAACCTTCTACAAATTTCTGAAACCATTAATAAGCGAGTAGACTACGTAGAAGTCAAGTTCGACGAAAAAATCTGCAACTGCCGCTTTAAACAGAAAAGTGAATCTTCTAGAAACTAGTGGCGTCGAAGTACAGGTAAAGGATGTCGGTGTAAAGCTGCAGGAGCTTGAAAACAAAATTATGAGCCTGGAAATAAGAGAAGGTCCAGTACGAGTAGTGACTGAAAACACAAATAGGATAAAAGCTCCCAGTTTCGATGGCACCGTACCCTACAACGTCTTCAAATTTCAGTTCGAGACAGTGGCCAGTAAAAATCTATGGAGCAATGAAGAAAAAGCGATTGAGCTAATTCTGGCACTTAAAGGATCTGCAGCAGAAGTCCTCGAAAGCCTACCAACTAGCTGCAGAAATAATTATGAGGACATAATGGTGGCGTTACAGCGCAAATATGGTGGCGATCATAAAAAGGAGCTGTATAGAATGGAGCTACGTGGAAGGGTGCAGAGAGCAAATGAGACGCTTCAGGATTTCGCCATGGAGATAGAGCGCTTGGTGCAGTTAATATACCCTGGGGAAAACCATCCACTTCTAGAACAGTTCAAAGTGGAGGCATTTGTTAATGATATTCGTGACCCAGATATTAAGCACGCAGTTTGCGCTAAGCAAAACACATCCTTTGCTGAAACCATTGCTTACGCTCTGGCTCAAGAAACAGCAAAAGTCATTTCGAGGCCGCAGTCATACAAAGTGCGAAAAGTTGAAGTTGCTGCTGAAGAAACAACAATGGACGACATAAAGCAAGTACTTGAGTCGGTAAAGAAAGTCTTAGATGAAAGACAAGGTAAGACAAACGCTAAGTGCTTTAATTGCGGCAAAGTCGGCCATTTTCAACGAAACTGTAAGGCAGCAAGAAAACGAGCCAGATCTGTTTCGCCGCCAAGAAACAATAAACGTGCGACTCATGGAACATCTCGAGAGTCGTTAAACTAAAGAGAGCTAGCACTACGGGGCATGAGCTAGCTCCCACAACCGAGGCCCCCACAATCTCCATATCTGTGATGCAGCAGCAAAACAGCAATCTTACTGCAAGCGGGTATATCAACGGAGGAAAGCGTATTCTGACAATAGACACAGGAGCGTCGCAGTCTATAATAAGGCCCGATTTAGTAAAGGGAAAAGTGGAACAAATAAATAATGTAAGTCTGCGCACCGCTACCGGAGAATTTGCTACTGTCTATGGTAAGGCCAAAGTCAGATTAACTATAGCCAACATAAGTGTGGACCATGTGTTTATTGTTGCCGATATCGTGGACGAAGTTATTATTGGCGCAGATTTTATGATCATGCATGGAGTCGATCTGCGCATGGGGCAACAAATAATGATCTGGCGAAATGTCGAAATACCCCTTGATATTGGATATGTGAGTAAATCTGCAGTAAGGAAGTTGTTTGCTGTAGCATCCCAGAAATTACCACCTCAGGCAGAAACTGTGATATGGGCACGTATGGAGGAAGATTGTGAGGACAACCGTTTGTGGGTGGTAGAACCATCAGGAATTAAGAGTCAGACAATAACAGCAAAAGCCCTCGTGAAAACTTGTAAGAATGGAAAAATTCCTGTGAGAGTGTTAAATCTATCCAGCAGTGAAAAAGTAATTGGTAAAAACTCTCACATAGCTCAATGTACACCAGCAGAGGCCATAATTAATTGCGAGAGAGATTTGGAGCCTGAAAAACTATCAACTAAAGAGCGCGAAATACTATCAGAACACGTGGGGAAATGGGTAGCAGATCTGGAGCCACCTGACAGAAACAAAGCCAAGCAGCTGCTACGAAAGTACGCCTCTGTCTTCGCCCTAAAAGATAAAATCCAAGGTAGAACGGCAATAGTAAAGCATGAAATAAATACTGGCGAAGCAAGGCCCATAAAACAAGCCCCCAGGAGCATTCCTCTAGCCAAGCGGAGCGAAGTAAAGCAGCTAGTCAAGGAAATGGAGCGAGACGGAATCATCGAACCATCTTCGAGTCCCTGGAGCTCGCCGGTAGTTTTAGTAAAGAAGAAAGATGGCAGCACTAGATTCTGCGTTGACTACAGAAAGCTCAACGATGTTACCAAACAGGACAGTTATCCGCTACCAAGAATCGATGACACCTTGGACACGCTAGCAGGAACCAAGTGGTTTTCTACGCTAGATTTACAGAGCGGTTACTGGCAAGTCGAGATAGCAGACAAAGATAAAGAAAAAACTGCTTTTAGTGCTCTCGATGGTTTATGGCAGTTTAATGTTATGCCATTTGGTCTGTGCAACGCTCCAGCCACCTTCAAGCGTTTAATGGAACGAGTGTTAAAGGGACTCAATTGGAAGTCATGCCTGGTGTATCTGGATGACATAATTGTCATGGGAAAGACCTTCGATGAACACCTAAGGAATATGGAAGAAGTCTTCAGGCGTATATCAGAAGGAAGGAAGTCAAGAAACTATTGCGTAACGCGACGAGAGCTTCTAGCAGCATTGGAGTGCATAAAACACTACCACAAGTATTTGTATGGCCAACATTTTACGCTGAGGACAGATCATGCCGCACTCAGGTGGTTGCTGCAATTCAAGAGCCCTGAAGGACAGCTTGCACGCTGGATTGAGCGACTTCAGAGCTATGACTTTAGTATTGAGCACAGAAAAGGAGGCAAGCATAACAACGCCGACGCCCTTTCTAGGCGGCCATGTGATCTGGGGTGTAAGCATTGCACAAAGGCGGAGAGAAAAGAATTCTTTATTGATGTTCGGCTTACACAGTGAATCTAGTGAAGACTGGCCGACTGCACAAAGAAACGATCCCATATTGGCAAAAATTATAGCAGCTAAAGAGGAAGACAGAAGACCGACGCGAAGTGAGATCTCACCAGAAAGTCCACTGGCGAAGGCATATTGGGCCCAGTGGAACAGTCTAAGGCTGAAGGATGGCTGCTTATGTCGCACCTGGGAAAGCACAGACGGCAAAACTGTGCTAGACTTAATCGTCGTGCCATCCTCCAAGATCAAAGAGGTCATGAAACAATTCCACAATGGTCCTAGCGGAGGTCACCTTGGTGTAACGAAGACGCTGGAAAAGATAAAACAACGGTTCTATTGGGTCGGCTGTCAACAAGCCGTAGCCGAGTGGATAGCCAATTGCCAGGAATGCATTGCAGCAAAGGGTCCAGTACGAAGGAGTCGGGGGCAGCTTCAGCAGTACAATTCAGGCGCTCCCTTTGAACGTATAGCGATGGACGTAGCAGGTCCCTTCCCTGCTAGCAATGCTGGAAACCGATACGTTTTAGTGGTGATGGACAATTTTAGCAAATGGCCAGAAGTATATGCCATTCCCAATCAAGAAGCCAGAACGATTGTAGACACGTTTATAAGCAACTGGGTGTGTCGCTATGGTGTTCCCTTAGAACTACACTCCGACCAAGGCCGAAATTTTGAATCCGCTATATTCAAAGAGATGTGCGAAATATACGGAATAAGAAAGACCAGAACGACACCGTTACATCCGCAATCTGATGGTATGGTCGAAAGATTCAATCGAACGCTGGAGGAATACCTGCGAAAAGTGGTCAGCGCACATCAGAGAGACTGGGATGAGCATATACCCAAATTTTTGTTGGCATATAGATCAGCTGTTCACGATTCCACGTCACGAACACCAGCGAAAGTAGTCTTTGGATCTGAGCTAAATTTGCCTGCAGATTTAGAGTTTGGTGTTAAGCCAACATCGACAGAAGGAGACGGCGAAAACTCTAGTCAGGCACAAAGGGACCTTCAGGAGATTCACGAATTCGTGCGGAGTCGTATAAAATTAAGCAGTGATAAAATGAAAGCCAGATATGATCGAGCTGCCAACTCTGAGGGATTTAACGAGGGACAACTGGTTCTACTTTTTAACCCACAACGGAAGAAAGGATTATCACCCAAACTACAAACTCATTGGGATGGACCTTATAAAGTAATAAAGCGGTTAAACGACGTAGTTTACAGAATACAGAAATTCCAGAGCCCAAGATCAAAAATGAAAGTTGTGCACTTGGAGCGTAGCAGGTCCCTTCCCTGCTAGCAATGCTGGAAACCGATACGTTTTAGTGGTGATGGACAATTTTAGCAAATGGCCGGAAGTATATGCCATTCCCAATCAAGAAGCCAGAACGATTGTAGACACGTTTATAAGCAACTGGGTGTGTCGCTATGGTGTTCTCTTAGAACTACACTCCGACCAAGGCCGAAATTTTGAATCCGCTATATTCAAAGAGATGTGCGAAATATACGGAATAAGAAAGACCAGAACGACACCGTTACATCCGCAATCTGATGGTATGGTCGAAAGATTCAATCGAACGCTGGAGGAATACCTGCGAAAAGTGGTCAGCGAACATCAGAGAGACTGGGATGAGCATATACCCAAATTTTTGTTGGCATATAGATCAGCTGTTCACGATTCCACCTCACGAACACCAGCGAAAGTAGTCTTTGGATCTGAGCTAAATTTGCCTGCAGATTTAGAGTTTGGTGTTAAGCCAACATCGACAGAAGGAGACGGCGAAAACTCTAGTCAGGCACAAAGGGACCTTCAGGAGATTCACGAATTCGTGCGGAGTCGTATAAAATTAAGCAGTGATAAAATGAAAGCCAGATATGATCGAGCTGCCAACTCTGATTTATTTAACGAGGGACAACTGGTTCTACTTTTTAACCCACAACGGAAGAAAGGATTATCACCCAAACTACAAACTCATTGGGATGGACCTTATAAAGTAATAAAGCGGTTAAACGACGTAGTTTACAGAATACAGAAATTCCAGAGCCCAAGATCAAAAATGAAAGTTGTGCACTTGGAGCGGCTACCCAACTATGGAAAAGGTACATCTGTGTCTGTTCGGGACGAACAGGTTTGAGAAGGGGGTAGTGTTACGAAAGAAGAATTTATTCATTATAAGCTCTGAACAACAATACTCTCGAACAACAACAACAACATTAATGGCTTATTTTCTTACAATGATGGAAGAAAGAAACGCCTCATACAAAAATTCGCATTTACGCATACACACACACAGATTAAATAAACACTCTTCTGTTAAATACACAGCCACATACATATATACAAGCATAAACAAATAAACAGCCACACACACAGGTATAGAGAAATAAATAGCCACAAATACAGCTATAAAGAAATAACCAATCACACAAACAGAAAACAAGAGCTATAACAATCGAACCTGCCAGATATGTCTGGAATAGAACATTCTGGTGCTTTTAAAGCACCTATATAAAGTGAATCGTGCTGGCGAGTAGTATGGCAGTATTAATTTAAAAGTCAAAGAGTTAAGTTGACGAATCTTAAGAGTGTTTAACAGTTTGCTGTATTTTTGAACAGTGGTGTTAAGTAAATAAAGTGACTTACAGTAAAAGTAATAACAGTGTGTATTTATTTTGCAATTAAAAGAACCCAACGTAAAGTAAAAACGTAACAATTGGTGACAGAAGTGAAATTGTAAAATAAAATAACTCAAAAAAATAAAATAATAAACAACAATGAAATTTGAAGATCTTAAAGTGGAGCAGCTGAAAAAGGAGTTGAGTAAGCTGGATTTGCCTACAGCAGGTAACAAAACAAAACTGCAGAAGAGGCTCATAGATGAATTCAAGCGTCGTGGCATGGACATTGGCGCATATGAGTTCGATAAAAAGAGGTGGCAGAGGTAAGTAGCATGGACTTCAATACGTTGTTCGCCGCTATGATGGAGAAAATGGGAGAAAACTCTAGAATGCTCCTAGAAAATGTACAAGAAGCTTCTAGAGCAAACAGCGAAAAACTGTTAGCTGAAGTAAGAGATGAAGTTCAGGAAGCTTCTAGAGCAAACAGCGAGAAACTTCTGGAAACAGTAAATGAAAAACTGGAGAAAAATCAACAACTTCTAGCTGAGATTCAAGAAGTTTCTAGAGCAAATAATGAGAAACTTTTGGTACAAGTCAACGAGAACCTTCTACAAATTTCTGAAACCATTAATAAGCGAGTAGACTACGTAGAAGTCAAGTTCGACGAAAAAATCTGCAACTGCCGCTTTAAACAGAAAAGTGAATCTTCTAGAAACTAGTGGCGTCGAAGTACAGGTAAAGGATGTCGGTGTAAAGCTGCAGGAGCTTGAAAACAAAATTATGAGCCTGGAAATAAGAGAAGGTCCAGTACGAGTAGTGACTGAAAACACAAATAGGATAAAAGCTCCCAGTTTCGATGGCACCGTACCCTACAACGTCTTCAAATTTCAGTTCGAGACAGTGGCCAGTAAAAATCTATGGAGCAATGAAGAAAAAGCGATTGAGCTAATTCTGGCACTTAAAGGATCTGCAGCAGAAGTCCTCGAAAGCCTACCAACTAGCTGCAGAAATAATTATGAGGACATAATGGTGGCGTTACAGCGCAAATATGGTGGCGATCATAAAAAGGAGCTGTATAGAATGGAGCTACGTGGAAGGGTGCAGAGAGCAAATGAGACGCTTCAGGATTTCGCCATGGAGATAGAGCGCTTGGTGCAGTTAATATACCCTGGGGAAAACCATCCACTTCTAGAACAGTTCAAAGTGGAGGCATTTGTTAATGATATTCGTGACCCAGATATTAAGCACGCAGTTTGCGCTAAGCAAAACACATCCTTTGCTGAAACCATTGCTTACGCTCTGGCTCAAGAAACAGCAAAAGTCATTTCGAGGCCGCAGTCATACAAAGTGCGAAAAGTTGAAGTTGCTGCTGAAGAAACAACAATGGACGACATAAAGCAAGTACTTGAGTCGGTAAAGAAAGTCTTAGATGAAAGACAAGGTAAGACAAACGCTAAGTGCTTTAATTGCGGCAAAGTCGGCCATTTTCAACGAAACTGTAAGGCAGCAAGAAAACGAGCCAGATCTGTTTCGCCGCCAAGAAACAATAAACGTGCGACTCATGGAACATCTCGAGAGTCGTTAAACTAAAGAGAGCTAGCACTACGGGGCATGAGGTAGCTCCCACAACCGAGGCCCCCACAATCTCCATATCTGTGATGCAGCAGCAAAACAGCAATCTTACTGCAAGCGGGTATATCAACGGAGGAAAGCGTATTCTGACAATAGACACAGGAGCGTCGCAGTCTATAATAAGGCCCGATTTAGTAAAGGGAAAAGTGGAACAAATAAATAATGTAAGTCTGCGCACCGCTACCGGAGAATTTGCTACTGTCTATGGTAAGGCCAAAGTCAGATTAACTATAGCCAACATAAGTGTGGACCATGTGTTTATTGTTGCCGATATCGTGGACGAAGTTATTATTGGCGCAGATTTTATGATCATGCATGGAGTCGATCTGCGCATGGGGCAACAAATAATGATCTGGCGAAATGTCGAAATACCCCTTGATATTGGATATGTGAGTAAATCTGCAGTAAGGAAGTTGTTTGCTGTAGCATCCCAGAAATTACCACCTCAGGCAGAAACTGTGATATGGGCACGTATGGAGGAAGATTGTGAGGACAACCGTTTGTGGGTGGTAGAACCATCAGGAATTAAGAGTCAGACAATAACAGCAAAAGCCCTCGTGAAAACTTGTAAGAATGGAAAAATTCCTGTGAGAGTGTTAAATCTATCCAGCAGTGAAAAAGTAATTGGTAAAAACTCTCACATAGCTCAATGTACACCAGCAGAGGCCATAATTAATTGCGAGAGAGATTTGGAGCCTGAAAAACTATCAACTAAAGAGCGCGAAATACTATCAGAACACGTGGGGAAATGGGTAGCAGATCTGGAGCCACCTGACAGAAACAAAGCCAAGCAGCTGCTACGAAAGTACGCCTCTGTCTTCGCCCTAAAAGATAAAATCCAAGGTAGAACGGCAATAGTAAAGCATGAAATAAATACTGGCGAAGCAAGGCCCATAAAACAAGCCCCCAGGAGCATTCCTCTAGCCAAGCGGAGCGAAGTAAAGCAGCTAGTCAAGGAAATGGAGCGAGACGGAATCATCGAACCATCTTCGAGTCCCTGGAGCTCGCCGGTAGTTTTAGTAAAGAAGAAAGATGGCAGCACTAGATTCTGCGTTGACTACAGAAAGCTCAACGATGTTACCAAAAAGGACAGTTATCCGCTACCAAGAATCGATGACACCTTGGACACGCTAGCAGGAACCAAGTGGTTTTCTACGCTAGATTTACAGAGCGGTTACTGGCAAGTCGAGATAGCAGACAAAGATAAAGAAAAAACTGCTTTTAGTGCTCTCGATGGTTTATGGCAGTTTAATGTTATGCCATTTGGTCTGTGCAACGCTCCAGCCACCTTCAAGCGTTTAATGGAACGAGTGTTAAAGGGACTCAATTGGAAGTCATGCCTGGTGTATCTGGATGACATAATTGTCATGGGAAAGACCTTCGATGAACACCTAAGGAATATGGAAGAAGTCTTCAGGCGTATATCAGAAGGAAGGAAGTCAAGAAACTATTGCGTAACGCGACGAGAGCTTCTAGCAGCATTGGAGTGCATAAAACACTACCACAAGTATTTGTATGGCCAACATTTTACGCTGAGGACAGATCATGCCGCACTCAGGTGGTTGCTGCAATTCAAGAGCCCTGAAGGACAGCTTGCACGCTGGATTGAGCGACTTCAGAGCTATGACTTTAGTATTGAGCACAGAAAAGGAGGCAAGCATAACAACGCCGACGCCCTTTCTAGGCGGCCATGTGATCTGGGGTGTAAGCATTGCACAAAGGCGGAGAGAAAAGAATTCTTTATTGATGTTCGGCTTACACATATAGAATCTAGTGAAGACTGGCCGACTGCACAAAGAAACGATCCCATATTGGCAAAAATTATAGCAGCTAAAGAGGAAGACAGAAGACCGACGCGAAGTGAGATCTCACCAGAAAGTCCACTGGCGAAGGCATATTGGGCCCAGTGGAACAGTCTAAGGCTGAAGGATGGCTGCTTATGTCGCACCTGGGAAAGCACAGACGGCAAAACTGTGCTAGACTTAATCGTCGTGCCATCCTCCAAGATCAAAGAGGTCATGAAACAATTCCACAATGGTCCTAGCGGAGGTCACCTTGGTGTAACGAAGACGCTGGAAAAGATAAAACAACGGTTCTATTGGGTCGGCTGTCAACAAGCCGTAGCCGAGTGGATAGCCAATTGCCAGGAATGCATTGCAGCAAAGGGTCCAGTACGAAGGAGTCGGGGGCAGCTTCAGCAGTACAATTCAGGCGCTCCCTTTGAACGTATAGCGATGGACGTAGCAGGTCCCTTCCCTGCTAGCAATGCTGGAAACCGATACGTTTTAGTGGTGATGGACAATTTTAGCAAATGGCCGGAAGTATATGCCATTCCCAATCAAGAAGCCAGAACGATTGTAGACACGTTTATAAGCAACTGGGTGTGTCGCTATGGTGTTCCCTTAGAACTACACTCCGACCAAGGCCGAAATTTTGAATCCGCTATATTCAAAGAGATGTGCGAAATATACGGAATAAGAAAGACCAGAACGACACCGTTACATCCGCAATCTGATGGTATGGTCGAAAGATTCAATCGAACGCTGGAGGAATACCTGCGAAAAGTGGTCAGCGCACATCAGAGAGACTGGGATGAGCATATACCCAAATTTTTGTTGGCATATAGATCAGCTGTTCACGATTCCACGTCACGAACACCAGCGAAAGTAGTCTTTGGATCTGAGCTAAATTTGCCTGCAGATTTAGAGTTTGGTGTTAAGCCAACATCGACAGAAGGAGACGGCGAAAACTCTAGTCAGGCACAAAGGGACCTTCAGGAGATTCACGAATTCGTGCGGAGTCGTATAAAATTAAGCAGTGATAAAATGAAAGCCAGATATGATCGAGCTGCCAACTCTGAGGGATTTAACGAGGGACAACTGGTTCTACTTTTTAACCCACAACGGAAGAAAGGATTATCACCCACACTACAAACTCATTGGGATGGACCTTATAAAGTAATAAAGCGGTTAAACGACGTAGTTTACAGAATACAGAAATTCCAGAGCCCAAGATCAAAAATGAAAGTTGTGCACTTGGAGCGTAGCAGGTCCCTTCCCTGCTAGCAATGCTGGAAACCGATACGTTTTAGTGGTGATGGACAATTTTAGCAAATGGCCGGAAGTATATGCCATTCCCAATCAAGAAGCCAGAACGATTGTAGACACGTTTATAAGCAACTGGGTGTGTCGCTATGGTGTTCCCTTAGAACTACACTCCGACCAAGGCCGAAATTTTGAATCCGCTATATTCAAAGAGATGTGCGAAATATACGGAATAAGAAAGACCAGAACGACACCGTTACATCCGCAATCTGATGGTATGGTCGAAAGATTCAATCGAACGCTGGAGGAATACCTGCGAAAAGTGGTCAGCGAACATCAGAGAGACTGGGATGAGCATATACCCAAATTTTTGTTGGCATATAGATCAGCTGTTCACGATTCCACCTCACGAACACCAGCGAAAGTAGTCTTTGGATCTGAGCTAAATTTGCCTGCAGATTTAGAGTTTGGTGTTAAGCCAACATCGACAGAAGGAGACGGCGAAAACTCTAGTCAGGCACAAAGGGACCTTCAGGAGATTCACGAATTCGTGCGGAGTCGTATAAAATTAAGCAGTGATAAAATGAAAGCCAGATATGATCGAGCTGCCAACTCTGATTGATTTAACGAGGGACAACTGGTTCTACTTTTTAACCCACAACGGAAGAAAGGATTATCACCCAAACTACAAACTCAATGGGATGGACCTTATAAAGTAATAAAGCGGTTAAACGACGTAGTTTACAGAATACAGAAATTCCAGAGCCCAAGATCAAAAATGAAAGTTGTGCACTTGGAGCGGCTACCCAACTATGGAAAAGGTACATCTGTGTCTGTTCGGGACGAACAGGTTTGAGAAGGGGGTAGTGTTACGAAAGAAGAATTTATTCATTATAAGCTCTGAACAACAATACTCTCGAACAACAACAACAACATTAATGGCTTATTTTCTTACAATGATGGAAGAAAGAAAAGCCTCATACAAAAATTCGCATTTACGCATACACACACACAGATTAAATAAACACTCTTCTGTTAAATACACAGCCGCATACATATATACAAGCATAAACAAATAAACAGCCACACACACAGGTATAGAGAAATAAATAGCCACAAATACAGCTATAAAGAAATAACCAATCACACAAACAGAAAACAAGAGCAATAACAATCGAACCTGCCAGATATGTCTGGAATAGAACATTCTGGAGCTTTTAAAGCACCTATATAAAGTGAATCATGCTGGCGAGTAGTATGGCAGTATTAATTTGAAAGTCAAAGAGTTAAGTTGTCGAATCTTAAGAGTGTTTAACAGTTTGCTGTATTTTTGAACAGTGGTGTTAAGTAAATAAAGTGACTTACAGTAAAAGTAATAACAGTGTGTATTTATTTTGCAATTAAAAGAACCCAACGTAAAGTAAAAACGCAACATTATTTTGAAACTACCATATTTACAACCTTGATAATGCGTTTTTGTCAGAAAAAATTTAAAACCCAAATGAAATAATGCATATATGTATATACTAAACGTGAGCGCAAGATGTTAAAAAGTGTACTGTATTGCATATTTTTGAAACGCAAATATTGATTGTATGTGTAGTCGAATATTACTAAACAGTAAATACAGAGAACAAGAGAGCAAACATTGCAAAAATCAGTGCACCTGATTTGACCGGACAGTTTTATCAAGTGCAATAAATATACTGAGCATTTCATATTGTTCACTAGTTCATTTTACTTAAATTTTCTTAAGAGTAAAATCTCTGATTTTTGAAAGAAAAAATTAAATTAGATTTTTTTATTCATCAATAAAAGTTAAAAAAATTCAATCTACTACAGTTTTCTATTTTCAACCGCTCAACGCGCAAATTAATATAAAATAACTAAAATACAAAGTACAAACCCTTGCTTTTAACATCATACATTTACATACATGTTGTCTGCTATAACAGTATTTCATATCAAGAGACACTATTGAAACAAAATATTCACTACTGAAATTTTATTTCAAACAACAACAAATATTGCATTGGTTGGAAGAAGAGCAAATGCTATTGTATGTTTTTATTTAAGAGCACAACAATATTTGTATACACATGAAATCAAGTGCAAGAAAAAAGAGACCAAGACTTTTGTCATGTCGTACTACTAGATCAGCTGGGCGGACGACACTACCTAGTAAGATAAATATACCTTGAATGTGACTCTTGAAACTCAATTTAGAATAAATAACAAGACCAAGGCATTTAATTTTATCTACATGTTCAATGGAATTATCATTCAAAGCAATAGAGAGATTAGTACTATCACCAAAAGTAATGCCCTTAGTCTTACTAGTATTAAATTTAAGACCGTATAACATATTTTAAACCGATTTGGTATATATGCATTAATAAATTAATTTTTAAAAATCCTCGAAAAAAATTATCGTCATCATTTCGGAGATAGTTCCGTAATATAAAATTTTAATTATAAAGTTAAAATACATATACATTTTTAAAACAGCCCCAATGGGTCCGAGATCTGTTACCACAGCAACAATTTAGTTTCGAAGAAATTATTGTAAATATTTGATATTTCCACAAAACTGGCATTAGTTCTAACTATAAGTAAATAAAGACCGTTACCACGACAATTGGATCTTCGCTCCGGAACGACCTGAGTAGCACTCGGCCAAACATTGTCAATTCAGCAACAGCTGTACCAACCGATAGTGGTTTCCTCAGGAAATAACCTTTGACAACAGTTACAATAAATAAAGACATATTTTGATTCGATACCTAATTGCATTCAAAAACAGTTTTTCTTTTTTTTTTGTGGTTAGTAAGAGTTTTTTGGACAACTTTAAAATACTGTAATAAATAAAGGAAACGAATTTTAGAATAAGTTAAATATCGTAATTTAAAAAAATTTTAAAATTTAGGAAAAAATCGACAATTCGCAATAGAAGCCAAAATAACAAAACATTAAATCTGGCAGTTGGCAATTTGCAGTATTTAATGCTATAAATTACAACTGTGAAAATAAATAAACCCACCAGCGTTGCCGTTTTGCTTACTTTTAACCAAAATTGGTTATTTTTATTTCTGATGTGTAGATGGGTACTTTTTTTTATTTTGGTTAATATCTATCTTAAATTTAAAAGTGTATGTACATATATACATTATGTATCGCTAAATCGCGCCTTAATATATCTATGTTTAACATTGCAATGTACCCGTTTTTATTTTATAATAAGTAATCAGCTGGGAAGCACAAGTTTTTTTTTTATTAAAATGTGAAATAAAAATAGAAAATTTAAATTAAATAAATAAAATTTTTAGTCGAGTCGTAAAGTAGCTCTGGGATGGGGAACACGTCATTATCGCTTAAAGTCAATCAGGCTGTGTTTTTTGCTCGGCCTTCGAGTGGTTTACGTCTCACTCAAACTGTCTGATAAGCTTCTTCGAATAGCAGTACTGTTCTACTGTATTGGCGGCTGCTTTAATCAGCTATGTATAATTGCTTTGGTTATCGTGTATAACCTATGAATTTTATTTAAATACGTCGGACATTGGAGGAGTACCACTTCTAAAACTCAATTTTTCACTTGAGGAGAACCATTAAACAAAATTTTTTCACTTGAGGAGAACCATTAAACTCAAGTTTTTTTGACTGGAGGAGCGCCATTAAACTCTGAATAATTTTACCTAGCTGAATTGGAGTCTCACTTCCTATACGAAGGTATAGGTCGCGCTGCAGATTTTGGAGGAAGCTAAGGCAATCACACCCTGGCGCTTTAGTAATTTTGTCATTTACCAACTTTTTTGTCTGATCCAAAAAAAATTTTTTTTTGGTTATTTTTTTTCTCATTTGGTTACATTTTTAAGAAAATTTGGTTGTAATTTTTTGTCGTGGCAACACTGGTTCCCGTATTCTTTGGAGAGTTTTTTTTTGCAGTTAGTCTACGGAGTTTATTTTCTATTCAAGTTTTTATTTGTTTTAAAAGCATAACAAATAAATGGATGCCGAAATTAACAAACAAAATGCTAATACTAAATTGGTAACCAAAAATTGATTTTGCAGTACTAAAATTGTTTGACCCAAATATGTAAACCAAGTTAAGAGAAAGTTTAATATTTCTATTCAACAGAAAAACGGGGACATAAAAGCAGCTAATCACACAGTAATATCTGTGCACTCTGTGGTAGTCTTTCTGTTGGCCACTTTAGCAACCGCCTTTTTAGTGGATTTGATTCCATCAAATTGCAGTTATTGGAATTGGGATAAACAAGATGTGACTAAAGCAGTAGATTCAACCCGCACTTATGCTATTTTCGGAAAGAGCCAAACGGAGGACCACCTGATTCATGTTGTAAATGTTTTAGATAGACTGGGATTTGAACGTGTTCCTCTAGAAGACGATTGGTATCTCTTGTGGGCTCATGATTATCCATTTATTAAAATGTCTCAACGCATGAAATCTTTAGAAAAATTTCAGATGGTCAATCATTTTCCAGGTTGTGGTTTTATCACAAACAAAGTTGACCTATCTGTGACACCTTTGCCATTTCTGCCTCCAGCTTTTCGTCTGCCATCGCAAAGGGAGGAATTTCTAAATTACGTTAAGAAGTACCCGAGCGCTCTATTTGTACAAAAACACAATGAGCATCGGCATATAGCAATAAGAGAAGCTGAAGAAATCAATTTATACTCAAATGATTCATTCGTCCAGGAATTTATTAAAAATCCTTTTCTGGTAGATGGCTACAAGTTCGATATTGGTGTATATGTAGTGGTTACATCTATTGAACCATTGCGTCTTTATATATACAGTGGTGACGTTTTGTTTAGATATTGTTCCGTCAAGTATCATCCATTCAATGTCTCAAATGTTGATCAATATGTGGTCGGCGATGATTACTTGCCAACATGGCAAGTGCCGTCATTAATAAAATACTATGAGATTTTAGGAGGAAGTATGCGTGGGGCCTTTGATGCTTATGTTCGAGATCAAAATCTTGATCCGTTGAAAATTTGGCAACAAGTGGATCATATAATTCGACAAACTTTCTTAGTTAAAGAACAGGACATTGTTCGAATACTACGCTCGTATAAAACGAAAAATTTCTTTGATTTAATCCGTTTCGACTTAATTATTGATGATACGCTTAAAGTTCATTTAATGGAGGCGAATATGTCACCGAATCTGTCATCGGCTCATTTTAAACCCAATTCATTATTGTATGAACAAATCTTATACAGCGTGATGAATTTAGTTGCTATCGGATCGCCAGTGAGCAACAAATTTCTTGTTAAAAGGTATACAAGTTTTCAACATTAATTAATGTTTGTTGAAGAATTTAATTTACCGCAGGTCTGAAAAGATACTTGAAATGATAACCTCCGAAAAAAATTTAGCGACAAATATAAATGATTGTTTTAAATATGGCTGTGATAAATCCTGTAACCGCCAGGAATGTGATTTATGCTTACCTTGTCTCAGTGGTACTGAATATGAAATATTGGAAAATGCACATCATGAACATTTGCATAAAATCAGCATGAAACGTATATTCCCCAAACCAATTGTAAGTGCATTTACACTGATTACATTTCAATTGCAATAACAGTAAATTCAACATCATTTAATTAACTTTACTCCAGTTACAACCAGAGACCTTTGATATTGCAACAGAAGTACAAAATATGACTAAACGTAATGCTTGGATGACTCGCTGGTTTTACTATAAATGTGTATATGACTCTAGCTGGTGTAATTAGTAAATTATGAGCTGTTGGACATAGAATTTAACATCAAAAGTGTAAAAAATATATGTATATTTTAACGAAATAGATTTATGTAAACCCAATTTATAAATAATATTTCTATAAATTTGTAAAACGTTCCATTTTTTCTTTAATAATTTCTTCATTACGCTCTAATGTCATAAGATATTGAGCTATAAAACTTCCCTCATCTCTCGGCTGATGAATGTGAAGATTAGCAAAAGCTTTTCGTAACGTATCACCCATGGAATCCTTAATTTCTTTTGCAATTGAATTAACGATTTGTGTTGA
The DNA here is from genome assembly GCA_949628195.1 of Phasia obesa. Classification (NCBI taxonomy): domain Eukaryota; kingdom Metazoa; phylum Arthropoda; class Insecta; order Diptera; family Tachinidae; genus Phasia; species Phasia obesa. The sequence continues at coordinate 112,815,412 of OX451215.1, read as the reverse complement.
TTTTCCCTGAGGAACCCAGTCATACTCGCTAAAGTGATAACTTTCGCTTAAATGAGATTTGCAGTCGTATAGTAACTGTAAGTAAGGACCCATAACACTTTCACATTTCTTTATATAGTGGATTTCTTTTGCAAACTGTTTGTTTATTTCGTTTATGTTTTTTTCGCAATTTCCAACAACTACAGCGTCATTGCTTTGAACGGCATACGCCTTTAAATGATTAATTGTTTTATGGTGAAAATTACTTAATTCCGATTTTGCGATGTTTAATTGATCAAAACATTTTTTAGATTCTTCAAAAATATGTTGGCGTTTTCGTTGTATGTCTTCAATGCGCTTTTTAAAACTTTCCGTTACAGCATCAATATTTTCCACATTCTTGTGAAAGTCATCGATTCTGTCTTCTGAATCGCATGCCAATTTTCGTAATTCAGAGCATTGGAAAATAACATTGTATACTGACTGCTTCAACTCGTTCTGAGTATTCCTAAGCTCAATACTGATGCGTTGGTATTCATTGTCATAAATTGCCAAGCTATTTAATATTTCTCGAATTTGTTTCGCGTAAGGATTAGGAAGTTCGGCCTCATAATTTGTCAACATTTTAAAAGCAAATACAAATAAAACAAAAAATTAATAATAACGAAAAATTGTATACGCAGGTGAAAAAAATAAAACAAAAAATTAATAATAATGAAAAATTTTATACGCAGGTGAACTGACTAACAATTCCTGTTAACCGCAAATGTACATATGTACAGTCAGAGACTAAAGTTTAAATACACCTCAAAAATTGTATGTTTAAAGAAAAGTAAGTGTTTCAGAAAAACTTGTAGTATGCAGTTTTATTTGTCCTAATAAATAACAAAAACTAATAACAAAGATATAGACTTTAATACAGACGGTAATTTATAAAAACAAGATAAAATTAACTGGACGAAAGTTTTAATACAACCATATTTACATCTTTGAATGTTATTACATTTTTGAAATAGTTTAAAAAGAAAAACATTTCAACACTTTTTTGGACAGCTATGGCTATCGATTACTGCCTGCAAGGAGCGTGGCATAGAAAGTACCAAGCTTTCTGTTTTAGAAGGCAATATTTCTGACCAGATTTTTTTTTTTTTAAAGTTACTTTTAGATACTCTGCTCGTTCTTGAAGTTTTTACAATCCCAAACGTGCTCAATTGGGTTTAAGTCTAGTGATTAAGGTGGGCTATGGAGATGTCTGGGAGCATAATAAAGCAACAACTCTTAAACTGAAAGTGCGGTGTGCTTGGGATTGTTATCCTGTTGAAAGATCCAACGGGATCCAAGGACCAATATGTCGAAAGATGCTTGCAAATTGCTTTTTAATATACTCTTGTAGTTATGTTGATTTATTATGTCATCAATAAACTCCAAATTCCCAACCCCGGCTGCTTCAATCGCTCCCTAAACCATCACATTGCCACCTCAATGTTTTACCGTAGGTATCAAATTTTGTGTTAGAAGGGCAGTATTTGGTTTGCGCTAGACTTTTGCACGTCCATCGCTTCCAAATAAGTTAAATTTGCTCTCGTCTGTAAAAAAAACTCAGCGTCTTTGTTTTTATACTTATTTACAAACTCTAGTTTGTCTTCTGTTTTTTCACTTACAAGTGGCTTTTTTCGAGGAACTCTGCTTTTCTATCCGTTTTCTTGCAATGCTCTGTACAGTTTTGGGACACTTATTCTTGGATACTTGATCACTTCTCTTACGATGTGGTTAACATCATGATTGGAAAGTTTTTTTTTTTGGTCAGCCGCTACTTGGCATATTTTCTACTGAATAAGTTTGCTTATATTTTCTAATTATATTTTGAATACTAAAAAACGGTACATTTAATAATTTTCCTATTTCTTTATCGGACTTTCTGTCTTTAAAATGTTTTATTATTAAATGTTAAACGCTGAACTCAATTTCTTTGTCTTTGCTCATAATTTTCAATAGAACTTCCAATGATGGCTATAAGAACGCTACTAATAACAAGTGATAGCTTGTAAAAAAATAATTTGATCGAAACATACAAAACTGTACTTTGTGAAATGGTTTTGCAAGATCTGTTTAAACTTTTGTCCTCTGCATTTTGTTATTATTGTGGGATTTACCGTTACGTTTGCAATGTAAAAATTAAAAAAAAATGTATACTTAAAGTTTTTCTGAAACGTTTACTTTTTTTTAAACAAACATTTTTTGAGGTGTATATATTTTAGTCTCTGACTGTATGTCTTATCAAATGAATAGCGTACACCAGAGACTGACAAAAAGTACTTATTAAATAAATGTAGTTAAGTATTTACACATATTTTTGGGTATTAGTTATACCTATACTTATAACACAGAAAATACCTACACATACGCATTTGCAGTGAAATAAGTATGGGTGTACTCAATACTTATAACAAACATTATTAATACACAACGAATTTGAAAGTGTATACGTAATGCATGTATGAGTATATCTCGTTGTAGGTAGATAATGTGTTGGGTATCTGTCTGACCCATACTTATAACTACCTAATAATTACAATTATGGAAAAGTAGTTATAATACTCTAAGTATACTTATAAGTAAAACAACTACTTTTAGGAATTGTGTGTATAAAACGGTGTATCATGTTTAGCAATATTTTGTTTATAACGGAACATTGGTTAAGTGTGGAAAACCAAAATAATTAAGCGAATCCAAGTCTATCATAGTCGATCGTATTGATCAAACACTAGCAACAAACCAAATACCAATAACTAGATCTACAACCAAAATTTTACCCAGGAAAACATCCAATCGACTAAGGGCACAACTAAAAGCAACTCTAAAGGCTAACGGCAAACCAAACAACGGCAAAACAAAAGATGATATAGATGACCAAGAAGAATTAATGGATATGTAAATTTTATTAAACAACACATTTATCAAACTCCCCCGAAGTGCAGGATTTACAGCCCCGGCATACGATTCGGAGTTTTGTCCTTGGGCGGAGCAGCTCTGTGGGGTGTTCTTGTTATCGGGAATTCCAGTCTTGATTCCGGGAACGCTCGACAGGGTGATTTGCCTAATGGAACTATTGCTTCGATTCTGATGATTTGGGGGGGTATATGTTGTACCTTCGGGGGACATTAAATTTTTTACCTCTACAAGTAATATTTAAAAACCTATTTTATTATAGTTTTATCTCCTAATCTCTTTCTATAAATTATCTTATTATCTATATATTAATTATTTAACATGAATATTAACATCATCCAATGGAACATTAGAGGTTATTTAAATAATTATAATGAATTGCAATTATTATTGAAAAAACATAGTCCTAAAATTATAGCCCTTCAGGAAACTCACTTTCATTCTGTATCTGGCATACCAATACCCTTAAACTACAATATATTTTTCAGTAATACAGCAACACACTCCTACGGGGGAGTTGCCCTTTTGATACACAACTCGCTTCAAGTCTCTTCTTTTTATCTTCCTATTAATTTTGATGCAATTGGTGTTACTATCCAAGCAAAGGAAAAGTTTAAAATAATCAATGCTTATATTCCCCCTTCTAAAAATTTTGATCTTAATATCCTTAAGAATATGTTTGATTGCCTAGGTAATAACGTCCTTATAATTGGGGACTTTAATAGCTGGAACTCAATCTGGGGATCCACTACTGATAATCATAGAGGGAAAATTTTAGCCAATTATATAACTCAATCCAACTATGTTGTTTTTAATGACGGTTCACCGACTCACTTTAGCACACACAACTCTTTCACACATGTTGACATTTCTTTTGGCTCGCCCTACTTAAAACTGCAATCTAACTGGAAAACTGAAAACGACCTTTATGGGAGTGATCACTTTCCAATCATTATCAAACTCTTCATTACCCCTCAGAATACGGTTTCTAGACCTAGACCTAAATTTATTGTTAGTAAAGCTAACTGGGAAAAATTTCGGGAAATGTCATCAAAATTAAGCAGTGAGCGTGCAATAAGTAACAACATTAATAAAGAAGCATCTAACTTACAGAAAATAATATTGCAAAGTGCAAACTCATCCATTCCTCAAATAAACCAGAAAACTAAAAAAACAATTCCATGGTGGAACAAATACCTGGATGAGCTGAAAACCAACAAAAACTAACTATGGAATAAATTGAAAAGAAACATAAACACCGAAAATATCATAAACTACAAAAAGGCTGCAGCAAAATTTAAAAAAGAACTCAAAATCTCTAAAAACAAATCCATTTCTAATTTCACATCTGATATCAACCCCAAGAAAACAACGAATAAAATCTGGTCTAATATAAGAACTTTTTGTGGTTTAAACTTAAAACAATCAATTAGCACCATTCAGTCACTTAGCGACCCTAATCTGTACTTAACAGATAAACAGGACATAGCAGAACAATTTGGGAAATATTGGTCATCTGAATCAGACGACTGCAATTTCCCAAACGAGTTCAGATCGAATAAATATCAATTAAGAAATAGTCAATTATCTTTTCATCCTAGCCAAAGAGCTAGCTTTATAGAAAAGGACATTACGCTTGTTGAACTAAATTTTGCTCTTAGTAAAATGAAGGGTAAAACTCCCGGCATAGACAGGATATCTTATCCTATGATCAAAAACCTAAGCAACAGTACAAAAACTAGACTTATTCATCTTTATAACCTAATTTTGTGGAATTTTATTCCATCCTTCTACAAAATCAGTACAATATCACCAATACCAAAACCTAACAAAGATAAAACGAAAGTAGAATCCTACAGACCTATCACTCTTAATCTATGTACATCTAAATTACTTGACAAGATAGTAGCCAACCGTCTTTGGTGGTTCGTTAACAGCAACAGTCTGATCTGTTCTCATCAGCTCGGCAAATCTATCTCTTCATCGACCATATAATTTCTGACTCTTTATCGCACAAAAATCATTCCTCAATTATCTCCCTGGATTTCTCAAAAGCTTTTGACAAAGTAGGAATTCACTCGATTATCAATCAACTGTTAGAATGGGGCTTAGGCCCAAAAATGGTTCATTATATTCAAAATTTTTTATCAAAAAGACAAATCCGAATTAAACTACATAATAACTATTCAAAATTATATCCGTTACACAATGGAATTCCACAAGGATCGCCGCTCTCGGTAATTCTTTTTATTATCTCTTTCAACAAACTTAGTGAAAGTCTGCTATCACTAAGGCAATACAATTTCTGTGCGTACGCAGATGATTTTTATATAATTACAAAACTTGGCAAAGAGAAAAACGGTACAATAAACATTAACCCATTGATAAATCTTATAGAGAATTGGTGCAACTATTCAGGTGCTGAGTTATCATTACAAAAGTGTAAACATCTTCACATTTGTAGGAAAAAATCTTGTAAACCTAAGGTGTTAACAGGTTCTGTAATTATAGAAAGTTGCTCGTCGCTAAAAATTTTAGGTATTATTTTCAATAATAGATACAACTGGAACGGACACATCCAATACATAGCAAAAGATTTGAATCAAAGGTTGAACATAATTAAATGCTTATCTAACAAGAAATTTAACTGTAACTTAAACTCATTAATATCTGTCATAAAATCATTACTATTATCCAAAATTTATTATGGTCTATATTTGTATGGCTTCTCACCTAAAACTTCTATTCAAAAGATTAAAATTATTATAAACTCAGCACTCAGAATTGCATTCAAAGCTTTTAGAACTACTCCTATTCACAATATGCTCTTTGAAGCCGGAATCTGCACTATAGAAACAAGCAGAGACATTATAACCTTCAAGTTGATAAGAAATTTTCACAACAGCTCCGATTCTCCCATTTATAAAATATGCAAAAAACTAGCTTCGAAATCCAACCACAATAGAATTCAATCGTGCCTTAGTCGTGTTTGTGATTTCGCCAACCACAACGACCTACCTACTAAACCCTGCAGTAAAACCCGAATTGCCTACCCACCGTGGTTCCTGTCATCCAATAGTATAATATTATCATTGACACAATTTACTAAATCTTCCACACCTGACAACATTTACAGAAGATGTTTCAATAACGTAATGACGGAGCATAGTGAATACAAATTTATTTTTACCGATGGATCTAAAAATGATAGTAGTGTTTCTTATAGTCTCACTACTACTGATACTATTATAAAGACATCCATACTACCATCTTATTCAACAGTATTTTCAGCCGAAATTATAGCAATATTTGAGGCAATAAAATCTATAGGTAACACTGCATCTAAAACTATAATATGTACTGACTTATTATCTGCAATCCAAGCCATCCGAAATTTACACAACACAAACTTCTACCCCACATACATTAGAAATGTTTTAATTGAAAAAAAATAACATCAAAATTGTATGGATTCCCGGACATTGCCAAATTAAAGGAAACGAATTTGCTGATTATACAGCCAAAGCATCTCTTAAATCACCTTGTTTTCTAACACCCAACCTCAACACTCATGACATTCTGCTTCACATTAAAAATACTTTGACCAAACAAAGTGACTTATGGTCTAAAACATCTGATTGGTACAGATCTATAAACCCAGTAAAAATTAACCTAAATAACTACCTAAACATCAATTACAGTTGGTCTCTCAGCACGCTAGAATGCAGGAAATTTGTCCGACTAAGACTAGGTCACACATTCTTCACACACAGGCACACTATTCAACCTGATACCTCAAACATCTGTCAATATTGTCGTACAGAACTTGTCACAATTGAACATATTATAAAACATTGCATTCATTTTAATTCGACACGATGTAACTTCTTTAAACATGACCCAGTTAAATACCTCTCTAACCCATTTCTTGAAAATATTATAACTGTTATCAAATTTTTAAAACATGTCAAGATATTAAAAGATTTATAACAACTCTCTTAATTTGTTAAATATCAAGCAATAACATATATTATCAATCAGCCTTATTATTACAATACCTATGTTAGCTTAAGACCCCAGTAGTCATAGCTTTCTCTCAGTTATCTTAAAATTATTTTATAACTTTATGATAGCAAATAAATAAATAAAATTAAGATGATGGAATGAACGTATTTTTAAATTGTGAAATAATTAATACATATAGTTACATATATTTATAAAATACTCTAAGTATACATGCGAACACTACTTATTTTCTGCCTATACTTGTAGTTATTTAAGTTGAAATTGATATGAGTATGTGTGTGTATGGTATGTTGTTTAAGCTGTAGATATAAACATTTATACATGTTTTGCCTCAAATACTTAATAAGTACTAAAAATTATACTTTTGTCATTCTCTGGCGTACACTATGCCAAAAAATTCTAAGGACGATCACCAATTTCAATATACATATTTCCAACAATTGTTGTTGGATTTTCATATACATACATATATTCATATACAGATGTACAATTTTATGAGGAATAAAGTATATTTGAAAAAAAATGTGCAACTTTGTCGTATACCGCATTTTAGCAAAAAAATCTAAAAATTATTGTTTGGAAACGCCACAAAAGTCTCCGGACGGCTTTGATTTCTTACTTTTACCGTTATAACGGATTTAAAATTATTTCGTATTTTTTTAAACAAAGCATGACTTAAAAAATAACAGGCGATTAAGTTTTGTAAGGATATTGTATTAAATTACATAAAATGTGTGAAATAAGTGAAGAAGTTTGGAAAATTGCTGTTAAGCAATAAAAAATTTGGCAAAGCCTACAGTAAATACTATAATAAGACATTATAAAGCATACATACGCAAATTCTCCGAGATGTGGATGTCTAAAAAATATAATGATCGAGCTGACGAGTTATAGTTGAAAGAATTTCTGATAATCCCAAGTTAAGTTATCTAAAGAAGTACTAAAATATAACACGATCGATGTTCATCCAGAAACCATCCGACATTGCCTCAAATGAAACGATTTGCGCTCATACTAAACGTGAGCATAAAACGTCTTGTTAGACTAACTTCATAATGTTCAATAATGAATTGGTCTCTTTTTTCTTGCACTTGATTTCATGTGTATACAAATATTGTTGTGCTCTTAAATAAAAACATACAATAGCATTTGCTCTTCTTCCAACCAATGCAATATTTGTTGTTGTTTGAAATAAAATTTCAGTAGTGAATATTTTGTTTCAATAGTGTCTCTTGATATGAAATACTGTTATAGCAGACAACATGTATGTAAATGTATGATGTTAAAAGCAAGGGTTTGTACTTTGTATTTTAGTTATTTTATATTAATTTGCGCGTTGAGTGGTTGAAAATAGAAAACTGTAGTAGATTGAATTTTTTTTAACTTTTATTGATGAATAAAAAAATCTAATTTAATTTTTTCTCTCAAAAATGAGAGATTTTACTCTCAAGAAAATTTAAGTAAAATGAACTAGTGAACAATATGAAATGCTCAGCATATTTATTGCACTTGATAAAACTGTCCGGTCAAATCAGGTGCACTGATTTCTGTTCATTAATATTCGACTACACATACAATCAATATTTGCGTTTCAAAAACATGCAATACTGTACACTTTTTAACATCTTGCGCTCACGTTTAGTTCATACGTTGCCAGAAAAAAGCTATTTGTTTGTAATGTAAATAGGTAGAAGAGGCTGGATTATGATCTCAAGTACCAAGCCAAACATTTAACGGATACAAACTTCTGGGAACTCGTCATTTTCACGGACGATTGTAAAGTTAATGTTTTCGGAAGTGATTGTATATGTAAGGTATGGAGAAAACCTAATTCCTCCTGTGCTACTAAAAATCTGAGAGCTACAGTCAAACACGGAGGGGGTTCTGTCATGGTATGGGGGTGCATGTTTGCAAATGATGTGGGGAACTTGAAGTTAAAAGCTGTAATAATGAATGCTCGCATGTATTTGGTTATTTTAAAAGACCAATATCTTCCAATCATCACAAAGTTGAACATGGATATCGCCTATACCTTTATGCATGACAATGACCCCAAACATTCCTCTATATTGGTAAGGGAGTGGTGGTTATATAACGATAGGTCAAAGCTCGAACATTCAGTTCAATCCCCTGACCTTAACGTTATTGAACAGTTATTAAGTGACAACTTGAATATCATGTTATCCTTAGACCTTTGTGGCATAGTGTATTAATTTTCCATGTTGCATTTAATAAAATATCAGTAAAATGCAAAGGGGAGTAATCTATAAACACTTTATAAATTATAATCACCCTCATCGTAAATCTCAAGGGAATAAATTTTAGGGAAAAACTTTTTATTCCCATGAACAATAAATTGCCATCGCCAACTGTTAGGGAATAAAATAAACATCTGTGCAATTCGAACATTATATTGTGAATTAATCCAATTTTATAAAATATTTGCCGGTTTAGTTTTTTTACGAGTTTTTGAAGACAAAAAATAAGTTTTTCTTTAAAAATATTTTTTTTCGCCACCAATTTCTGAATAACTCCGAAACAATTAAAAACGAAATACAAAATATGTAAAATTGACTTAAAGGTAATTCTTTGGTGTTTTAGTTATTAAAATCGAACAATCCGTCGCCTTGATTAGGGGAAAATATTAGACAAGCTCATAAAAAATTAAAATTAATTTTGTACGTGATACGCGAAAACTGAAAGTGGATTTGAATTTAATAACGATTTCAGATCACTATGTTCCACATATTTATATTCAGGGAGCAATTTTTTGCAGACCAATGTTATTGAATGTATTTATTTCACAAAAAATAAATCAGTTGAATTAAAAAATTAGATGTATTAAACTAGGAATTAAAGGCATGGTAATTATTAATTCATTCGCTTAGCTTTTTTAAAATCAATGGCTATATATTATATGACACTAAAGACCCCCGTGGCAGAGCATGTGGTGGTTCAGCAATACTAATAAGGGCTCGAATTAAACATAATTTACTGTGTGACTTTTGTGAGGACTACCTTCAAGCAACAAACGTCTGTATTGAAGAATATCATCAAAACTTTGTTATTTCTTCGATTTATTCACCTCCTAGATTTCAAATATCAGAGAGTCAATATATCGACTTTTACAAATCACTAGGTCCCTGTTTCATAGCATCAGGCGACTACAACGCTAAACATACGTTTTGGGGATCACGCCTAATAACTCCAAAAGGTCGTGTTTTGTTTGATACAATTTCAAAAATGCGTCTGAATGTGATATCAAGTGGACAACCCACCTATTGGCCTACTGATCGACAAAAAATACCTGATGTTATTGATTTTGGCGTGACTAAAGGTATTTCGAGAGAAATGATTAAGGTTGAAGCGTCACTCGAATTATCCTCAGATCATTCACCCACTATTGTCTATATATGTAATCAGCAAAATATCGTGTCGCCAACAACTTGCACAAGCATTAATTGGTTGAAATATAGAAAGTATCTCAGTACTCATTGTTCGGAAAACATACCGCTAAGAACAACAGTAGATGTGGACCAGAGTCTAATTTATTTTGATCAAAACCTTAAATCAGCTGCCCAACATGCGACAGAAACCAGACAACCAGCTAGATACAATCAAATTTATTTTGTAGATGTCGAGCGGCTCTTGGCTGAAAAAAGGAAAATTAGAAGAGAGTGGCAAGCACACAGATCTCCTCAACTCAAATCTAGACTTAAAGATTGCACGAAACGGCTAAGACAACTGCTAGAATCTCGAAGAGTAGCATCTCTGAAAAATTACTTGGAAGACCTCGACGCAACTGCACAATCAGATTATTCATTATGGCGTGCTTAAAAGACCGGTCGTACGTAAGCCCCCCTTGCGAACTTCTTGTGGAAACTGGGCAAGGAATGATACCGAAAAAGGCAATTTGTTTGTTGGACATTTGAAGAAGGTATAGGTCGCAGAATTATTCTGTTTGTTTTTAATGCCATCTTACGTCTTGAGTACTTTCCCACAGAGTGGAAGGTCTCTTTGATAACTATGATCCCTAATCCAGGAAAAGACCACACAAAAGTAGAATCATACAGACCTATAAGCCTTTTATCTAACATGTCAAAGTTATTTGAGAGAATATTAATAACTAAGCTGATTCCAATACTTAGCGCGAAAGGATGCATTCCGAACCATCAATTCGGCTTCAGAAAACAACATAGTACGATCCAACAACAAACACAGATTAGTAAATGTAATTAAAACGACCTTTGAAGAAAAAAAATACTGTTCTGCGCTCTTTATCGACGTTTCTCAAGCATTCGATAAGGTTTGGCACGAAGGCCTAATATTTAAGCTAAAGCTGAACTTCCCCGAAAACTTGTATAAGCTTTTAAAAGATTATTTAACGAATCGCAAGTTTTTATTAAAAGAAGGTGACTTTTTAAGCTCGCCACAGCTCATTGAAGCCGGAGTTCCCCAAGGTAGTATTTTGGGACCAATTTTATATTTACTGTACACATCGGATATGCCAATTAGCACCCTAGTCCACACATCAACTTTTGCAGATGACACAGCTTTCTTAAGTATTCATGAAAGTGCCCAAGAAGCATCACAAATTTTACAAGACCACATACTCAATTTGGAAAAATGGCTAGAAAAATGGAGAATAAAAGTGAATGAACAAAAATGCACTCACATAACTTTCACACTGCGTAGGGACTCATACCCTCCTATTCGCATAAATAACCAAATGATACCACAGCTTTCAGACGTTAAATACCTGGGTATACATCTTGACCGTCGCCTTACCTGGAAAAGCCACATTGACTTCAAGTTAACACAAATGAAACTAAAAGTAGTACAACTAAATTGGCTTATTGGCAGAAACTCCACTCTGAGCTTAGATTGTAAACTTCTACTGTACAAGTCGGTCCTCAAACCAATTTGGTGCTATGGGATTCAGTTATGGGGCACAGCCTCAGCTAGCAATGTAGAAAAAATTCAAAGGCGCCAAAATAAGATTTTACGTATTATTACATCTGCTCCCTGGTATATAAAAAATTCGACATCCACAAAGACCTAAACATGCCATCAGTTAAAGCAGAAATAGCGAAACATGCAGTCACATATCTAAAGAGGCTTGAATCTCATCCAAACCCTTTGGCGCGTAACATGCTGAATGAACCTGGTTACATTCGACTAAAAAGAAGAGACACTGCTTTTCTTGGCCGTACATTAGAGGGATGACCCGCAAATGATTTCAAAATCCGTGAAACAAACATTATTTTTGTCTAGCACTGGCTGGACTTATAAAGAATATTTTATTTTAGACTTAAGATACGAGTAATTATTGTTAGTTCAAAAATATTGAAGATACAATAAATAAATTATGAAAAAAAAAATCGTTTAGGATGAACTTTGTGTGTTTGAGTGACTTTTTTGTTTCCGTTAATGATCCTCATAAAAAATACTTGAACGAAAACAACAAATAACCTTCAATATGCCTCCTAAGTAAATATGCAGAAATGGGGTTTAGTTGTTATTACCAACAATTTGTGAAGTTTTTACCTTTTTTCCGCTACCTACTCTTCAATATGATGCTTGTAATAAAAAAAAAAATGTGTTTGGGTTTAAGTAGCGTGTTTGATGATCACTTGTTACATATTTAAATACAGAAATAAATAAAATGCATTACTATTATGTACATATATTGAGAAATGTTAAAATGAGATTGCAAATGTTAAAATTATATCAGGCAAAGAATTATGTTGTATCTTACAAAACAACAATGGTGATGTGCATCAAGAATTTTAATCCGTCATATTTTTACGCAGACGACCACCGATTCCTGATTATAATTCTAATTTTTAATGCTAATTGAGGAGTACTGTTTTTGTGATATTTTTTTTACAACGATCAAGAAATAAAATGATTATTAATTACCATTCCTTAATTTTTATTCTTCGTTAAGTTGAATGCATTCAATTTTTAATTCATTTCATATTTTTCAATCGAATGTATTGAAATGAAAGCGATTCGGAATTTTTCATTTATGACGAATTGATTGTACTTTAATTCAGTTTAAATTTTGAGTAAAATAGATAAATTCAAAAATGACAGTTATTTGCTAAATGATCCGCAGCTCCATTAGTAAAACAATCATTTGCTTATAGCTCTGATAGGGATATACAATAAGATCTGTTTATGAATATTTCTATATTTAGATATTGTAACCGAAAACCATTATAGTTACATTTAGGTGTCCCCTCCTTTTTAAATTTTTCGCCCATCTTCTATAGTCCTTTTTTCCTGTTGGTGTCCCCTCCTTTTGAAATTTTTCGCCCATCTTCTATAGTTTTGAAAAAAAGGACCAAAGTCCTTTTTGATATTTCAAAAAATGCTTTTTTTAAATCTCTATAATTTTTGAAAAACACACTGTTAATGGTTTTGACTATTGGACATTTAATTGGATGCAACAAGGTGTCCCCTCCTTTTGAAATTTTTCGCCCATCTTCTATCGCTTTGGAAAAAAGGATCAAAGTCCTTTTTGAAATTTCACAAATGTTTGTTCATAAATTTAGTTAGAAATTGAAATATTTAAAATTCCGAGTATCATTTTTATCATGATGCGTTGTTTTCATAACAATTTCAGTTTTGATGCAAATTTTTATTCTATTAACAGAGCTATGTTAACTATTTCACAGAGCTGTGTTAAATTAAAAGGTTTGAGTCAATGCTAAGTTTAATTTTAAAATTTATCTTCACACACATTTTTTCTTTACCATAGATAGTATATGGTAAAGTATAGTAATCATGAAAAAATCGAGGTCGGGATTTTGACGGATTCATACGTTTTGAGGTCTCCTGAATCCATTTGGCTATTTTCGCGTGTATGCCACTATTTTTGTGGAGTTTCTACAGGTCAACATATCAAAATGAAATTAATTTGTGCCTTTGGTATATTGTGATGACGAGCTGTATAGTTTTTGGGCATAATCCGGAGGGAACAAGGGGTAGTTTCCTTACCCCAAATTTAGTGTACGCTCTACAGGTTATACCGTATGACAAATTAAAACGAAATTTAGTGTGTGCCTTTGCTAAATGGAGATGAAGAGTTAGTAAGTTGGGAATAGGCAAGGGGTAGTTTACTTACTGCTAAATTTTGTAAACACTCTACAGGTCATACCGTATGACATATCAAAATGAAATTCAATATGTGCCTTTGGTTAATGGAGATTACTTAACATCCCAAACCCAAAATAATAAATTTTTCGATTCAAACATACTTTGAATTTATATTCTTTATGTAATATATCCATAAAAATATCTGTTTCCATTCGGTATGGTGAAGTTTAGTGCAGGCCACTCCAGATTTTTTTAATGCGTTTGATTCTTAAATAAATAAGATCTCTATTTTAAAACCTAGATTTTATTTAATAAATATTTTTACTTTGAAATATAAAGTTAGCGTTGTATCGCTAAATTCAAATCTTAGGGGTACTTCGGCACTAGTCTCTGGTGGCAACTCAACTACATATGTCAGTACACATATTTGGAGTGAAAACCTTTTTCGAATGTTCAACAAATAAATTGCCTTTTTCGGTATCATTTCTTGCCCAGTTTCCACAAGAAATTTGCAAGGGAGGCTTACGTACGACTGGTCTTTTAAGGTTTCTACATGCACGCCATAATGAATAATCTGATTTAATATCTGAATAATCTAATTTTTCAGAGATGCTACTCTTCGAAATTCTAGTAGCTGTCTTAGCCGTTTCGTGCAATCTTTAAGTTTAGATTTGAGTTGAGGAGATCTGTGCGATTGCCACTCTCTTCGAATTTTTCTTTTTTCAGCCAAGAGCCGCTCGACATCTACAAAATAAATTTGATTGTATCTAGCAGGTTGTCAGGTTACTGTCGTATGTTGGGCAGCTGATTTAAGGTTTTGATCAAAATAAATTAGACTCTGGTCCACGTCTTCTGGTGTTCTTAGCGGTATGTTTTCCGAGCAATGAGTACTGAGATAGTTTCTATATTTCAACTAATTAATGCTTGTGCTAGTTGTTGTTGACACGATTTTTTGTTGGTTCCATATATAGACAATAGTGGGTGAATGATCTGAGGATAATTCGAGTGACGCTTCAACTTTAATCATTTCACTCGGAATACCCAAATCAATAACATCAGGTAGTTTTTGTCGATCATTAGGCCAACCCCACCTGGGTTGTCCACTCTATATCAATTTCAGACGCATTTTTGGAATAGTGTCAAATAAAACACGACCTTTTGGAGTAATAAGTCTTGATCCCCAAAACGTATGTTTAGCGTTGTAGTCGCCTGATGCTATGAAACAGGGACCTAGTGATTCGTAGAAGTCGCTATATCAACTCTCTCATATTTTAAATCTAGGAGGTTGATAAATCGAAGAAATAACGAAGTTTTGACACTCTTCCATGCAGATGTTTGTTGCTTGAAGGTAGTCCTCACAAAAATCAAACAGTAAATGATGTTTAATTTGAGCCTTTATTAGTATTGCTGAACCACCACATGCTCTGCTACAGGGGTCTTTAGTTTCATATAATATATAGCCATTGATTTTAAAAAAGCTATTTGTTGTTAAATGTGCCTCTGAAACCATCATGACATCAATCTGTTGGTTCTTCAAGAAGTACTCGAGTTTATTTTTGTGTTGGCGTAAGCCGTTTGCGTTCCAGAAACATATTTTTAAACAGTTCATGGTTTGCTAAGTACCGCCTGCAACATCATAGATTTCATACGAACCATTTCTTGCATCATGTTGCTCATAGAGCTTATAAAACTTCTAGCTTCAAATTTGGATTAGAATTGGTTGTCGGTGTCGCTTTCTGTGCTGAAATATGATTGGATTTTAAAATAGCTAGCTGAGGGTAATGCGCATTTGCTAGGTATTGTGGCTACCTAGCAGACTTCCTTACCATAGAAAAAACTGGACAGCCTCTGTAATTAGCAGTGTGATTTCCAACCCAATTGCTACATTTTTTAACCTTCGATTCATCTTTTGGTTTGTCGCATTGGGCGGAACAATGTAGCTCTCCACACACAACGCAAACCGGAGGCAACTTGCAGTAAGATCTTGTATGGCCGTATTCTTGGCAATTTAAACACTGGACGGGTCCTGATCGTTTATGTGTATATAATAAGAGGTTGGGGGACACCTCCTGATTTCTGAGATTGTCAACGCTTATAACCTTAAATCCTGGTTTTTGGAGGTCAGCTTTTATATCCACTGGATTAACATATGAGTCTACACACTTGATAACAACCTGTAGGCCTTTGCTACTCTTCAGCTGATAGGTATAAAAGTTCTTTTTGCAGCTTTTACGATAACTACTTTCATCTATAAATTGAATTTTAGTTTCATCAATTTTACAACGCTTGATAGGAATTACATAAAATGAGTTTTCCCCGATAACTGAAATTAACTTATTTATTAATTCATTCGAATTTTTCTCCCTTTAAAAAATTGGTGGTGATTTAAACGACTTGGGTGCCGTTTTTGTTTCACTTGTTTCGCTATCTAAAATAGCAAAAGGATTATGGAAATTTATTCCGTTAGAGACCTTGTCTTTTTGTACTTAAGCCATTGGTGCAATCTGCGAAGATAGGGCCTCTTTTCAATACAGTTATGTATCTGTCCATTCCCACTTGCGTCTTAGGTTTTTCTACACCATCCATATTAGTTTTGGTAATACTGTGTTCAGAAGGCGACTTGTTTGTAGTTATTTTATTGTCATCGCTTAGCAAAAGTGTACATATAACTGGCGTAGCATTAATACACAAATTATTTTCAGTTTTTTTGTTTTTATTTAATTCAACATTGTCAACATTTTTGTTGCTTAAATTAAAGAGACTCATTAGCCTTTATTGTTTTTGTTTTATTTTTAAAGCAGCAATTCAATATGCCGTTGTAAAGAATAAAAACAAAGAAAAAAATATTTTACAAACAACTTTATTGTTGTATTAAAACAGGTTTGTTTTTTTGCTTTTGTTTTAAAATATTCCCACAATGTATGTTTTGTTATTTGTTAATGCGAGCTTAAAAAAATCGCGCCCGCACTTATCAACGCCAAAAACAGAACTGAAATTTTAATACGTAATTGAAAAATGTTACTTAGGTTTTGTTTATACGTATGGATGGATGTATACAAATGTATACACAAATCGCAAATTTTTAATGTGAATTGTGAATTACAAAAACAGAATTGGTATTATGAGTCAATTAAAAGAGCAACACAAAATAATGGGACTCATACTTTATATAAGAAAATATTCAATTATTATTTGTATATCAATTAACAGGGTAAATCAATTATGCAGAGAACATTTAAGCGGAAAGTACTGTAGTGTTTAGTCGAAAATGATCGTGACTTCCTGGATACCTTTTAACTACGCGACCTAATTTCCAGAAAGTTGAAGATAAGTTGCTCGTAGCGAATATCAACCAAGGTATTGACGGTTATATCTCTTTCCATTTCCATTCACAGCGTTTATGGAAGTTATGAAGGTACTCCTCTTTCCATCGTCGACAGAAATCATGAGCAAATGTCTTCAAATTGCGATATCTATTGACTAAACCTATGGGCGACACATATTTAGACGATTTTGGTGGGGCCATCTATTAAGAAATGGCCAGGAGTCAGAACCTCGGACTCATTAGGGTTTTTGGACATGGGGCATAAGGGCCGAGAATTCAGGCAAGCCTCTATTCGCGCAAGTATAGTAGAAAGCTTTTCGAATGTATATTTCACCGATTAACCTTCCTTTCGAAAATGGTGTTTAAAACTTTTAACAGCAGCTTCCCATATGCAGGACCTGCCAATAAAACTCTTCAAATCAAAATCTACACCAGCGGGGAACCTAATATTCAATATCAACATCAACTGATTACCTCCATGAATCGAAATTAAATGAACTAATTCTACCAACAGAACTGTAAAACAACATGAATAAGGTATAATAATCGGTTATTTTTCTGTATAAGACTAAGAAGGCGATTACACTAACCGACCATTTAATCCCATTACTCATCTAAAAATGGATTAAGCTTTTTGATTAAATATGTTCCTTCGATAAGAGAGCTTTAAATTCCTCTGCGAAATAAACCTTTTGAAAAAAATTTGCTAGGCGTAGTAACTTGGCTTTTATTATCTCATTGCTTGAAAATGAAGTAGAGTCAAATGTTTGCTTGCCTTTATGCGACGAGTGCGTATTACCATAAAATTGGAACATGTAGGCTGGCACTCTAAGAGCGTGATCGAGCTTAGAAAATCGGTCAAGAACATCTTAATAGTTTGGAAAGAAATATGCATGTACCTTTCTTTCTTCAACAATCGGGTCCAACGGGGAAAGATCCCTTATGTCCCAGTAGGAAACAGGAGCACGAGTCCACGTGGGCCCATGCCACCGGAGTTTACTTTTCGTTAGCTTTGAGGATGAAAGTCCTCTACTGCCTAAATCTGCTGGACTTTTTTTTCGATCTAACATGATACCAATTATGCTTCCCTACATTCTCTTGGATCAGACGAACTCTTTTACCCAAAAAAGTTGGTCAGTTTGTGTTTTTCTCAATCACCAAAGAACATTTGTAGAGTCGGTTCAACAACACACCTATTTAAGTGGTATATCAATTTCGTCACTTATAGTCTTCAAAAGTTCTGGAGCCAGAACTGCTCCACAAGGTTCCTTCCAATCGAGGCAATGATATTGATTTAATAGGGGCCACTTTAGTTTTTCAGGATAGTAAGTATGCGCAAATCTGGTCGAATTCTTTAATACGGATATTAACTGCCGCATACTTTATATGACCCAGATTTAAAGATTCTTTAACAACGTTATCATATAATGACTTGATAGCAGGTTTCCGAAAATGTGAGGACTCATTTTTCAAGAAGTGGGCCATATCATTCTGCCGAGAAAAGCCCAAATTAAGGGAATGAGGAAACTCTGACTTAAAGGGTAGGGTCACTACAAAGTGGCCCTCAGTCACGTCGGATTATTTTCCTCACAAAATTTATCAACCGGAGCCAAGAGTTTTCTGCAGAAACCTCTATGGTGATTGAACACGTGATTCCTGAATAGATCTCGTGATAATCCTTTCGAAACGGTATTCTGAGCCACCTGTGTCCCTACAACATGACTATGTATTTCGCTCAAAATCAGCTGAGGATAATTATTGTGAAGAAGTAAGAAAGAAGGCAAAATGCCTGATATATTGGGTAATATCAGGGCCATGGTTTCCAATAGAAAATATTTGCCTAATGGAGAGCCAATGTTCAAAATGCACATTTTTCTTGTCGTTCTGAGAGACATGAAAAACCTGTCGAGTAGCATTTCCATTATTATATATGTATGTATGTCACTTAAAGTAGCAGGTAGAGATGAATTAATATTAGAATTTTGGGCTATATTACCCGAAACAGTAACCTACCTAGCTGAAAATTCCGAACTAATTTCGCTACGATGTAGTAATGTATGATGCCACGTCGTGCAATTAAAGGCACTTTTACAATTCTTCATCTCATGTTCACGCGACAAACAACAAAACAGCAGTGAAACTTCTTCACCGTTGAAAATCTTTCCGAAATGAAAAGATTTTTGAAACGTTTACAGTTTCTCAAATATGTCCCGAAGATCGAGAAGATGAGTTCACAACACGAGCTTCGACCTTCTGTCCAGAAGGTTTGCCAGGTATCTGTGAATCCTTAACATCACGAACGCATTCTAGAGTGTGAATTCTTTCCGTCAGAAAAGTATCAAACTTCTTCCATGTAGACAATACCGATTTGTTACGAACACCTTGTTCCCATAAACTAACCATAGAAAAGGCAGACACTGAATGTACTTAAAAAATTGAATTGGATCCCA
Source organism: Phasia obesa (assembly GCA_949628195.1). Lineage (NCBI taxonomy): Eukaryota > Metazoa > Arthropoda > Insecta > Diptera > Tachinidae > Phasia > Phasia obesa. Next base: position 112,795,579 of record OX451215.1, on the reverse strand, counting down.
ATTTAATGTCGATACTTTATATGTATACTGAAAGGGAAGTAAGACAATTATTAATACCACGTTGAAGAGTCTTAAGCCCAAACTTCATACACAAAAACATTATTTTTAATACTGTCTTTTATATGAAGTTTGACTCAATAAAACATGTTAATGACTAATGTAGACGGGGGGTTAAAGCCATAGATAACACATAGATAGGCAACTGAAAAATTGAGTTTTAAAAATGGTGCTCCTGCAGTGTCTAACTTGTTCAATTAAAATTTATAGGTTATACGCAATAACCAAAACGATTACACGCGGCTGATTGAAGCAACCACCAATAACAGCACCACAGTACAGCTATTCGAGGAAGCCAATCAGCCAATGTGAGTGTGACGCAAACCACTCGAACGCCGAGCAAAAAGGACGGCCTGATTGACTTTAAGCAATAATAAAAATGACGCGCCCACGTGTTCCGCAACCCAGAGCAACTTTAGGAATAATGCAATGGGCTTAACTTTGTTTTGGACGTTTTCTTTTGATTTTATATTCGTAAGTTTGAACTATCATTACTATTTGTATTTTAATGCAATGTTGTCATTTTGACAACAGTGCAATTATTGTGGCAAACAATTTAGGCAACTCGACACTTGACATTTTGCTAGACGTGTCGTCAGCATAAATGGTAAGAAAGAATAATATTAAAAATAAATTAAATGCTAAGTCCCGTTCCACACTTGCAATTTTTGTTTATTTTTTAATTTTTTTTTGAAGTTCACTCGTGTCAATACTTTAAGCGCCCTGGAGACGTTCAAATAAAATCATCAACACCTTATATGTGTGCGTTTTTTCGTACTTTTTCGTTTACACATACATGTTGTCGTCATTGATTGATGAAAATCAAAAATTCTGATTTTTTCATTTGATGACATTTTATTTGAACGTCTCCAATGAATGACAAGCATTTTCTCAGTTGCTTCGATATTGTAGTAATGAACACATACAGGGAAAAAAAATAAATAATAAAATATACCCGGATAACGACAAAATAATATTTTGTTATAAAAAAATTTATATTTTGTACTTTATTGTGAATTTTTAAAAAAAATAATTTTGTATTGTAAAAAAATATATTTCGTATAAATTAAATTGTGTTTATACAAAATTTTGTTAGCGCAATGGAGAAATGTGCAGACGAAAAAAATTCATTTTGCAATTTATTGAGAAATACCAGTGTTTACCAGCTTTATGGAACGTAAAAGTGGAAGCCTATAGTAATAGGGATGAAAAAAGAAAACAATATCATATCCTCCTAGAATTTTACAAGAAACAGTACCCATGCGCCACAGTGGATGATGTCAAAAAAAAAAAAATTAATGTTTTACGAACAAATTTTCGGCGCGAAAAGCAAAGGCTGATTGAATGCAGTAGAAGTGGAGCCGGTGCGGATGAATCCCAAGAACCAAATTTATTTTATTATTCTGAAATGGAGTTCCTGAATGACGTAGAAACTCCCTGTACTTCAAAACAAAGAGAACTCAAGAGGTGAAACGGCGTATAAATAGGACGGCAAAAAATACTAATTCAACCCGTCTCTTTCACACGTTGATTAGTTTTCTTTTTTGTTATTTCGTAAACATTGGTTTTCTTTTGTGCTATTTTCCTGCGCTTAAAAATTAAACGTATTTTAACAAGGTAAGAATAAGGGTGGAAAACTTTTAAAGAAATTTAAATTAATTTAACATTTATTTTTTTTTTGCAGATATATAAAAAAGCAAGCATATTCAAGGTAAGTTGCGATTGGTATTTTTTGTTATTCATTAACATAAGTATGATTTATTTTATTTTGCAGAAACCTAAGAAGTTGTGAAATTGGGAAACAATATGTAAGAATCAACAACTTTTAAGAAAATGTATACATATATTTTAATTGTTTTTATTTTCAGGAGTATAAGATGCATCAAGGATTGTCCACCATGGGAAAAATTACACAGTTTCCCAAAGGATCCGAGGAAGTAAGTGTAAAACTTAAAAGTTAAAGAAATAAAACTTAAAAATGAAAGAAAATCCATGCTCCCGGCCGAATACCGGCTATGCAGAAAATCTTTAGTAAGCGAAGCTGGCTGAAGGCCGGCTATGCAGAAAATCTTCAGTTAGTGAAGCCAGTATTTATTATACCATAGAGGAGAAAATTCTTTCATCCGGCTGAAGGCCGGCTATGCAGAAATGCTTTAGTAATCAAAACCAGTGTTTATTGTACCATACAGGAGAAAATTCTTGCGTCCGGCCGAAGGGAGGTTATGCAAAAATCTTTGTGTTTGTGCGTGTTAATCCATAGAGCGGAAAATTCTTGCGCCCGGCGTGTTATTTGCGTTTATGTCTTTATTTCTTGAGCTGTAGGAGGCAACCACTTGAAATTTGCAGACAATAATTAAAATTATGTACGCTTTATAAACAAGTATACAAAATTAAACCTAAAAATTAGTGATTAGCATTAAAATATCATAAAAAAACTACTACAACTATTAGTTGTTCTGGAGTTAATCAGGTATGTTCTGTAATCCGAAACCGAGTGAAATTGAATCCGAATGAAATTTTAAATTGTCATAACATTTAAATCTTACAACATATTGATATTATTTTTTATACATTTGATTAAAGACTATTTATGTTTTTATAAGAAAACATAAACTTGTTAACTATAACGAATTAAGGGCCATATTCATAAAAAATATTTTTGGTTTATAAAAGGTTTATTAAACGAATTTCGTATGAAAATTTATTTTATAAAACAAATATTTTTTATGAATTTGGCCTTAAATCCTTTATTCAAGTGAAAACTTCTTTAGGCACATTGAGCACTTTTTGGTTGAAGAAAAATGTGTATTACTATGACATGTTTTTTTGAACCGTAATAGGTAGACTCTTCCAATTTGTATAGAAGATGTGTTGCCATGGCCGCTATGACAATTACTAAAAATTAAAGGGTGTTCTGGCAGTGACATGTTCCTCACGTATAATAACTTATTTTATTAATAAGTAATAGTTAGAATCTTGATATATTCATGGAAAGAGAATTGCCATGGCCGCTATAAAAAATAACAAAATTAAAGGGTGTTCCAAAAGAGACATGAACCGTAATAGGTAGACTCTTGAAATGTTTACAGTAGATGTTGTACTTCGGTCGCTGTAACAATTACTAATACCTAAAGGGTGACATGTTTTTAAGTATGTATATTACCTTATTTTATTAGTTCAATATTATTACTTTAATTTTAAAATTAAAGTAATAATAATAAAAATAAAAATTGTCATAAGACAATTACTAAAATTTAAAGGGTGTTCCAACGGTGATACAATTTTCGCTAATATTACTTTAATTTTAAAACTAAAGGGTGACTCATAAGACATGTATTACCATGGCCGCTATAACAACAATTACTAAAATTTATAGGGTGTTGCAAAATTAAATTTCTTTTTTATAAATTACAAAATGAAATTTTCTCCGTTTGTCAAATTTGGTATTCTACATTCCGTTTAAATTTGTTTACGATCGAATGTATTCTGCATTTCGAACGTAGCTACGTGTTTCCAAGTTGATAATTTGTTAGCGGAAAGTTTTTCAATTTTTGTTTGTTCAGTTTAAAATTGTTATTAATTATTTGTTTATTTCATAATTAATATGTCCACAATATTTAATTTTTATTCATTTATTTGTCATAGATTTTTCGAAGGAAATTTTCTTTCGATTCATTTAAACATTATTATAATTCAAAATTATAATTTCGTAAAAATAGAATTAAATATATTTTTCACATAGAAAAATGTTGGACTTTTTATTTCATAAAATGGAAAGTATTTGAGCACGAAATAAGTAAGTATACAAAGTAATTAAGTATTAGTTGTCATCAGCATTAGCAATTTCATTTTTGTTTGTTTTCAAAGCTCTAGTAATTTTATTATATCTGTTGGTTAATTTAGTTGATGGTAAACCAACCTTGTCAACCTAACCAACTGACGATAGATGGATGATCTAATTTTTTTGTATTCCTTTTTCTTAGTTTGGTTGTTTAAATAGATGATGTTTACAACTGCACTCTGTCCAAAGTAGATAGATAGAATATGAGTGTCAATTACCGATTCACTACTGTACGCAAGGATTCTGCTATTATTGTCGTTGCTTCGAGGATCTATGACTGATGCACTATGACCTATAGGTTTTATATACCTGAAAATTAAGAATTTCTCAATTTGCTGTTAAACGATTGCTTCTATTTTGACTGCTTTTCTTTGTCCAACGCTGAACGTTTTCCGTCTTTTTTATATTTCCTTGCACCATTTGACTTTGTTCCAAAGACTTTTTAGGATGTGTTATGGTAACTTCTTCCGGTGAATTAGAAAAATTTGCCATATGCCCTTTGGAAAGGGATAGTAGTAGATAAGACAGATGGTTACTGATAGTAAAGCTTCGATTCTGGCAACACTGCAATTGCACGTTATGATTATTTTTAGAACAGTATTGCAGCGCCTTTGGTTTTATTTAGGCGAATTAGTTCGAAGCTAGCATAGCCAATTTATAATTATTTTACTTCGCTGGCGATTTAGTGCTATGTGGTAATATGTATTAAAGAAAAATTAATACATATTAGAAAAATTGATGTTGCCATGGCTGAGATTTGAACTCGTGACCATTGCTTAGTAGTCAACGTGCTAACCACTTAAGCTACAGCACCCTCAAATTTGATTTAAGGTAAAAAGTGTAGACAACCTCAGAAATCGAGAAAGTGTCCCTCAACCTCTATTTCGCGTTGAACTGGAACCTGGAGATATGCGATTGAAAAAGAACGAAACGCACCCTATCTATAATTTAAGATATCTGTTGCACCGCAAAATAAGCGTAGAGGAACCGCATAAGCGATCAGGACCCGTACAGTGTCTAAATTGCCAAGAATATGGTCATACTAGGGCTTACCGCAAATTGCCTCCGGTTTGCGTTGTATGTGGAGAGCTACATTGTTCCGCCCAATGCGACAAAGCAAGGGACGACTCGAAAGTTAAAAAATGTAGCAATTGCGGTGGAAACCACACTGCTAACTACAGAGGCTGTCCAGTTTTTTCCATGATAAGGAAAACCACTCAAAAATCAAATACTCCACAATATCGACCAAATGCTTATTATCCTCAGTTAGCCCAACCAACAACACAACATGTTTCATACGCAGATATGGTAAAAACAAATCATACTTCAGTACATAAAGCGACACCAACAACTAATTCTACTCCAAATTTGCACCTAGAACCTAAAGAACACACACCATCTGGTAACTATAATCGTCTCGAAGCAAGCATCGAGACATTAGTGCATTCGTTAAACAGTTTTATGAGCTCTATGAGCAGCATGATGCAAGAAATGGTACGCATGCAATCTATGATGTTGCAGGCGGTACTAAACAAACCATGAACTGTTTAAAAATATGTTTCTGGGACGCAAACGGCTTACGCCAACACAAAAATGAACTCGAGTACTTCTTGAAGAACCAACAAATTTATGTCATGATGGTTTCAGAGACTCATTTAACAACAAATAGCTTTTTTAAAATCAATGGCTATATTTTATATGACACTAAGGACACCCGTGGAAGAGCATATGGAGGCTCGGCAATACTTATTAAGGCCCGAATCAAACATTATTTACTGCGTGATTTTTGTGAGAATTACTTTCAAGCAACAAATATCTGTCTTGAAGAATTTCATCAAAGCTTAGTTATTTCTCGATTTCGATTTATTCACCTCCTAGATTTCAAATTTCGGAAAGTCAGTATAGCGACTTCTACAAATCACTATGTCCCTGTTTCATAGCATCAGGCGACTACAACGCTAAACATACGTTTTGGGGATCACGCCTGATAACTCCAAAAGGTCATATTTTGTTTGACACAATTTCAAAAATGCGTCTGAATGTTATATCGAGTGGACAACCCACCTATTGACCTACTGATCAACAAAAAATACCTGATGTTATTGATTTTGGCGTGTTTAAGAGTATTCCGAGAGAAATGATTAAAGCTGAAGCGTCGCTTGAATTATCCTCAGATCATTCACCCACTATCGTCTATATATGGGACAAATAAAACATCATATCACCAACGACTAGCACAAGCATTAATTGGTCGAAATATAGAAAGTGCCTTAGTACTCATTATTCGGAAAACATCCCGCTAAGAACACCTAAAGACGTACAGCGGAGTCTTATTGATTTTGACCAAAACCTCAAATCAGCTGCCTAACATTCAACAATAATAATTTATTCTGCAGATATCGAACGACTCTAGGCTGAAAAAAGAAAAATTCGTAGAGAATGGCAATTTCAGAGATCTCCTCAACTCAAAAGCAGACTTAAGGAATGCACGAACAGGCTAAGAGACATACTGGAATCTAAAAGATTAGCATCCCTGAAAAACTATTTGGGAGACCTAGACGCAACTCCTCAATCAGATTATTCATTATGGCGTGCTTGTAGAACTCTTAAAAGGCCAGTCTTACGTAAGCCTCCCCTGCGAACTACATCTGGAGGCTGGGCAAGGAGTGATTCCGAAAAGGGCAATTTATTTGTTGGACATTTGAAAAGGTTTTTTACCTCGAATATATCGACTGATATAGTTGAGTTGCCAATTGTCGAAGCTAGTGCAGCAATACCGATAAGATTCGAATTTGGTGATATTGAAAAGGCAATAACGGATTTAAACACCAAAAAAGCCCCTGGCGTTGATAAAACCAGTAACAAGATGTTATTTGAATTGCCCCGTATAGCTCGCAGAATCGTTCTTTTTACTTTTAATGCCATTTTACGTCTTGAGTACTTCCCCACAGAGTGGAAGGTATCCTTGGTTACCATGATTCCTAAACCAGTAAAAGACCACACAAAAATTGAATCATACAGACCAATAAGCCTTTTGTCAAATATGTCAAAGCTGTTTGAGAGGATGTTAATAATTAAGCTTAACCCTATTCTAAGCGACAAAGGATGTATTCCAAACCATCAATTCGGCTTCAGGAAAAAACATAGTACGATCGAACAAACTCACAGGTTAGTCAATGTTGTTAAGAATACATTTGAAGAGAGCAAATACTGCTCTGCGCTTTTTATCGACGTTTCTCAAGCATTCGATAAGGTATGGCATGAAGGCCTAATATATAAGCTAAATCTGAATTTGCCCGTATACCTATATAAGCTGCTAAATAGTTATTTAACCGAACGAACGTAGTATATTGGGGCCCTTTTTATACTTATTGTATACTTCAGACATGCCAACTAGTAACCGAGTTCACACATCGACATTTGCTGACGACACAGCTTTTTTGAGCATTCACGAAAGACCCGAAGTAGCATCACGATATTTACAAGACCACATATCCAATTTAGAAAAATGGTTGAAGAAATGGATAATAAAAGTGAATGAACAAAAATGTACTCACATAACTTTCACACTGCGTAGAGAATCTTGCCCCCCTATTCGGATAAATAATCAAACGATACCCCATCTTTCAGACGTCAAATATCTCGGCATACATCTTGACCGGCGCCTTACATGGAAACGGCACATAGAAACAAAGTTAACACAAATGAAGCTAAAAGCAGTCCAAATAAACTGGCTTATTGGCAGAAATTCTACTCTAGCTTTAGATTGCAAACTTTTATTATACAAGTCAATTCTAAAACCAATATGGTGTTATGGCATTCAATTATGGAGCACTGCCTCAGCTACCAACGTAGAAAAAATTCAAAGGCGCCAAAACAAGATTCTTCGTATAATTACATCTGCTCCTTGGTATATAAAAAACTCGAACATCCATAAAGATCTAAACGTGCCAACAGTTAAAGCGGAAGTAGCGTAACTTGCCATAAGTTATTTAAAGAAGCTTGAAACTCATCCTAATCCACTGGCCCGCAACATACTAAATGAACCTGGTTACATTCGACTAAGAAGGAGGGACACTGCTTCTCTCATCCGTACAACCCGCAAATTACAGTAACCGTGAAACATAAATTTTTTTTGTCCAGCACTGGTTGGACTTAACATGTATATTTTTATCTTTAGACTTAAGATATGAGTAATTATTTATAGTTCAATTATATTGAAGATACAATAAATAAAAAATTGCGAAAACAAATTTGATTTTTTTACTGGATAGAAAGATCGATTTTAATAAATCAATAACTCCATTGCGAAACACATGCTATGAATTTTATGAATTAAAATAGGGCATGTAGAACACATCTGTTGGATCGTTAGTAATGTTGAATAAATTCAATTCCGATAAAATATATTCTAAATAAGAACACGGTGACAAATATCTTAAGGATTGGTATGTTCAGATCTCCATTTTAAATATAATAACGACTATTTTTCACTGTTTTAAGTAAATATTTTACCTTTCTTGTCTTCACGAATCATTTTAAATAAAAAACAAAATATTTATATATTTTGGCGACTTTTTTATATTTTTTTTTTGCGAATTTTCGCTATTTTTATTAAATTTATGTTTTGTGATTTGTCAAAAATATTTCTTAACAAATTAAAAAATATTGTATATATTAAAGGCAAATTTTAACAAAAACCTGTTTTGGCGATTTATCACATCGATTTTAGCGAAATAGGTGAAAATTTATCTGACAATCATGGTTTCAAGTACATGAAACATCGTACCGCTGCCATTTTTATTTCCTCTCCCAACAACAAATACATACATAATACAAATACAACAAATACAAAGTTATGTACACATATTTATGTACATGTAACTTAATAACAGATATGAACATCCTAAATGTAAGTTATTAATTAAGTTGTTACTTTGCCCAATCATGCCTTATTGTAAGCTTTTGTTTTTTGTCTTTTATAAGTTACAACAACGATCGAACATGCACAATCTTGTCTACGTTTTTATGTACAATTATGCATGCCCGATCTTGTTTGTTTATATTCTTGTTTACGTTAATTTTGTTACTAAGCGTAAGTCATGATTCTGTATTCCCAGACGCAACTTATTACTGTTACTAAGTTGCATATTTATGTATATCAATTGCATTCTTACTTTCCTACGTACGCATGATTCGTAAATAGGATAAGTATATATGTACATACATACATATGTTTCATTTAACCAGTATTCTTCCAGTGAATATAAAAACATGTAATTATAGAATAAGGATCATTAATAATTTAATAGTGAAGTCGAACGGACAAATAATAAAAAAGGAATTTTAAGTGTTTATGAAAGTGTTAACAAGTTAACAAGGATAATGTTATCCTTTTTTCAAAAATTATAAATGCTTAATAATTTATTATAATAAATATAATTTCCAAAAGGATTATTAAAATATAAACTTATTAATAAAATAAAAACTTATTAAATAAAACTACAATGTGTTTTTGGTTCTATTTAAATATGACGAAACAAAACTACTAAACAAACATGTAACGTGTCGTCAGCATAAATTGTGGAATAATATTGAAAATGAATTTAATTAAATGTAGTATCTTAACTCCCCCCTTTTAGTAAGCGGGAAGGTCATTGACACTTCTGTATTCAGGGTTGAGTTCCCGTTTACTTGAAGAGGGTTCTTCGAGGCTCATATCTTGGGGCTCAGAACTGACCACAGTTGTTACATTAAGGGATCCCCATGACTTATTGAACAATATTAAAATAATACAGAGAACTAATACGATGGACACGGGCAAATTTAAAGAAAATATGGCTCTTCGTGCGGTTAATATTGATGTAATATCATTAATGTTATTTCTTTTGAGTTCCTTTATTATCTCCAAAGAAAGGACTTTTTGATCAGCGATTTGTTGGTAGCAACTTGTATTACGGCGGGTAATGTACTGAAAAGTGAAACTTCCTTAGAAAAGAAGGTTCTATTATCAATGAAAATTGTTTTATTATGAAATGTAATTAAATATGAAGCCAACAATGTGTATGTAATGTTGCGTAATAAACCTAAGGTCCCGTTAAATTGGTTTTGAATTGAAGGAATATGTTGGTTATTAATTACTGGACAATTATGCCTTTTGCTTGTTAAGAGCGGTGGTATACAATTAGTTTCGATTATATATCGGTTTTTAATCGTTCTGATTCAACTTTTACAATAGTTTTATTATTTTTTACAGGTTTAATTAAATATTTTTTACAAATTTTATGCTCTATTGCTGGCAAACTTATTATATACAATATAGTGGATTCGTTTGTAGCTACAGGCAAGCCACAAAGCTTTTACTAAATTTTCGTAAGGATAGTTTCTATGTTAGTTACTTCCTCCTTAAATATTTTCACTTTGTTAATAACTGATTATTTTAAAGTTCTTTTAACCTCCTCTAAGGATTGAAATCTTTTCAAAACTGCATTACTGACTAAGTTAATTAATTTTATAACTTCTTTGTTAATGATAAACTGTTTTTGTTTGTTGGAAAGAAGACCATTTATTTTTGCCACCACTATTTGGTGATCTTCGTGATCAGACGAGCTTGCAATCCAATTACATGCTTTTCCCATAGCGTCAATGAACCGTTTAACTCTTGGTTTAATTCTTCTCAATTGGCTTCTAAGCTGGTTAATGTCATTTTTAAGGAAAGGAAGTATAAACCTATTTCTTAAAGCTTTTTGTTGCGTCTCTTGATAAAATAAGTCAACAGCACTCTCATAATCACGTAGTTCCAGGACGTGAATGAGTTTAAAAGATCCTTTTTGCATTCTTGCTTCTCACAAGTGAAAGGAAATTACTTGAGAATTGTAAACAAGTAATAGTGCTATATTCTATACCCTTCACCACGGTGATTTTATATATACAGGCATGAACAGTAGGGTGGAACGAAAAAATATACTTACTTATTTTTCAATATGTGAAGTGGTTTTTTTGAAAGTGGTATAAGTCCATTTTTTCATATATTGAGATAATTCAGGGTTTGTGTTTGAATCAATTTAAAAATATTGGCTAACTTTAATTAATTTTAGTGATGTTTTTTACACTATATGTACATACATAGATTTTATTATGAAGAAATAATTACTAAAAATATTTGAAAAAATAATTTTTTTTTTAGCTCCACATGAACTTTCATAAATAACATATCACAAAAAATAAAAACAGAAGCTAATTTAAGCGCATATTTTTATAGACATTTATTGAAATGGATTTTTATGCAAAAAGTAATAGTTAAAATGAAGCTATTTAAATACACGAATAACAAGTTTATTAAGAATTTATTTCAGTTATATTAAAAATTTTAAAATGAAAATTACTTCCTTAAGACCTTTAAATAAAAAAATGTAATTTTTTACTTAGTTTTCTTCTTCAGTTATCATATTGAAGTATTTATGGTAAATAGGTGGTATATAAGGTAATAAGCTTATCGTATCCTTCAAGTTTTATAATGTGGTAACATATTAATTTTCCTGGGGTTTTTTTATCTTCCTTTTTTCCAAATAAAAAAATAAATAAAAAATTCTTAACCGCCGCTGTTAGATTTTTTAACAATCAGAAGAATTTTCATTTGATTTCTTTGCTACAACATCCAATGCAAATCTTAATACTCAGTATTAAAATGTGAAACGGGCTTTTGTAATATCTGCAGCAACGTGCAAAAAAGTAGCAATAATTAATAATAATTGCAATAAGAAAGTTGTTTTATTAGGAATAGACTTATTGCACTTTCAAAAGAAATATTTGTGCGATAGCAAAGCTGTTTTTGTTTATTTTATGTCAAAATAGAACTCTATTGAAATTATGATTACAATAATGGGGTGATGGTGTCTATAGCTCATTAAAATTACCGTTAACTTAGTAGTAGTATAGATGTAGGGATACTAACCCAAGGTATTTTGTATGGGATACTAACCCTAGGTATTTTGTATGGGATACTAACCCAAGGTATTTTATATGGAATACTGACCCAACGTATTTTTGTGATAAGGAGGGATTTTTTCTGTCATAGAGATATTTTTTTTTAAATCGTAGTAAAAGCGGCATTAAAAAGCAATAAATTAGTGTGAGGGTAATAAAAGTCATTAGGGTCATTAAAAACGCGATAAAATTTTTATATTGTTTAAAAGGAGAAGCTGTGAAAAAGGGATTGACATATTGGGTAGATAGTAAGAATTTATAAGTGTGGAAAGAATGTAGGTCATTTGGTGAAGAAAGCATAATCTCTATTTCTAATAATGCACTGTATAGATAGAGACTAAAAAGTGGGCGGACAGAAATGAAATTTTATTTTCGAGTGTGGAAATAATGTGTATTTTTAAACAGGAGTTAATGAAATGAATTATAAAAATTTAAAAAAAATCCTAAATTTAGGCAAAAAAAAAAGAAAAATTTGTGTGAGATAAGGAAAATTTAGTGAAAGAGTAATAAATTCTTGCAACTAATTGCTTAAACGTAAAGTTTTAGTTGACATAATGATGTGATATTGTGATTAGGCTTTAGTGCAATGTACAACAAAGCCATGTATATTAAAAGAATAAAGAAGACGAACACAGCAGACAGGCATATTGATAAATGTAAAAACATGATGACATGTGCGGTTACAGATAGATAAGAAAATATAAATACTTTATACATTAGGAAAAATAAACAATCTAGTAGAAGGTCATTGAATTTGGAATTTTTAGTTTTCGTTCTAAAACATAATTTAATTTTTTTTGAATTATTTGATAATTTAGTGTATTTAGGAAATTTTATTGAGATAAGTAAATTTTTCCGAACACAGAAATAGAAACGTCTAAGAATAAATATGCAGATTTTAGTATTTACATTATACCTTGCGCCCATGATAATTCAAAGTGATGAAAATTATTGAGCAGTATAAAAAATTATTTAACCTATTATCATCAACATCAAAAAATAAACATTAAAAGTGCTATACTAGGCCGAGCCGAATCTTCTATACCCTTCACAACGGTGATTTGTACAGTAGGGTGGAGCGAAAAATTGTTTTTTCAATTTCAACATGTAACAGTGATAAAAAGTTGTCATTTGCTATTATTAGGTCAATTGTAAAGTTTAAAGACGATCGGAGTAGGGTAAGAGGTACCGCCAAATCCAAATGCCACAAAACTAAAGTTATTGAAATTTAGCAAATTTAAATTTTTTTGAATCTGCAAAAACTGTATTATATAAATAAAAGGACCATGGTAAATAAGTTTTAGTCAAAGAAAAATTAAATATCATATCTAAATAATTTTTTGTAAAAATATTTTTTTAATTTTTTTTTGGTAAAATATTTGAAAATTTTTTGGAAATTTTTTACGAAAAATTTTATGTAAAAATGTCGTTTTAAAAAGACTCTGTAAAGTTTTTTGTAAAAATTAAAAATTTTTTTTAAAAAATTATTGAATTTTCTTTTATTTTTTAAATTTAAGACCTTCCTGCTCAGGCTGAAGCCAAAAAAACTATCCTTAAAAAAATTTCCTCATAATGACCTCCCCATGTGCCAACAAACAAACAAAAATCGCCCCTGATCCCCGAGATCTCTATGCACTACCTGTCACGGTCTAATATTTATTTGACAAAAAGGGCAAAAGAGAATCATTTTTTTTTTATATTTTATTTATTGAATCTTTAAATATATTTTTGAACTAACAATAATTACTCATATCTTAAGCCTTTGGCGCCTTTGGTTTTTTTCTATATTGCTAGTTGAGGAATTGCCCCATAATTGGGGTGCCATAGCACCAAATTGGTTTTTTAATTTACTTGTACAACAAAAGTTTGCAATCTAAAGCGAGAGTAGAATTTCTACCGATAAGCCAGTTTAGTTGGACTGCTTTTAACTTCATTTGTGTTAACTTTGATTCTATGTGGCGTTTCCAAGTAAGGCGAAGTCAAGATGTATGCCGAGATATTTCACGTCTGAAAGCTGAGGTATCATTTGGTTATTTATGTGAATAGGGGCGCACGAATGTAAAAGTTATGTGAGTACATTATTGTTCATTGACCTTAATTTTCCATTTCTTGAACCACTTTTCTAAAATTGTGGTCTTGTAAATATCGTGATGCTACTTCGGGACTTTCGTGAATGCTTAAAACAGCTGTGTCGTCAGCAAATGTCGATGTGTGGACTCGGTCCCTAGTTGGCATATCTGAAGTATACAACAAGTATAATATAACAAGTATAGTAACAATATACTACCCTGGGGAACTCCGGCTTCAATTGGCTCAGGTGAGCTTAAAAAATTTCCTTCTTTAACAATGAATTTCCGATTAGTTAAAAACTATCTAACAGCTTATATAAGTGTGCGGGCAAATTCAGTTTTAACTTATATTTTAGGCCATCGTGCCATAAAGAGAATCGTTAAAGCCGAAAAAACTAAAAAAAACATGAAAAAATATAGGTGGGCGTGGTTTTTGGTACGCAACCTCCAAAGGAATGATCCGATGTTGCTGAATTGCAATACGAAAATTTTCGAAACTATGCCTGACAGATTGGTGTGTTTAAATTTTTTGTATCTCTTCTGGTGCCTTGGAAAATGACATTACTACCCGAACACGGACAGACGGACATCGCTTAATCAACTCCTCTATCTATAGGAATCCAGAATATATGTATATACTTTATGGGGTCGGAAATGAATATTGTAGAAATTACACACGGAATGACAAACTTTCATACCCTTTCCACCTGCGGTGAAGGCTATAAAAAAGAAAAATAATAAAGATGAGGTTATTATACTTTGGAATTTTATAGTTAATAAAACAACAACTTATATATTTAAAAAAATATTTATTGCATTATTTTTACTTATAAGTACGACTACATACATTCATATGTACATTTAATATAATTTGATTTTTTTCAATTTTATTTATTGAATCTTCAAATATAATTGAACTAACAATAAGTGTTCACATCTAAAAACTAAATTATACTTAATTAAGTCCAGCCAATGCCGGGCTCAAATTTATTTTCTGGTTGCTGTCATCATTTCGGATTCATCTCTCTGGGGTTTGGCCAAAAAAGGTAATATCGCTCCTTCTTAGTCAAATGTAGCCGCGGTCGTTTAGGATGTTACCAGCCAGCGGATTAGGATGTGTTTCGAGCTTTTTAAAATATGTTAATCCATGTTTCGTGATTTCTGCTTGAATCAATGGCACGTTTAAATCTTTGTGGATGTTCGAGTTTTTAATATATCAAGGATCGCCTGTAATCATATTTATAGCTTGTACACTCAGAATATTCGGTTATAACCAAAATAAAACTAAGTATGTATGTATGTTAAAGCTTTATTTGACAGTTTTAGAAAAAAATCAAAATAACAATATTTGTTTGAAAAAATCATATGTATGAAATATATAAAAAACGTATAAAGTAAAAATTTAATGCTCCCGATAGCAGTCACATACTCGTATTATCTGGTAAGTAATTCAACAAACCAACTGAAACTGACTTTTCCGGAAAACCTTTAATCTTAATCTAAACAGGAGTTATACCACTTTAAAGAGGAGATCAATACCAACATTTCACAACAAATTTGAAGTCAATCGGATCACCCGTTTAGGATATAACCGGGTTTTCGCGCAACAATTTACAAATCAATAGTTCATTTCAACTTCTCCGAAAACCAACAGAAACTGACTTTTCCGGAAAACGTATAATCTTAATCTAAACAGGAGGTATACCACTTTAAAGAGAGGATCAATACCAACATTTCACAACAAATTTGAAGTCAATCGGATCACCCGTTTAGGAGATAACCGGGTTTTCGCGCAACAATTTACAAATCAATAGTTCATTTCAGCTTCTCTGAAAATCAACTGAAATTGACTTTTTCGGAAAACCTATAATCTTAATCTAAAAAGGAGTTATACCACTTTAAAGAGGAGATCAATACCAACTTTTCACAACAAATATGAAGTCAATCGGATCACCCGTTTGGGAGATAACCGGGTTTTCGCGCAACAATTTACAAATCAATAGTTCATTTCAGCTTCTCCGAAAATCAACTGAAACTGACTTTTCCGGAAAACGTATAATCTTAATCTCAACAGGAGGTATACCACTTTAAAGAGGAGATCAATACCAACATTTCACAACAAATTTGAAGTCAATCGGATCACCCGTTTAGGAGACAACCGGGTTTTCGCGCAACAATTTACAAATCAATAGTTCATTTCAGCTTCTCAGAAAACCTACAGAAACTGACTTTTCCGGAATACCTATAATCTTAACCGAAACAGGAGTTATATCACTTTAAAGAGGAGATCAAAACCGGGTTTGCGCGCAACAACTTACAAATCAACAGTTCACTTCAGCTTCTCCGAAAATCAACTGAAACTGACTTTTCCGGAAAACCTATCATCTCAACCTAAACAGGAGTTATACCACTTTAAAGAGGGGATCAATAGCAACATTTCACAGTAAATATGAAGTCAATCGGATCACCCGTTTGGTAGATAACCGGGTTTTCGCGCAACAATTTACAAATCAATAGTTCCTTTCAGCTTCTCCGAAAATCAACTGAAACTGAATTTTTCGGAAAACCTATAATCTTAATCTAAACAGGAGTTATACCACTTCAGAGGGGTACATATGAATGTATGTACATTCATATGTACCAAACGTGCAGCATGTTGCATTACCTCCAATTGTTGTTAAGGAATATTAAGCGTTTTAGTGAAAAGGTCATTTTCAATATCTTGGATTTTCATCCAACCGGAATGGTTAGTAGCAGGGACTGCATTCCCTGTAAAAGTTGTTTGTCTGTTCATAGATGACTTCTGTCATTTATGGCACTTTGAATATATTACCCATATCCCTAGTTTTACTCTTAGAAGAGGAAAATTATTTCTTCTACCATTATCGTACAAATGTTCCTTTCTAATATCGGTCACAGAATTTGGAACGTTTTGCATCTGACGTCCTTCGGATTATTTGCAACAAGATTCATCAAAAACACTCGCTTTAATATTAGGTTGATGGTGAAAAAACAAGTGCAAAAATTTTCGACTAGATTCCATTCTTAAGCCTTTTGGAATATTCATGTATTAGAGGCAATAGTATTAAAAGACATACTTAAAATAACGTCATGTAATTTTTTCGTTCCTGGAGGCAGAACCTCGCATTCTTCTTTACTAGTTGCAAAACATGGTTAAAATGGTGTTTTATGCATAACTGTTTTTCAGTGATAGCTAGGATATTTTGAAACTGCATTGTATTTTTAATTATACCTTCTTAATTATTTCCTTTAGGTATATTTTAAAAACCTCTTTAAAATCCTTACAATTTGGTTCGGGACTTCAAGAGAAAGGTGAGTGGTTTACAATTCGGAATTTTTTTATTTGTTATATATTTTTTATAATTTCTTTTTTTTAGTTAACCTCCTGATTGTGGTTTCTGGTTCAAAGGTTGATGATGAATGCTGGTAAAAATATCTTTATCTTAAAAATTAAAAGATTATAGCTTTAAGATTAAGAAATGTGTATTTATTTATTTTTATGTAAAATAAGAAATAGTAAAAATAAAGGAAATGTCGCTTATTTTTACGAAATTTGTAGTTGAATTTTTTGCAGTTAAAAAAACAGAAACAACGGAAGAATCGTTTATTTTTACGGAATTTCAGGTTAAATTTTGTTACAGTTAAAAAAAAAAAAAAAACAAAATCAACAGAAATGTCATTTATTTTTACGGAATATTTAGTTGATTTTTGTATTGTTAAAATAAAAGAAAAAAACATTTGTTTTTACGGGTTGTATCAGTTAATTTTTTAGCATTTAAAAATAACAAAACTTTTCAGTTTATTTAAATGAATAATGAGGTTTTTAACTGAGTTTTCATTTATTTTAAATTGCATTTACAGTTATTTTAACTTACATAATATTTTGAGTGTAGTATATTATAGTTTGAAGCTAAGGCAGTACCCCATAACGCCATATTGGTTTCAGGATCGAATTGTATAGCAAAATCTAAGCTGAGAGTACAGTTTCTGCCAATAAGTCAGTTAAGTTGGACAGCTTTCAACTTAATTTGTGTTAACTTTGATTCTATTTGGCTTTTTAAAGGAAGGCGCCGCACAGTGGCTGAAAATCGTTTTTCGTTGGCCAAAAGTAAATTTTTTTTTGTCATCGATTTTTAAAATTTTTACGTCATTTTGTAGTTAATATATCCAAATTAAGGTAGCCAAAAAATTATGTTAAAATATTGATAATTGTGGGCGTGGCATGCTGTCAAACTCAACTTTTTTTTAAATTTTAGAAAAAGGTGTTTTTCTTTGGTTTTTTATCAAAATTAAATGGTTACTACTCGCAAGCTATCATCGATAATGGTCTGCGGTTTTTTTATAATGTTGGTAGGATTATTGTCTTTAGTTGTTGTAAGTAGACACAGCTCTAGCGTTTAATATTAGGGGCGTAATGAAATATTTATGAAACTACTATATTTTCCTCAAATTTAAACTTTAGTGGAATAGAACTTCTAGGGAACAAGAAACGTATACAACCACGAGAAAGGTGAAAGTGTCCTCTTTAAGGCTATATATACTTTTGCACCCGCCACGAGCCGCCTGTAGAACACTTTTTTCATTTTAATGAAATTACTCGAAAAAAATTCATATACAATGGTGTATTAAATTTTCACTTTTTGCCTAAAAGTTTATTTTTTTTTAGTTTAGGCTACGTATAACTAAAAAAAATAAATATAATACCTTCGAAAGGGTTTAATGGCTTTGTTTTGATCAGCAAAAAATAAGTAATAAAATTATCACAATGGGCTCTACAGGAAGCATATGATCTCTTTCTAAATTTACCTGTTATCAAATGTTAGGGTCAACCAAAGTCATAAACAATTTTATAACAATAATTGCGACATTAAACCACTAAAGTTAAAAAACAACCCCATATTGACGCATGAGTGCAGTTTTGTTCAATTTAAGCGCTACCTGCTATGAAATTAAAGATCAGTGTGTGAAGAACATGTATCTAAAAATTTATAAAAGTACGGATTCGTTAAGGGATTACTCAATAATAACTTAATCCTTTAAGTGTACGGATAAAACATAACAAACGCAAATAAAAATATTCAAAAGAAAATGGAGAGCTTCAGTTATAAAGAACTGGCCGAAGTGTATTTTAGAAACAAAAATCAGGAAGATGTTCTTAGTTACGTTAAAATAAAATTAAACTTAAATTCGTGTAGCACCGAAATGCAAGAGCAATTATATAATTTCGTCAAAGCACTAAAAAAACGCTACAAAGAAGTTATGTACAGTAAACAAAAATTTTATATAAAAAGTGCAAAGTGGTTAGAAGGTCAACTTACTGTCGCTGTAGAAACAGCAAAGCAAGATAAGGCTGGAAGACCACGCAAATCATTAGTGGACAATTGCAGCGATAGATCTAAGAGGCGGAAGCTTAAAGATATTAACGATGCCTTTGGTTCTACAAATATAAAAGAATCTTTCCTACATCAATTACGATCACAGAACCAATTTACAAAAGTGGATATCATTGAAAAAGTTGTTAAAGCTAGTCCACCGAGAACAAAACGGATTCTTAAAAGTATACCAACTCCGAATGATACAATACAGTACACAAATGAGGAGGCATTAGCATTATTTCTGGATTTGAAATTAACAAAACAGCAATATATTAAACTCAGACAGCGTGCGATTGAAAAAGGCTCAAATATATATCCAGCATATCATCACATAACCGCTGCTAAAATGGACTGTTTGCCATCAAAGGACACTATTACAATCACACCAATTTCGGCAGAGGTACAACTACAATCTCTACTTGATCACACAGCCGCACGCTTGCTGCAAGCAATAACAGGAAATGAGTTGAAGAAATACGGAAACACAAAGTTAATTCTTTTTTGTAAATGGGGATGTGATGGTTCTTCGGGACTATTATTACTGTTACTAAGTTGCATATTTATGTATATCAATTGCATTCTTACTTTCCTACGTACGCATGATTCGTAAATAGGATAAGTATATATGTACATACATACATATGTTTCATTTAACCAGTATTCTTCCAGTGAATATAAAAACATGTAATTATAGAATAAGGATCATTAATAATTTAATAGTGAAGTCGAACGGACAAATAATAAAAAAGGAATTTTAAGTGTTTATGAAAGTGTTAACAAGTTAACAAGGATAATGTTATCCTTTTTTCAAAAATTATAAATGCTTAATAATTTATTATAATAAATATAATTTCCAAAAGGATTATTAAAATATAAACTTATTAATAAAATAAAAACTTATTAAATAAAACTACAATGTGTTTTTGGTTCTATTTAAATATGACGAAACAAAACTACTAAACAAACATGTAACGTGTCGTCAGCATAAATTGTGGAATAATATTGAAAATGAATTTAATTAAATGTAGTATCTTAACTCCCCCCTTTTAGTAAGCGGGAAGGTCATTGACACTTCTGTATTCAGGGTTGAGTTCCCGTTTACTTGAAGAGGGTTCTTCGAGGCTCATATCTTGGGGCTCAGAACTGACCACAGTTGTTACATTAAGGGATCCCCATGACTTATTGAACAATATTAAAATAATACAGAGAACTAATACGATGGACACGGGCAAATTTAAAGAAAATATGGCTCTTCCTGCGGTTAATATTGATGTAATATCATTAATGTTATTTCTTTTGAGTTCCTTTATTATCTCCAAAGAAAGGACTTTTTGATCAGAGATTTGTTGGTAGCAACTTGTATTACGGCGGGTAATGTACTGAAAAGTGAAACTTCCTTAGAAAAGAAGGTTCTATTATCAATGAAAATTGTTTTATTATGAAATGTAATTAAATATGAAGCCAACAATGTGTATGTAATGTTGCGTAATAAACCTAAGGTCCCGTTAAATTGGTTTTGAATTGAAGGAATATGTTGGTTATTAATTACTGGACAATTATGCCTTTTGCTTGTTAAGAGCGGTGGTATACAATTAGTTTCGATTATATATCGGTTTTTAATCGTTCTGATTCAACTTTTACAATAGTTTTATTATTTTTTACAGGTTTAATTAAATATTTTTTACAAATTTTATGCTCTATTGCTGGCAAACTTATTATATACAATATAGTGGATTCGTTTGTAGCTACAGGCAAGCTTTTACTAAATTTTCGTAAGGATAGTTTCTATGTTAGTTACTTCCTCCTTAAATATTTTCACTTTGTTAATAACTGATTATTTTAAAGTTCTTTTAACCTCCTCTAAGGATTGAAATCTTTTCAAAACTGCATTACTGACTAAGTTAATTAATTTTATAACTTCTTTGTTAATGATAAACTGTTTTTGTTTGTTGGAAAGAAGACCATTTATTTTTGCCACCACTATTTGGTGATCTTTGTGATCAGACGAGCTTGCAATCCAATTACATGCTTTTCCCATAGCGTCAATGAACCGTTTAACTCTTGGTTTAATTCTTCTCAATTGGCTTCTAAGCTGGTTAATGTCATTTTTAAGGAAAGGAAGTATAAACCTATTTCTTAAAGCTTTTTGTTGCGTCTCTTGATAAAATAAGTCAACAGCACTCTCATAATCACGTAGTTCCAGGACGTGAATGAGTTTAAAAGATCCTTTTTGCATTCTTGCTTCTCACAAGTGAAAGGAAATTACTTGAGAATTGTAAACAAGTAATAGTGCTATATTCTATACCCTTCACCACGGTGATTTTATATATACAGGCATGAACAGTAGGGTGGAACGAAAAAATATACTTACTTATTTTTCAATATGTGAAGTGGTTTTTTTGAAAGTGGTATAAGTCCATTTTTTCATATATTGAGATAATTCAGGGTTTGTGTTTGAATCAATTTAAAAATATTGGCTAACTTTAATTAATTTTAGTGATGTTTTTTACACTATATGTACATACATAGATTTTATTATGAAGAAATAATTACTAAAAATATTTGAAAAAATAATTTTTTTTTTAGCTCCACATGAACTTTCATAAATAACATATCACAAAAAATAAAAACAGAAGCTAATTTAAGCGCATATTTTTATAGACATTTATTGAAATGGATTTTTATGCAAAAAGTAATAGTTAAAATGAAGCTATTTAAATACACGAATAACAAGTTTATTAAGAATTTATTTCAGTTATATTAAAAATTTTAAAATGAAAATTACTTCCTTAAGACCTTTAAATAAAAAAATGTAATTTTTTACTTAGTTTTCTTCTTCAGTTATCATATTGAAGTATTTATGGTAAATAGGTGGTATATAAGGTAATAAGCTTATCGTATCCTTCAAGTTTTATAATGTGGTAACATATTAATTTTCCTGGGGTTTTTTTATCTTCCTTTTTTCCAAATAAAAAAATAAATAAAAAATTCTTAACCGCCGCTGTTAGATTTTTTAACAATCAGAAGAATTTTCATTTGATTTCTTTGCTACAACATCCAATGCAAATCTTAATACTCAGTATTAAAATGTGAAACGGGCTTTTGTAATATCTGCAGCAACGTGCAAAAAAGTAGCAATAATTAATAATAATTGCAATAAGAAAGTTGTTTTATTAGGAATAGACTTATTGCACTTTCAAAAGAAATATTTGTGCGATAGCAAAGCTGTTTTTGTTTATTTTATGTCAAAATAGAACTCTATTGAAATTATGATTACAATAATGGGGTGATGGTGTCTATAGCTCATTAAAATTACCGTTAACTTAGTAGTAGTATAGATGTAGGGATACTAACCCAAGGTATTTTGTATGGGATACTAACCCTAGGTATTTTGTATGGGATACTAACCCAAGGTATTTTATATGGAATACTGACCCAACGTATTTTTGTGATAAGGAGGGATTTTTTCTGTCATAGAGATATTTTTTTTTAAATCGTAGTAAAAGCGGCATTAAAAAGCAATAAATTAGTGTGAGGGTAATAAAAGTCATTAGGGTCATTAAAAACGCGATAAAATTTTTATATTGTTTAAAAGGAGAAGCTGTGAAAAAGGGATTGACATATTGGGTAGATAGTAAGAATTTATAAGTGTGGAAAGAATGTAGGTCATTTGGTGAAGAAAGCATAATCTCTATTTCTAATAATGCACTGTATAGATAGAGACTAAAAAGTGGGCGGACAGAAATGAAATTTTATTTTCGAGTGTGGAAATAATGTGTATTTTTAAACAGGAGTTAATGAAATGAATTATAAAAATTTAAAAAAAATCCTAAATTTAGGCAAAAAAAAAAGAAAAATTTGTGTGAGATAAGGAAAATTTAGTGAAAGAGTAATAAATTCTTGCAACTAATTGCTTAAACGTAAAGTTTTAGTTGACATAATGATGTGATATTGTGATTAGGCTTTAGTGCAATGTACAACAAAGCCATGTATATTAAAAGAATAAAGAAGACGAACACAGCAGACAGGCATATTGATAAATGTAAAAACATGATGACATGTGCGGTTACAGATAGATAAGAAAATATAAATACTTTATACATTAGGAAAAATAAACAATCTAGTAGAAGGTCATTGAATTTGGAATTTTTAGTTTTCGTTCTAAAACATAATTTAATTTTTTTTGAATTATTTGATAATTTAGTGTATTTAGGAAATTTTATTGAGATAAGTAAATTTTTCCGAACACAGAAATAGAAACGTCTAAGAATAAATATGCAGATTTTAGTATTTACATTATACCTTGCGCCCATGATAATTCAAAGTGATGAAAATTATTGAGCAGTATAAAAAATTATTTAACCTATTATCATCAACATCAAAAAATAAACATTAAAAGTGCTATACTAGGCCGAGCCGAATCTTCTATACCCTTCACAACGGTGATTTGTACAGTAGGGTGGAGCGAAAAATTGTTTTTTCAATTTCAACATGTAACAGTGATAAAAAGTTGTCATTTGCTATTATTAGGTCAATTGTAAAGTTTAAAGACGATCGGAGTAGGGTAAGAGGTACCGCCAAATCCAAATGCCACAAAACTAAAGTTATTGAAAATTAGCAAATTTAAATTTTTTTGAATCTGCAAAAACTGTATTATATAAATAAAAGGACCATGGTAAATAAGTTTTAGTCAAAGAAAAATTAAATATCATATCTAAATAATTTTTTGTAAAAATATTTTTTTAATTTTTTTTTTGTAAAATATTTGAAAATTTTTTGGAAATTTTTTACGAAAAATTTTATGTAAAAATGTCGTTTTAAAAAGACTCTGTAAAGTTTTTTGTAAAAATTAAAAATTTTTTTTAAAAAATTATTGAATTTTCTTTTATTTTTTAAATTTAAGACCTTCCTGCTCAGGCTGAAGCCAAAAAAACTATCCTTAAAAAAATTTCCTCATAATGACCTCCCCATGTGCCAACAAACAAACAAAAATCGCCCCTGATCCCCGAGATCTCTATGCACTACCTGTCACGGTCTAATATTTATTTGACAAAAAGGGCAAAAGAGAATCATTTTTTTTTTATATTTTATTTATTGAATCTTTAAATATATTTTTGAACTAACAATAATTACTCATATCTTAAGCCTTTGGCGCCTTTGGTTTTTTTCTATATTGCTAGTTGAGGCATTGCCCCATAATTGGGATGCCATAGCACCAAATTGGTTTTTTAATTGACTTGTACAACAAAAGTTTGCAATCTAAAGCGAGAGTAGAATTTCTACCGATAAGCCAGTTTAGTTGGACTGCTTTTAACTTCATTTGTGTTAACTTTGATTCTATGTGGCGTTTCCAAGTAAGGCGAAGTCAAGATGTATGCCGAGATATTTCACGTCTGAAAGCTGAGGTATCATTTGGTTATTTATGTGAATAGGGGCGCACGAATGTAAAAGTTATGTGAGTACATTATTGTTCATTGACCTTAATTTTCCATTTCTTGAACCACTTTTCTAAAATTGTGGTCTTGTAAATATCGTGATGCTACTTCGGGACTTTCGTGAATGCTTAAAACAGCTGTGTCGTCAGCAAATGTCGATGTGTGGACTCGGTCCCTAGTTGGCATATCTGAAGTATACAACAAGTATAATATAACAAGTATAGTAACAATATACTACCCTGGGGAACTCCGGCTTCAATTGGCTCAGGTGAGCTTAAAAAATTTCCTTCTTTAACAATGAATTTCCGATTAGTTAAAAACTATCTAACAGCTTATATAAGTGTGCGGGCAAATTCAGTTTTAACTTATATTTTAGGCCATCGTGCCATAAAGAGAATCGTTAAAGCCGAAAAAACTAAAAAAAACATGAAAAAATATAGGTGGGCGTGGTTTTTGGTACGCAACCTCCAAAGGAATGATCCGATGTTGCTGAATTGCAATACGAAAATTTTCGAAACTATGCCTGACAGATTGGTGTGTTTAAATTTTTTGTATCTCTTCTGGTGCCTTGGAAAATGACATTACTACCCGAACACGGACAGACGGACATCGCTTAATCAACTCCTCTATCTATAGGAATCCAGAATATATGTATATACTTTATGGGGTCGGAAATGAATATTGTAGAAATTACACACGGAATGACAAACTTTCATACCCTTTCCACCTGCGGTGAAGGCTATAAAAAAGAAAAATAATAAAGATGAGGTTATTATACTTTGGAATTTTATAGTTAATAAAACAACAACTTATATATTTAAAAAAATATTTATTGCATTATTTTTACTTATAAGTACGACTACATACATTCATATGTACATTTAATATAATTTGATTTTTTTCAATTTTATTTATTGAATCTTCAAATATAATTGAACTAACAATAAGTGTTCACATCTAAAAACTAAATTATACTTAATTAAGTCCAGCCAATGCCGGGCTCAAATTTATTTTCTGGTTGCTGTCATCATTTCGGATTCATCTCTCTGGGGTTTGGCCAAAAAAGGTAATATCGCTCCTTCTTAGTCAAATGTAGCCGCGGTCGTTTAGGATGTTACCAGCCAGCGGATTAGGATGTGTTTCGAGCTTTTTAAAATATGTTAATCCATGTTTCGTGATTTCTGCTTGAATCAATGGCACGTTTAAATCTTTGTGGATGTTCGAGTTTTTAATATATCAAGGATCGCCTGTAATCATATTTATAGCTTGTACACTCAGAATATTCGGTTATAACCAAAATAAAACTAAGTATGTATGTATGTTAAAGCTTTATTTGACAGTTTTAGAAAAAAATCAAAATAACAATATTTGTTTGAAAAAATCATATGTATGAAATATATAAAAAACGTATAAAGTAAAAATTTAATGCTCCCGATAGCAGTCACATACTCGTATTATCTGGTAAGTAATTCAACAAACCAACTGAAACTGACTTTTCCGGAAAACCTTTAATCTTAATCTAAACAGGAGTTATACCACTTTAAAGAGGAGATCAATACCAACATTTCACAACAAATTTGAAGTCAATCGGATCACCCGTTTAGGATATAACCGGGTTTTCGCGCAACAATTTACAAATCAATAGTTCATTTCAACTTCTCCGAAAACCAACAGAAACTGACTTTTCCGGAAAACGTATAATCTTAATCTAAACAGGAGGTATACCACTTTAAAGAGAGGATCAATACCAACATTTCACAACAAATTTGAAGTCAATCGGATCACCCGTTTAGGAGATAACCGGGTTTTCGCGCAACAATTTACAAATCAATAGTTCATTTCAGCTTCTCTGAAAATCAACTGAAATTGACTTTTTCGGAAAACCTATAATCTTAATCTAAAAAGGAGTTATACCACTTTAAAGAGGAGATCAATACCAACTTTTCACAACAAATATGAAGTCAATCGGATCACCCGTTTGGGAGATAACCGGGTTTTCGCGCAACAATTTACAAATCAATAGTTCATTTCAGCTTCTCCGAAAATCAACTGAAACTGACTTTTCCGGAAAACGTATAATCTTAATCTCAACAGGAGGTATACCACTTTAAAGAGGAGATCAATACCAACATTTCACAACAAATTTGAAGTCAATCGGATCACCCGTTTAGGAGACAACCGGGTTTTCGCGCAACAATTTACAAATCAATAGTTCATTTCAGCTTCTCAGAAAACCTACAGAAACTGACTTTTCCGGAATACCTATAATCTTAACCTAAACAGGAGTTATATCACTTTAAAGAGGAGATCAAAACCGGGTTTGCGCGCAACAACTTACAAATCAACAGTTCACTTCAGCTTCTCCGAAAATCAACTGAAACTGACTTTTCCGGAAAACCTATCATCTCAACCTAAACAGGA
Organism: Phasia obesa; assembly: GCA_949628195.1. Taxonomy (NCBI): domain Eukaryota; kingdom Metazoa; phylum Arthropoda; class Insecta; order Diptera; family Tachinidae; genus Phasia; species Phasia obesa. The sequence continues at coordinate 112,768,374 of OX451215.1, read as the reverse complement.
GTTATACCACTTTAAAGAGGGGATCAATAGCAACATTTCACAGTAAATATGAAGTCAATCGGATCACCCGTTTGGTAGATAACCGGGTTTTCGCGCAACAATTTACAAATCAATAGTTCCTTTCAGCTTCTCCGAAAATCAACTGAAACTGAATTTTTCGGAAAACCTATAATCTTAATCTAAACAGGAGTTATACCACTTCAGAGGGGTACATATGAATGTATGTACATTCATATGTACCAAACGTGCAGCATGTTGCATTACCTCCAATTGTTGTTAAGGAATATTAAGCGTTTTAGTGAAAAGGTCATTTTCAATATCTTGGATTTTCATCCAACCGGAATGGTTAGTAGCAGGGACTGCATTCCCTGTAAAAGTTGTTTGTCTGTTCATAGATGACTTCTGTCATTTATGGCACTTTGAATATATTACCCATATCCCTAGTTTTACTCTTAGAAGAGGAAAATTATTTCTTCTACCATTATCGTACAAATGTTCCTTTCTAATATCGGTCACAGAATTTGGAACGTTTTGCATCTGACGTCCTTCGGATTATTTGCAACAAGATTCATCAAAAACACTCGCTTTAATATTAGGTTGATGGTGAAAAAACAAGTGCAAAAATTTTCGACTAGATTCCATTCTTAAGCCTTTTGGAATATTCATGTATTAGAGGCAATAGTATTAAAAGACATACTTAAAATAACGTCATGTAATTTTTTCGTTCCTGGAGGCAGAACCTCGCATTCTTCTTTACTAGTTGCAAAACATGGTTAAAATGGTGTTTTATGCATAACTGTTTTTCAGTGATAGCTAGGATATTTTGAAACTGCATTGTATTTTTAATTATACCTTCTTAATTATTTCCTTTAGGTATATTTTAAAAACCTCTTTAAAATCCTTACAATTTGGTTCGGGACTTCAAGAGAAAGGTGAGTGGTTTACAATTCGGAATTTTTTTATTTGTTATATATTTTTTATAATTTCTTTTTTTTAGTTAACCTCCTGATTGTGGTTTCTGGTTCAAAGGTTGATGATGAATGCTGGTAAAAATATCTTTATCTTAAAAATTAAAAGATTATAGCTTTAAGATTAAGAAATGTGTATTTATTTATTTTTATGTAAAATAAGAAATAGTAAAAATAAAGGAAATGTCGCTTATTTTTACGAAATTTGTAGTTGAATTTTTTGCAGTTAAAAAAACAGAAACAACGGAAGAATCGTTTATTTTTACGGAATTTCAGGTTAAATTTTGTTACAGTTAAAAAAAAAAAAAAAACAAAATCAACAGAAATGTCATTTATTTTTACGGAATATTTAGTTGATTTTTGTATTGTTAAAATAAAAGAAAAAAACATTTGTTTTTACGGGTTGTATCAGTTAATTTTTTAGCATTTAAAAATAACAAAACTTTTCAGTTTATTTAAATGAATAATGAGGTTTTTAACTGAGTTTTCATTTATTTTAAATTGCATTTACAGTTATTTTAACTTACATAATATTTTGAGTGTAGTATATTATAGTTTGAAGCTAAGGCAGTACCCCATAACGCCATATTGGTTTCAGGATCGAATTGTATAGCAAAATCTAAGCTGAGAGTACAGTTTCTGCCAATAAGTCAGTTAAGTTGGACAGCTTTCAACTTAATTTGTGTTAACTTTGATTCTATTTGGCTTTTTAAAGGAAGGCGCCGCACAGTGGCTGAAAATCGTTTTTCGTTGGCCAAAAGTAAATTTTTTTTTGTCATCGATTTTTAAAATTTTTACGTCATTTTGTAGTTAATATATCCAAATTAAGGTAGCCAAAAAATTATGTTAAAATATTGATAATTGTGGGCGTGGCATGCTGTCAAACTCAACTTTTTTTTAAATTTTAGAAAAAGGTGTTTTTCTTTGGTTTTTTATCAAAATTAAATGGTTACTACTCGCAAGCTATCATCGATAATGGTCTGCGGTTTTTTTATAATGTTGGTAGGATTATTGTCTTTAGTTGTTGTAAGTAGACACAGCTCTAGCGTTTAATATTAGGGGCGTAATGAAATATTTATGAAACTACTATATTTTCCTCAAATTTAAACTTTAGTGGAATAGAACTTCTAGGGAACAAGAAACGTATACAACCACGAGAAAGGTGAAAGTGTCCTCTTTAAGGCTATATATACTTTTGCACCCGCCACGAGCCGCCTGTAGAACACTTTTTTCATTTTAATGAAATTACTCGAAAAAAATTCATATACAATGGTGTATTAAATTTTCACTTTTTGCCTAAAAGTTTATTTTTTTTTAGTTTAGGCTACGTATAACTAAAAAAAATAAATATAATACCTTCGAAAGGGTTTAATGGCTTTGTTTTGATCAGCAAAAAATAAGTAATAAAATTATCACAATGGGCTCTACAGGAAGCATATGATCTCTTTCTAAATTTACCTGTTATCAAATGTTAGGGTCAACCAAAGTCATAAACAATTTTATAACAATAATTGCGACATTAAACCACTAAAGTTAAAAAACAACCCCATATTGACGCATGAGTGCAGTTTTGTTCAATTTAAGCGCTACCTGCTATGAAATTAAAGATCAGTGTGTGAAGAACATGTATCTAAAAATTTATAAAAGTACGGATTCGTTAAGGGATTACTCAATAATAACTTAATCCTTTAAGTGTACGGATAAAACATAACAAACGCAAATAAAAATATTCAAAAGAAAATGGAGAGCTTCAGTTATAAAGAACTGGCCGAAGTGTATTTTAGAAACAAAAATCAGGAAGATGTTCTTAGTTACGTTAAAATAAAATTAAACTTAAATTCGTGTAGCACCGAAATGCAAGAGCAATTATATAATTTCGTCAAAGCACTAAAAAAACGCTACAAAGAAGTTATGTACAGTAAACAAAAATTTTATATAAAAAGTGCAAAGTGGTTAGAAGGTCAACTTACTGTCGCTGTAGAAACAGCAAAGCAAGATAAGGCTGGAAGACCACGCAAATCATTAGTGGACAATTGCAGCGATAGATCTAAGAGGCGGAAGCTTAAAGATATTAACGATGCCTTTGGTTCTACAAATATAAAAGAATCTTTCCTACATCAATTACGATCACAGAACCAATTTACAAAAGTGGATATCATTGAAAAAGTTGTTAAAGCTAGTCCACCGAGAACAAAACGGATTCTTAAAAGTATACCAACTCCGAATGATACAATACAGTACACAAATGAGGAGGCATTAGCATTATTTCTGGATTTGAAATTAACAAAACAGCAATATATTAAACTCAGACAGCGTGCGATTGAAAAAGGCTCAAATATATATCCAGCATATCATCACATAACCGCTGCTAAAATGGACTGTTTGCCATCAAAGGACACTATTACAATCACACCAATTTCGGCAGAGGTACAACTACAATCTCTACTTGATCACACAGCCGCACGCTTGCTGCAAGCAATAACAGGAAATGAGTTGAAGAAATACGGAAACACAAAGTTAATTCTTTTTTGTAAATGGGGATGTGATGGTTCTTCGGGACAAAAACAATATAAACAAGCTGTATGTGAAAATATTTCTGACTCAGATATGTTCATGGTATCATTTGTACCATTGCGATTGAAAAAGATTTTGGAAGATTCAGAGCCTTCGACTACTACAACGCAAACAATGGATATTTGGAAAAATGAGACACCATCTTCTACGAAATACTGCAGGCCAATCAAATTTCAATTCAAAAAAGAAACAAATGATGTTATTAATAAAGAAATTAGTGATATCAAGGCCAAATTACAGCACTACAGCCATTACAATTACAGTTAGATGGGCAGCAAATTGAAGTAAGCTACCAGTTAGTCCTGACAATGATAGATGGAAAAGTGGGTCAGGCTTTGACTAACACGAAGGCTCCATCCAGCTGCATTATATGCCAAGCAACATCAACCCAATTAAACCAAGTCCCAGCAAAATCATTAGATAATACCGATGCATATGAATTTGGATTATCACCACTACACGCAAGAATACGACTTATGGAACACATACTAAAAATCAGTTATGATTTGGATTTCGGGTCTTCAGGATCAATAAGAAACAACGTGACCAACAAAGAGTTAAGAAGTTCAAAAAAGAAACATGTTCAAGATGAATATCGCAAACGTGGAATGATTATAGATCAGCCAAAACAAGGGTCAGGCAATACCGCAAGAAGATTCTTTTCAGATCCAGAAACAGCATCTGAAATAACAGGAGTGGATTTCAACCTTATTTTCAGATTTAAAATAATACTAGAAGTACTTGCGTGCAATGAAGAAATTGACTGTAGAAAATTTGGAGATTATGCTAAGGAAACTGTAAAAATATATACAACTAACTACCCATGGAGAAATATGTCTGCAACACCTTTATCATGGTGAAGATGTCATTAAATATCATTTGGTGCCACTTGGAGATCTATCAGAGGAGGCTCAGGAAAAAAGGAACAAGGATTACATATTTTATAGAGAGCACAATACTAGGAAAATTTCACGGAATGAAGATCTATTTAATATATTATTGGCAACGTCAGATTCGTTCATATCCAGTATTCGAAATCAATGGAAAGTGGACCATCGGGATTTAGATGAAGAAGCCAAAAAACTACTAAAGAACAGAAATAGCACAGAACAAAATATGGAATATTTGCAATTAATATTTAAGTCAAATGAATAAAAATTATATTTTCTTGTTGCTTAACCGAAAAAAAAATTTTTTTTTTGGGGGGGGGGGGGGGTGAAGGTAGCGCAGAAGATCCGAGTACATTTTCCATTCGTCATGAAAGCTTAAAAATTAATTTTTTATGCAATCTAGGCTTAGGTAATACAATTTGTTAATTATTGACACTATTTTTCATATAATATGCTATATAAACGCCCACAAAAAGGGGACGAGGTCCAAAAATAAATTTTTATGATTTTCTGGCTCCAGGGTAAAGACCTTGAACCTTCTTTGACATAAAAATGTTTAATTTGCTTAACAAATTTACAAAAAAACTTGTAAAAATGTGTAGTTTTTCAGGGGTTGGTTAAGTTCTTCTTAGGGGAATTTTTTTCCCCCTAGTCGGATTTGGCCTATTTACGAACTTAGCCTGCCCTATCCTTCAAGATATATATGTACCAAATTTTAAGGGTCTAGCTCTTTTCGTTTAGACTGAATCGTGTTCATACAGACAGGCGAATGAACGGACGGCCGGATGGACAGACGGACGTATGAACAGACGGACATAGCTATATCGTTTTAGATTTCATCACTGATCAAGAATATATATACTTTTTTGGATCTAAGAGGGATATTTTACTATGTTACACACAGAATAAACCCATATTTTACTCTGAAAGTTAAAAAAATTAAAATGATCAACTTTAACCTCGAATTCCTTAAAAAGTCCTCAATCAATTTTAATGTAATTAAAACTGAATCAAGCTGAGCTAAATATCTATCCATTAAAAAAAAACTTATTTCAATATTTTGATCGGTTCAAAAGTTACAGAATTTTGGCCAACGAAACACGATTTTCAGCCACTGTGCGCCGATCAAGATGTATACCGAGGTATTTGACTTCAGAAACTTGAGGTATCATTTGATTACACAGGGCAACAGCAAAAATATGCTCGAGTAACTACTATATACATTTGATGTATCATGGCTACCTTAGTACAAAAATGGTAAAATTTTTAAATTCTATGGATAGATTTTTTTTTAAAAAATTTTTTTTTAAAATTGCAATTTTTTTGAGACGTTTCTTCAAATAATTAATGATAACTCAAAAACTACTAGTCCGATATTATTAAAATAAATTCAGAAAAATTAAGATTTGCATAGCCTTTAATTCGTCTATATATCGCGTTTCAATCGGATCAATAGTATCGGAGTTATAATAAAAAACTTAAGAAAAAAATATATTTTTTACGTAAAAATGGCAAAAATTTTCGTTTTAAAAAAATCATAAAAAATCGAAAACGGCAAAAAACTTCCAGATTCATTTTTTTTATCGCATAGCGACATATAATAGCAACAAAATGAGATATCGACCATAAAAATCGATTGATTTTTTTCGAATTTATTCACATTTTAGTGAATTCGCTCATTTTCACAAAATTTTAGTTTTTTGCTTGATATACGCATTATAGCGGGTTTTCAAATGTGTGAAAAACATAAATTTTCCAATTTCAAGGGGTGCATGTCGGATTAATGTTAGATTTGATGAGAAACTTCCACCCACAAAATTTTAGTCGAATTCGACAACGTTAACACGTAGCGCATAGGCCCCAAATCTGAAAAAAAGCGTTTAAATCGAAAATAATTGACAAATTTTCAGTTTTTGCAAAATTAACGCTATTTATTTCCCCTTTTGCAAAAAAGTGGATCCTGGTCCTTAGGGCAAACACAATGAGATTTACAATAAGCTACATGTCTTTAAGTTTTCGAGTTATTACAATTTTCACTGGCCATTATATGTCCTTGAGAACTTGCCGAAGACAATTTACAAAAACATTTTACTTTTAAAATTTTTTATTTTTTTCTTTTTTAACAATAAAATATAAAATTTCGCTAAAATTGACTGATATCTTCCTATTACACAACGCAACAAAATAAAAAAATTAGATGCTTTTGAAACCACTATACAATATCCAGGTACTGCCAAAGTGTTTTGGATGAATGAGAAATGTATGGCAAAACAAGTACACGAAATACTGTTTTGGGCAAAACACGTATTTCTGTGGGACACGTGTTACTGTGGAAATACAGTATTGAATGTAGAAAATTGTTTGGAACAGATCTTTATGGCATTTTTATGATTTTCAGAATTAAAAAAAGTAAGCAATTTAAATAAATTTTTCTGAATTTATTTTAATAATATCGGACTAGTAGTTTTTGAGTTATCATTAATTATTTGAAGAAACGTCTCAAAAAAATTGCAATTTTAAAAAAAAATTTTTAAAAAAAAAATCTATCCATAGAATTTAAAAATTTTACCATTTTTGTACAAAGGTAGTCATGATACATCAAAATTATATAGTGGTTTTAAGAGCACATGAAATTTTTTTTATTTTGTTGTGCTGTGTTATTTATGTGAATAGGGGGAATGGTCTCTACGTAGTGTAAACGTTGTATGAGTGCATTTTTGTTCGTTCACTTTTATTCTCCATTTCTTTAACCAGTTTTCTAAATTGAATATGTGGTCTTGTAAATATCGTGATGCTATTTGGGGACTGTCGTGGATGGTTAGAAAAGCTGTATCATCAGCAAATTTCGATGTGTGGATTCGGTAGCTAGTTGGCATATCCGAAGTATACAATAAATATAAAGTGGGTTCCAAAATGCTACCTTGGGGTACTTCTGCGGTAATAAACTGTGGTGAACTTAAAAAATCGCCTTCTTTCAGTATAAACTTTCGATTAGTTAAATAACTTTCTGACAAGTTATAGAAGTTTTTAGGCAAATTTAGCTTTAACTTACATATATTAAGCCTTTATGCCATACTTTGTCGAACGCTTGATATTTTCTTTCCTCAAAGGTCTTTTTGACTACATTTACTAATCTGTGCATTTGTTCGATTGTACTGTGTTGTTTTCTGAATCCAAATTGATAATTCGGAATACATCCCATATCGTTTAGAATTGGGTTTAACTTAGAAATTAAAATCTTTTCGAATAGCTTTGGCATGTTTGATAAAAGGATTATGGGCCTGTATGATTCTACTTTTCCCGGCTTAGGAATCATAGTTATCAAAGAAATCTTCCAATCTTATGGAAAGTACTCAAGACGACAAATGACATTAAATATAAAAAGAATTATTTTTAGTGCAATACTAGGTAGCTCAATTAGCATCTTATTGCTCGTTTTATCAAAACCAGGCTCTTTCTTGGTGTTTAAATCAGTTATTGCCCTTTCAATATCACGAAGCTCAAACCTAAAGGTGACAGCAGGACTAACATCGACAGGTGGCAACTCAGCTTTATGTTGCGTCATTTGGAATAAACACGTTTTTTAAATGGCGAATAAATAGATTACCTTTTTCAGTGTCATTTCTTGCCCAACTCCAACAGAAAGTTCGCAAAGGAGGTGCGTATAAGTGGTCGTTTTAAGTTTCTACATGCACGCCATAATGAATAATCTGATTCTAAAGTTGTGTCAAGATCCGCCAGATAATTTTCCAGGGATGCTATTCTTCGGCATTCCAGCAGCTTTTCAAGCGTTTTCATGCACTCTTTTAGTCTATTTTTAAGCTGGGGAGATCTGTGTAACTGTCACTCTCTTCGGATTCTTTTTTTTTCATATAATTTGATAAGTTTAGTTTTTAAAAGGCGAATGTCGAAATTAAAATTCAACAGTTTACAATTGAGCTTAGTAGAGAATGAATAAAATAATAAAAAATACTATACAACGTAGTCAAGAACGCCAGCCTCAAATATATGAGGTTGTTTTTGAGATGGAATATTTCATAAATTTAAAAGTTGTTTGCGGATTTTCAACTATTCGTGGATTTAAGCCAATGATATGGTTTCACCATAAGGATTAACATTTTATTGGATTCGGCCGGGAAGATTGGCTTTACCCAATGACCTATAAGGAGTATATCACCAACACGCTTCAATACTGTGTTGGAATGGAATTCTAAGGAAAGAGTTATTACATTTTTATTATAATTACTATATACAGTCAGCCTAAAAATTGAACACTTCAATTATCATTATAACATTTGTCTTTTAATGTTAATAAAAACAAAAACAATTTGTAGTTTCAATTGTTTTATGTTTTTTCTTATAAATTACTCCCTTTATGTAAAAAAAAACAAAATATGTATAAATGAACTCTTATAAAAACAATAATGTGCTACTCACATTCAAAATGGGACAGTTATAACTCGTCAGCTAAATACCGTTAAAGCTTGATATCAAATTAAATATTGGTAATTTTTAGCAGTATTCAAGTGACTGTTGATGATTTAAAAACATTTAAAAAAAATTCGTCAAACAACAATTGAGGAACGGGAAATTATTATAAGGAATTACAAGGACAAGACGTCAATTCGAGACATTAGTAGAATAGTTGGCAAAAGTGTGTCTACAGTTCACAATATAATTAAACGTTATAAAGAAAGATGCACTGTATGTGATAAATTTCGAAACTTAAAAAATAGAGCAAAAATTAACGATAGGTGTTCCAGATTTTTACTAAGATTGGTTAAACTAAATCCAAAGTTATTTGCTGTAGACTTAAAAAAAATACTTAAAGAGCAAAAAGATGTGGAAGTATGTGCAGAAACGATTCGCCGACTCTTAAAAAAACACAATTTTCATGCAAGAGTGCTACGCCGAAAGCCACTTATTTTAAAGAAAAACCAAAAGGTCAGGTTGGAATTTTCCAAAAAGCATCAATATGAAAACGCCGAGTTTTGGTCCAAAGTAATAATTGAAGAATCAAGATAAAAAAAAGTTTTATGAAAATTTTACTCAATTATATGTAGGTCTGATGAAACTAAAATAAATCTATTTGGATCGTATGGAAGGCGTTTTATATGGAAAATGCCCGGTAAGGAGTTACAGGAGAAAAATGTAAAAAAGACGATCAAGTACGGTGGCGGCTCGGTGATGATATGGGGTTGCATGTCAGGGGCTGGTGTCGGTAAAGTGGAGATTATCGATGGGATATTAGATGGAAAAGGCTACATTGAAATTTTAAAACAAAATGTCCTTAGTAGTGCTGAAAAACTCGGTATTCGCGATAGCTTCATGTTTTACCAAGCATACTTCATGGAATGCTCGGAATTGGTTGTTATATAACTGCCTAAAGGTTATTGCCACGCCTGCTCAATCTACTGACATGAACCCCATTGAGCATCTGTGGGGTAATCTGAAAAGAAGACTCGCTAATAGATGCGTGAGTAGTAAGGCTAATTTAAAGCAAGCAATTTTGGATGAATGGGAAAAAATTGACCCCAATTATTGGAAAAAAAACTAGTTGAAAGTATGGCACGTCGTTTACAAGAAGTTGTAAAACACAAGGGCAAATCGACGAAATATTAGTGTTTTTATATCTAATTTTTTCGTGACCTTAAAATAAGTGTCCTATTTTGAATGCGAGTGCCTAATTACTTGTATTTTTTTGTAGCACATAGGGGTATTTTGGCAATCTAGCCGGACATTACTTTGTTTAAATTTACATTGGCTCTGAAAAGTTATAAGATCAATCTAACTCGGCACAAAAATATCTTATGGCCATAGGCTATTAAGAACTAATCTTACCTCTGAATTTTTTTTGGTAATTTTATGTGGAAGAGAGGGTGCCTTCCCAATGCCTTACAAATCCCCACCTCCCAAGCATATTAATAAAAAGACATTTTCGTGATTGATTTCTTTATAGCATCTAATTAAAAATTATTTTTTAAATAATTTTTGCTGTGTCAGCGTCCTTACCATACTTTTGACCAGCTGGCCAGGAAGCTGGCACTAAGAACGCCCGTTAGACTAAATGTCACAGGTGCATGGAACCACAGACAGTATGGCAGTATTCTACGAATCACAAATGTTATTCCTGGACTTATAGACTACTGTACCTCTAGACCTGTCTTCTTGTGTTTTCACGGATGGCTCCAAGAAGGGTGTGAATGTTGGGAGCGGGGTCTATATAGAGGAGATTGGAATCAAGATGTGTTTCAGACTCCCAGATGACTGTAATGTTCTACTAGCAGAAATATCTGCTATCAAAAAGGCGGCAAACTGGCTAAGGTATCACAGAATACCGAATAGGGATATCTGGGCCCTACTTCGCACTTCACTTCGCACTTATCAGAATGCATTTTTTGGAAAAGTGATAAGTGTTTCTGTTCCATAATATTCTCATTTTGACTAAGCTAATTTTTTCACTGCAACTGGCGTCGGCCCATCATAAATAACTTTTTAGTAATACCACTGACCTGTATGTCTCTTCAAACTATTGATTTTGCAATACCATGCATAGCTGCAATTTCATAATACTGACAACCATTTCTGAGCTAATGCAAGCACAGAAGCAGTTGATTTTCAGCTGCGATGGCTCACTGAGCAATATATTGTGCTCAAATATTTCATTAATTTTATCAAAACTGAAATCAACTTGGATTTGATTTAAACGACAGCACTCTTTAAAAATAAAATTTCTAGTCCCGGAAAATTTATTCGTTCTCTATAATTTGTTGTTATAACCGCGTCTTCATTATTGTTGAACAATAACTTACGTTTAAAATTTTTAAAGCTTCACTATTTATAACAATATAAATTTGCAAAGCGATCGTTTTCCTTGCAAATTTTTGACAAACTTATAAAAATTTGCTTTGCAAAATAGAAATTAAAGTTTTTGTGGAACGAAAAAATGTAATTATTTACAAAGTCTTTGCAAATTACTCTTTTCAATATTAACTTTGCGCAAGAGAACGTACGTGGAACAGAAATTGCAAAGACTTTGCAAATTACTCTTATTAAATTCAACTTATCACTTATCAAATTTTATAGTTTTGTGGAACATAAAGTTTTACAAATTGACGAAAAGTTTGATAAGTGCAAAGTGAAAAGTTGATAAGTTGTTTTGTTGAATAGGGCCCTGGTTTTGTACCGACAGTAAGGCTGCTATTCAGCCTTATTACGGTTCTCGTATTCGAGCTTTTAATTTCTCGTTGTTACACTTTGGTACTACGTTTCTCGATAGCCTTAAAAATACAACTCTGATAACAATTCTTTTACAATTTGTTGTACTACCATTCTCGAAATCAAGCGTCAAAAGTTGGAAAAATTGTCGTGTATTTTATTTGATTCGAGAAAAAAAGAAAAAAGAATTTTCAAGTTATGAAAGCATCAAAGGAGTAAGTATTATTGTTAAAAAGCTTTACGGAAACTGTTTTGAAGTAATGGAAATAATTTAAGATTGAAAATAACCACACGGAAGAAGTTTGAAAAAATGGTAGAGTTGCTTGAAAAAAAGCCAGAATTAGCGCAATCGTATGGTATACACAAGGTGGACACAAAAGCAGAATGGGTAGAAATATCAAATAAGCTAAACAGTTTAGGACCACCTTCTCGTACGGGGCCTGCGTGGATGAAAGTGTGGGCGGATTACAAAAGTAATTTAAAAAAGAAAATTCTTTATAATAAAACTGAATGTCGCGCAACGGGTGGAGGCTCAAACAACCAATATACATTGACACCGATAGAGGAGGCTGCTTCAGCTTTGTTGCAATTGAACAGCATTATTAGTCCTGATGGATGAAAGAATCTTTAAAGCAAATAGAAAGATATGCTCGCAAACAACATAAAATAAAGGAGGAAAGTCTAAGCATTTATAAAATTGAGCTAAAAATAAAAAAGGAAAAGTTGGAATTGTACAAGAAAGAAACTAAGAAAATGGACGAATACAGGAGATTAATGCTACGATTGAGAACAGAGGAAATCGATATTAAGAAACGAAGAGTTGAACTCGAGGAATTTAAAAATCGTTTTAACCAGTAGGTTGGCATTTTTTTATTCAAATGTTTTCTCTTTACTTATTAAGTCCACGTCCAGACTTGCAAGAAGAACTGATGCAGCAACAATTGTAAGTTTGTAATAAGGATAATTTCATACACAAAGACTAATGAAATCTGATCTTAATTTTATTTTATTACACTATTTACCCATTCTTATTTACATAGTTAAACCAAATGAAAGAAATGTGATTTTATTTTTTAGTATATTCTATTATTTAATACATGAATATAATGTGTGTGTTATTTTATAAACAACACAATTACATACATATGTACCTTGAATTGGAATTAATAAATTTAAAGTTTTTATATATCAAGAATGTATTTTTATTTTAAATATTAAAGGTTCATTGATTGCATTATTTTATTTCTTATATTTGAAGCTGTTAAATCTTCAGTTGTTTCAATATTTAAACTATCTCTATTATTATTTTCAATATCTATTTCTGTGAGATCCATTTTATAGGAAATACAAATATTGTGTAAGGCTGCACAAACATTTGTAATTTTTGACGCTACATTTGGTGGGTAGTGTAACTGTCTTGCTCCTAGTATGCAGCGAAACCTATTTTTAAGTACCCCTATTGTGCGCTCTACAACATTTCGGGTTTGAGAATGAATGTGGTTAAATCGGCTCTCAGGGGTACCCTCTCCTGCTGATCTAAACGGTGTAATTAAGAATGGCTCAAGCGGATAGCCTGCATCACTTTGAAAAGAATAAGAATAAAAAGTTTGTTTCAGATGATTTTGCTCAATTATATTGATCTCACTTAATATCCAAGTGTTTTTATCGCCATTATTATGATTGGTTTTTAAAAATTGCTTTAATTCACTTGCATTCCATATCAATGAATCGTGAGCTGATCCTGGATAGTGAGATGCTATATATTTGATTTGCAGCTTGTGGTCACAAACCTGTAACAAATTTTGTAAGTATAATTCATCTTTAACATACATATGTAATTTAAATTAGATTTTTTACATACCACGGTTGCATTTAGACTGTAGAAACCTTTTCTGTTGTAATATTTAAAACGTTTCAGAGTTCTTGGTGCTAAAATTTTAATGTGTGTGCCATCGATACATCCTATGACACCAGGCAATCCAGTTTTATTGTAAAAATGTTCTTTAATTTCACTTTTCTTCTTCAGAAATCCACCTTTTGCATAATTCGCTATTCATAACATTTATACATTCTTTAAATGCTTTGCTGACCGATGATTGGGAAAGTCCTATATTGTAGTCATTACCTTTCTAGTAGCTTCCTTCCGCAAGTATGCGCATTGTTGCTGCCAGTTTCAATATATTTGGCACTGCCGAAGTTCTTTTCGACTCATTCAATTTAGGCTCAATCATGTCCAAAACGTATTTAAAAGCCGATTTATTTAATCGGAAGTAGCTAACGAATCTATAAAAGAATATTATAAAACTTTTAATTTTTTTTTTGATCCTTCTACTTACTTTGAATTTGACATAGCAAATATATTTGAAGAATTTCTAATTTCCCTTCGCATAGTATTCATCTCTGCCACTGTATACTCATCGTCATCATCAGAGGATGAAAATAACGCACAACTCAACATTTCTAACTTTTTTATCACAGAATTATTTTATTTGTTATTAGTCTATGTTTTTTATCACAATTACCTAAAAATTTGGCAAAAAAAACTGTTTAACTTTTTTATTTTTCTTGCCACCAATTTCTTTTTATTATTATTTTTGACAGTTCACAACAGGCTGCTTCACAATATTTAAATATTTTTAACATTTAGTGCCACTCTCTTCTTTTTATTCTGTTACAAATTCCTTGCAGTCGAAAATTTTACGTAGTACCACAAAGAAAAAAATTCGACAGCCAATACGACAATAGTCGAAGCACGTTTTCGAGAACCGTAATAAGGCTGATTATGTCCCTAAAAGGTGTGTTCAGCACATCAAATTTTAATTTACCATCCGTTATATGGAATCGGCAACCTGATTTCACATTTGGTTCCAGAAAAACCGAACATTTGGCCTGATGAATTTTTTATTTTTTTTTTCATAATTTATTTATTGTATCGTCAATATATTTAAACTAACAATAATTACTCATATCTTAAGTCTAAAATAAAAATAAATAAACTTGTTAAGTCCAGCCTGTGCTAGACCAAAAATTGTATGTTTCACGGTTGCTGCTGTCATTTGCGGGTCATCCCTCTAATGTTTGGGCGAGAGAAGCAATGTTCCTCATCTAATGAATCCTCTCTGCTCTCTATACTTTCCAAATAAATAGTATCTAGAATAGCCATTCTAAATTGTTGCATTTGGTTTTTACTAATGATCTATTGGAATGTGCCGTAAGCCGATCAAACATAATGAACTCAACTTGTTATTGAACACTAATTATTTAAACAGAATGAAATTGATTAATTAATATTATGCTTATACCCATAATATTTTATAATAAAAATGCAATTTATTTGTTGAGAAAAAAGCTAGTTCGTATACGTATTTGAGTGGTTGCTTAGGCCAGATCTTCAGGAAACCTTTTTCCTAATTTTAGAAAAGCCAAAAAGTCTCTATAAGTTAGAAAATTCTAAAACCACAATAAGAATTATGTTAGAGAAGCATACTAGAGAATATTAAAGCTTTAACAAAACGCCAACTACATTTTAATTTTTCTTACTGTCCTTCTGAATTAGAATGGTTTTTTGCCATCACTTAATGCAGACGTAAGTTCTAAATGTATTCCAAATCTTTTTATCAATTTATAAATTCTAAAAGAAGATAAAATGAATTTTTTCCAGTTACCAAATTATTGTTCTTAATCAGGAGATAATGCTGCTGAATACTGCAGCACCCGTAAGTATCCATAACCACTGTTAGCCCATCAATCAGTTTCGTTTAAGCCTGCTTGTACTGATGATGTTTCACGTAATTTAAAAGTTTAATTAATACCTGGACCTGATGGTGTTCCTAGCTGTATATTAATTAACTGTGCTTAAAGCTTATCAGCTCCATTAGCAGTTTTGTACAATGTTTCCCTAAAAGGTGTACTTTTTTCTAAACTTTGGAGAGAATCATATATAATTTCACTTTTTAAAACTGGTACCAATTCCGACATCTCAAATAATTGCAAAGCTAAGCATACTACCAAAGCTCTTCAAAAGATTATTTATTTATTATTATTTGCATTAGATTAGATTATTTACCCATTATACATTTCAGTTTTGTCGCCTCATCAACATAGTTTCCGTAAAACCTGTTCAACTATTACCAAATTACCAACTTGTTGCTTTTTAATACAATAATCAATTAGGGCTTCGTCAAAAGTGAGCAAACTTATGCTGTTTACACTAACTTTAGTGAAGCACTAGCTGTGCCTGGTACGTCGCGGGCGTCCTAACAATATTTTGCTTTGCAAGTATTCCACACCAATTGTAAGACTTTTACTTTTATAGTGCTTCAGTTATGGTTTATGTATTATCTCTATATAAAGATACCCATCCCTGGATAAAATTTATAAAAAATTCTAAACATTATTGTAAAGCTCTGTAAAAGGTGCTTCGCATATTTTAATAACATTGTAATTCCACAAAGTAAAAATATAAATCAAATACAAATTTTATTCAACTCGCGCCATCTGTTGAGCAATAGTGTTTAAATTATCCCACTATCAAAAATAAAAGGTGGGCAACGGTGTTTAAAATATCCCATTTTTTTCTCTTGGAAATGAGATATAGCCCCAGCACTGTCACATCCAGCGTTGGATAGAACCAGCATATTCTCCAGGCACCACCCGTTCTAGGTGGTGCAGGTAAAGCCAGACGTTCGTACCACTAAACAGACGACCTACGGACAAAATTCAAATACTATTATATATATGTATATTTATCTTTGTGATACAATATTAGGGAAAATAATTCACTTACCGTGGAAATTTCAGTCCTCCTGGGTGATTCGTGCCCGGAGTGCGCGCGCGTTAAGGGTGAGCTACCTCGTTAGTTTCTGCTCCAGAATTATTGGTTGTTTTCCTTAAAGAAAAAGTATAGTTACAAAGTGAAATATATGTATTAAGACTGCCAGTTTGGGTATTTACCGTGAACAATTTAACCAGTACAAGACAACTAGACGGACGGACAGGCGATACTGTAGCCACCAAGAAACAGTTCTACATCCTCGAAGAAGAAGCCTGAAAAGAGAAAGAAAAAATACCTGAGAAGAGAAAGAAAAAATACCTGAAAAGAGAAAGAAGAAATACTTGAAAAGAGAAAGAAATACCTGATAAGAAGAAAGGAATACCTGTAAGAAAACTGCAAATAGAAACAAAGTTTATATACCTGTAATATGAATGGTTAAAGAAAAATTAAAAATTAATTTTGTTTAATTTTAAAATTTATATAAATTCATTTAAATACTTTTTTTTATTTTTTTGTTCTGGTCCAATATCTTTATCATTGGTGAATTTTCAAAATGTTAGAGTAAATTTAAACTTTTCAATAAAATCCATGATGTTTATTTGC
The DNA here is from genome assembly GCA_949628195.1 of Phasia obesa. Lineage (NCBI taxonomy): Eukaryota > Metazoa > Arthropoda > Insecta > Diptera > Tachinidae > Phasia > Phasia obesa. The sequence goes on along the minus strand of OX451215.1, from coordinate 112,751,347 downwards.
TCAAAGTAGAATTTTCACGGTATTGTTGTGTTGAAAATGGTGGTTTAGGCAATCGCAAAGCGCGGTAAGTAGCGGAAAGAAAAAGTTGTAAGTGTGATTTAGGGGCATCTAAAGCCTTATTACATTATGATGCCATGGCGAGGTTATATTTTAGCCTCAAGAAGGAGGGAAGTCTAACTGGCAGAACATCAGCCAGGGTGATGTTTTTTGTATGTGCAGAAATAGGAATGTACAAACTTGCTTCGGGCCTCATTATTTTTTTAATTTAATACCTTTTTTTTAGTTAGCTGACATGATATATTTTTTTTGTAGCTGCAAAACTAACCAGTTGTGTTGGCAAGAACCAACCCAAGACGGCGAGCCCTAGCCGGTGCAATACGCCAGCATGTCAGCGCGGCCAACCATCTGGCAACATACTTCAGTTATTTTGCGACAGCTGCAGCTACAATGTAGAGATTCGACAAAGTTAATCACAAACTACTTTTGTTTAAATTTAGCTTACTGGGTTTTATTACTAATAGCCTTGGAGTACCCCACGGCAGTCATCTTGAGCCCATTTTATTTCCCCTTTTTATTAATGATATCTCAAACGTGATCCAATTCTTCAACATTTGATGTATGCAAATGTTGAATGTTCTTTAGTTACACACTAGTTAATCTATCAGATCAATCATTGTTTCAGTCTGGCTTAATAGCTTTGAAAATGGTTCTATGTATATTTATATGACCGTTAATAAGGCTAGAGGTGTACTTACGTTTATGTAAAGGTGGGCTAAAGAATTCACTGATGCGTACATAACAAAACAGTTCCATACATCACTTATTTATTACAAAGGATATGATTACAGATTGGTGCCATGTTTAAAATTTCAAAAATTAAAGAGTTTCCCCATACAACCTACATGGTTTTTATGTGTATTATGAATTTTAAAATGTAAAAAAAATTGCTTATCATTACAGCTGCCAATAACATAAAGTAATAAAAAAAACTTAAAAATGAAAGGGTGTCCCATATCTGACGTATTTTGTCATATATGGTTTTATCTTTTGATCCGTTATGGATAGACATTTGAATGTACAGAACGTACATTACAATGTCTGCTATAGAAACAAGTATAAAACTGGAAATTAACGGGTGTCCCTATAGTTAATAATATTTTTTTCTATATGACCTTATATTTTGAACCCTTATAGATAAACATTTGAAATTTTAATAAAGCATTCGCTTTGTACACAATACCAAGAACGAAAAACTTAGAGGGTGTCCTCATAGTTGATGTAATTTGTGTTATATGAACCGTTACAGATAAATACTTGATATTTACACAGAACGTGTATTATTGCACCCGTTATAAGAAATATCAAATTGGAAAGGACAGGGTGTCCCTATAGTTAATCAAATTTGATATATGTATACAGTCAACAAAAAAAAAAAAAACTTGTACACTAACAAACTTAGATAAAGAGAATCAAATTGATAAAAATTTGCAAAGAAAATAAGTTTTATTAACAACAAATTAAAGTTTGAGATCCCTATTATAACGGTAAATAAAAATTGTTCTTTTAATGCTAATACTGAAGAGAAAAATAACAACAACAAAAATATGTCCATATTCTTAGACAAAAAAAAAAACTTGTACACTTTCTCTTTTCTTTGCACAAAAAGTCCCGTTACAAATTTTTTGCTCCAAAATTGACTCGATCTTGTTAAATGTCAGTCAGTTTATGTGTTTCAAACTAATTGGTACATTGCATTTTCAAAAACTGTGAAAAAAATCGGGAAAAACAAATTTCAAACGATTTAAAAGAATTAATTATTAACTTATGGAAGGAAAATAATTCAATACGCGAAATCGCGAATAGTTAAAAACCACATAGTACTGTGCATTACGTCATAAAAGCCTTCCAAAAAAAATAAATAATCCTCAGGTTGAACGAAAAATATGCTATTTAGTGAAAAAGGATCCAAAAATTTCTGCAGTAAATATTGCTAAAATGCTTAAAAGTTCAAAAATAGTTGATGTGACTCCACAGACGCTAAGAAATTTCCTCCACTCGAAAGATTTATATGGATACGCAGCTCGCAAGAAACCCCTCCTTTCAAAAAAAAAATGTCCAAAAACGCCTTATGTATGCAAGTGAGTTTTTGGACAAAGACAATGCTTTTTGGGAAACAGTAATTTTTACTGACGAATCCAAATTTAATATATTTGGAGAAGCTTTAAATCCACATAATGTGACACATACTGTTAAACACGGTGGTGGAAATGTAATGGTGTGGGGGGCTATGAGTGCATATGGAGTGGGAAACCTTGTTTTTGTAGAAGGAAACATGAATAAAACGGATTATTTGAATATTTTAAAAAATAATTTGGTTCAATCTGCACAAAAAATGGGTTTCGGTGATAACTTTTCATTTGTCCCAGATAACGATCCAAAGCACTCAGCCCTCATAGTAAAGGAATGGCTTCTTTATAATACAAAAAAAGTATTACCTCATCCACCACAAAGCCCAGATTTAAACCTAATAGAACATTTGTGGTCACATATGAAATCTAAATTAAAGAATTACCAGATTTCTACCAAAGAAACTTTGAAAACCGCATTAAAGGATATATGGAGCTCTATTCCAGGAGATGTAACAAGAAATCTGGTCCATTCCATGCCGAGAAGACTCTTAGCCGTCAAAGAAGCTAAGGGTCAACAGACAAAATACTAAACTATATAATGTAACTTTGTTTAATGTTGTAAATTTAAGTTTTTTCTTGGTGTACAAGTTTTTTTTTTTGTCTAAGAATATGGAGATATTTTTTGTTGTTATTTTTTTTTTTCTTTATAATTAGCATTACAAAAAAATTTGTATGTACCTATATAATATGGATCTCAAGCTTTAATCTGTGTTTAATAAATCTTATTTTCTTTGCATATTTTCATCGTTTTATTTCTTTTTATTCTGAGTTGGTAAGTGTACAAGTTTTTTTTTTTGTTGACTGTATGGAATTATCTTTTGAACCTCTAAATTCTAAAAGAGGGAGCATTACTATGTCCACAATAACTAGTAGAAATATTTAAAGGTTACCGCCGTAGGTGATATATATTTGATACATAAGGGGTGATCCATTTCGAGGTTCCCTACTTTAAAAAAAACACAGAAAATACAAATTTAATTTTCGATGACGCGTTCGAGCATTTCGACTGGTAACTGGCGAATGACACGCTTGATGTTTTCCTCCGCATATACTTTAGAATTTTCATATCCTCACAGGAAAAAGTCTAACGGTGTGATATCACACGATCTTGCTGGCCAATCTACCAGCCCAAAACGTGAAATTATGTGCTCACCGAAATGTTCTCTCAATAAACACATTGATTGATGCGATGTGTGGGAAGTGGCGCCGTCTTGCTGAAACGAGCTTCAATTTCAGGCTTCAAATAGTCGGTTATCATGGCACGATAACGGTTACGTTCGTACCGGCATCATTTTTAAAGAAATATGGACCGATGATTCCACCGGCCCACAAACCACACCAAACCGTTTTTTTTTTGGATGAAGTTGCAGAACTTGAATCTCTTCAGGTTGCTCTTCGTCCCAAATGTGGCAGTTTTGTTTGTTTACATACCCATTGAGCCAGAAATGGGTCTCATTGCTAAACAAAATTTGCCTCGAAAACGTCGTATCTTCTTGGAACTTTTCAAGAGCCCGTAGAGCGAAGCGATTTTGGCGTAAGTCTTTCCATTATGAAATGCCAAACAATACTAAACAAAAAGAACATGACAGCATGAAACGACTCACACGTGATCTGTCAAAAAAGGCTATTGGAAAAAGTACCTCAGCATCACAGGTAAACTTTAACTGATATCACAGAACTGAATTTTTAAACAATTGCTATTGAATATTGCAGTTTGGTGTTATCCTTGTCTTCTTTGGTATTTATTGACTTTTTTATTCGTTGTTGTATGCTTAAGCTTTAGAGAGTATATCTTTTGTTCTTTTTTTTGCTCTCTGTCTAGTATTTTTACACCTTCAAAATCTATAATATGTCCGGTTTCTTTTGCATGTTGAGCTAAAGCTGTTGTCTCTTTTTCTTTATTGATGTCAGCTTTATGTTCTGATATTCTTGCCTCTAGCACCCTTTTTGTTGTTCCAACGTATACTCTATCACACCTTTCATTCTCATTTGCTTGACAAGTTATTTCGTAAACCACATTATCTGCTTTTTTCTTGGCTAGTTTTGTTATTTTCTGCGTAAAAAGACGTCTTAGTGTTTTGTTCGATCTATGAGTGAATATTGTTTTCTGATAATTTATCATATGTTTTAATGTTACACTATATGTTTCAGTTATTTGTTTATTTCCATATTTGTTTTGTTCCTTGTTTAAACACTTATTAATTATGTTATTTGTTATATATATTGGAAAGTTGTTTTTTGTCCTGATATTTCTTATTTTGTTAATGTTGTCGTTTCTGAACTATTTGTCACTAATGTTGAGAATTGTATTTGTTAAGTTCCTAGCAGTATTTATTTTCATGTTCGTTGGTTGAGTTTTGTCACGTTTGTATTTTAAATAATAAACTTATCTTTTGATTTAGGCAGATTCACATAGTCTTTAGTTATATGTTAGTTAGTTATAAGAGGTACACAAAATATAGTAAACGTAATTTTGGTGCAGTTGGTTTGGATTCTAGTTCTTACAGATTACTTCCTTTTAAATTTTTAGTTTAGAATTGATGCCCTTACATAAGTATATCTGCTTTGAAGTCGTTTTTTTGCAAGAATTATATTAATTTGCGACCAAAAAAAAAAATCAATTGCTGCGTTATTTGTTTCTGTTTGACCAGATTTCTGTGTTAAATAAAAATGTTTAATTGAACGAATGATTTAAAAACTATTATTACTAAAATATTATTTTGTATAAATGTATATACAAATGTATGTATGTATATACAAACATATCTTTTATTTTTTAAAACACACATTTGTTAAGAATTAATCAAATAGTCAAATTAAATGCATGTTGTGTGTTTCCAAAGTCTGAGTTTTCTGCTGAATTGCATTTTAAGGATCGGCAAAATAATAATGTAAACGTTCGCCTACAAGGTCGTTTGTTTTGTTTAACTCCATCTACTTCATTCCGGTAATTCGCTCGAATTTATTCTTTTTTATCTTTTGACGTTTCTGTCTATGGCAATTTGTTGTATGCGTTTTAATGTATTCTAAAAATAAACAAATAAATAAGAAATATTGCTGCAAGCGAACTAACAATGTTTTACAATAGTTTAACGTAAGTTGTTTTAACATTAAAACTCTAAAAGCAAAACTGGTTGTCTTAATATTTACGTATAAGATTAATTACAACAAAAAAACTGATACTTGAATACAAAAACAAAACATTCGTAGAGTGCGCGAAATGCTACTTCTAGTAATTTAAAATATTCCATATAACAGAAAACTTTGAAGGTCGCGTTATGTTCAACGTTGTTTTATTTATTTAATACATATGTATTTTATTGTTTATTTCTCCCAATAGGTCATCAGATCGTATTCAAGTATGCCCCCAGTTTTATAATAAAACTTTTTTTAATTTTTACTTATAATTCTATACGCATAATAAAACAATAAATATTTTTTAAAGGATTTGGTGTTGATGAAAATTGTCAGCAAACTACAATTTTGAACATATGTACATATTTGTGTTTCTGTACCCAAATTACTCAGAAACTAAAGAATGGTAACGTTTCATAAAGAAGTACCTTAGTTTCCGGGTCAATATGTCTGCAGGATATTACTGAGTTGTCAAGGATGAATTTACAAACAAAGGGTAAATATTGCGATTTATGGGGAACCCACTTATTTAACTTATTAACTTTCCCACAAAACTTTTTTGAGAATTGATAAGCTCTTTGAGATAGGGTAGACTCAGCGATAGTACGAACTTCCGACTGATCCAATTTAGAAACAATTGTTTTCAAAAAAGCGAGCAAAATTAGAGTTTCAAATAATTTTTGTTTCACATGATTAATTTTACTTAATCCCACAAATTTGTAAAAATATAACAGAAGAAAATATTCTTTAATTAAAAATAGAGGGTCTTAAAACCTTTATATTTCAAACAATAACATACATATGTATGTACATATATAGTATACAAATCGTACACTAAATCAAACACAGTCGCAGCTCAAAAATATAAATTATTTTCTTTTACCATTCGCCGTAGGTTGAAAAGGTTCATATGCATGTACTCTCAGTCAAATACATATTTAATTATATGTGCAAAATTGCTTTTCTCTGGATCTTATGTTATACTAAGGGTACAATTGTTGTTTTTGGCATACACATTCTCTTAAAGTAATTATTACTTTATCAATTGTTGTTTGTTAAGTTTATCTTTGCACCGCATTCGTAATACCGTTATTTTTAATAAAGACTTACTGCCTGGCCCACGATGTCGACTGCTATCGTTCGCATAGATTTTCAACGACAAACAGCTGATTTGCGCCCCACTTAAAGTTTTCAACACGGCCCCAATATGAAATGTCATGCGATCATAAATGTCAAAATCAGTCACTTGTGTTGCGGTTGTCGACAGATACAGAAAGAAAAAAATTTAACAAAACAAAACAAATTACATAGTTTATTGTTAATTTAAAAAATTTTAGAATGGAAAGTAAATGGTAAATATATAATTTGCAATAATATTATACAATTTAAACCAACAAAAATTATTTGTTTAGCATAAAGAAATCAAGTTTGAAGCAGCTGCAGGTTCTGGTAGAATATATGGAGTAAAATCCAGAATTCGCTAGAGGATCTACTGTTTATGGAAGCAGCAAACTCTCAATGGAAGAGCAGTGGGTAAAGCTCACCAAGAAACTAAATTCGCATGGCCCACCAATGCGTAGCGTTGTTGAGTGGAAAAAGGTGAGGAACTGTGTAAATTAGCTGCGCCCAATAGTTCGTAGAACACAGCCAAAAATATCTACAACAATATTTAAAAAAATATATACATTTTTTATAAAATAAAATTTTGCTGGTGCTAAAATTTTGGCAGCTTAGTGCTTCGTGGAGTGCAGTTTTACAGAACTTTTGAATTATATTGTATTATATATGAAATGTAGGACTATATCTGTTTGAACAACACCATTAATATTTGTGTTATTTCAGACTTGGACTGATTTAAAATCGCGAACGAAGAAAAAAATTGCCGTAAATAAGAAAAGTTTGAATGAAACTGGTGGTGATGCCTATCGTATGAACTCACTTTCGGAATTGGAACAAATTGTGGATCGGACTTTGTTTTTATCCAAAGCTGCAGCACCTAGCGGCAAGGTATTTTGTTTGGGTATAACAAGTCCGAAAAAATCAGATTCCATCCAAGGTTGCTACACACTGTTAGTGGACACACCACCCAGGAGTAGCAAATCAGTAGCCGTTGTCTCACCTTCTAGTCAACAGCAGCCTGTTCAGCAATCAGCTGTCCTTTCCCCCCCTTTGAAGCATAAGCCACAACAAAAACGACAACATGAAGGTGAAGAAACTGATTTGCCCAGCTGCTCCTCCGCAAAAAAAATAGTAGCTCAAGAGCAAATCGGCCTCATTCGCCGACAATTAAGGGTTGGAGAACAGTCAGTTGCTGTAGCAAAACAACATTCGGATGCTGCAGTTATGCTGGCTGAAGCCACAAAATTTCTTGCGGATTCGGCCAAAAGAATAGCCGATGCTGTAGAAATTCAAGCTGCAACTGCTAAAACAAACGCCGAAATCCAAGCCAAAATTTTATCGTCCCTGAACACAATCACCATTTTGCTAGCGGACAAAAATAAAGAAAATTTGTAAATGCATTAAATTATCAATTCAAATAGCATTATGGGACAAATTAAGAAATATGCACAGGCTTGACAATAGGTTAAATTCTTCTATCAAAGGATAGTGGAACCTTATACTCGGTTTGATAAGCTTAGTGGCTTTATATATTTATAAAAAAATGGCCACTAAGCTTGTCAAACCGAGTATAATGTTTTACTAACCTTTAATTGAAGAATTTAACCTATACTGTCAAGTCTGTGCATATTTCTTAATTTGTCCCATAATGCTATTTAAATTGTTAATTTTATTCATTGTTTACAAATTTTCTTTATTTTAATTTTATTTTTATTATAATTTTTTAATAGATCCTCAAATTTCTGTATTTTTATCACTATTCCACTGTGCAATGAATTAGTTTTGTTTTTCACTAGCTTATTTTTATAAATATGCAAAAGAATAAAAGCATTTTTTTTTGTTACTTTTTTTAAAATAATTTTTAATAAATAAAATTGAATTTGTTATTTGTTTGGTTACAAGAAAAACAGCTTTTTTATTTTAATAAATATTGACGGGATTAGATAAGTGGGCGTGGTAATTCCGATACAAATACTTTTAAAAATTCCATTTATAAATTTATCGCAACGTTTCTTCTAATTGCTGCCGCAGTAGCCTCTTCTTCTTCACCCTCATCATCAGTTGCGACACTCTCGACTCCTACTTCCACTTCATCTTCTGTTTCTTGTGCGCATCTGTATTTTATGCACATATTGTGGACTGCACAACACGCATTTATAATTCTTGAACTTTGCTCTGGGGAATAGTGAAGCCCTCTTGAGCCGAGGATGCAGCGAAATCTATTTTTGAGCACTCCGAAGCATCGTTCAACTACATTGCGTGTACTGATGTGCTTTGTGTTAAAACGTCTTTCGTAAATATCTTTTGGACATCTAAACGGCGTCAATAAATAAGGTTTCAGCTTATAACCACCATCCCCTTTAATAAAGAAAATTAATTTTTTAGTTTTTTTTAATGCATACTTTTATCTTTATATAACAATACACATTACCTAGTATCCAAGCATTACGTCTGCCACCTTTAAAGTTTTCTTGCAGCTTTTGGTTGGCCAGACTATGTTCCCATATGAACGCATCATGATTGGAGCCGGGATGCCTTGCGTCGACAAACATGATGGTCATTTTGTAGTCACAAATCTAAAATAAAATTCATCATAAATATTTAAAATAGCAGTGCTATAATTATACTTACCATCATTGCATTTATACTACAGTACATCTTTCTGTTATAATATAACCGTTTAACTTCGTCACCCGGAGACTTTACACGTATATGCGTCCCATCAACACATCCTATTACGCCCGGAAATCCTGTGCGGTGCAAATCCAATCCTCGAAGAGCTGTAAGCATTCTGTGATAATTCTGTGCACTGTTGATTTACCTGTTGAGGAAATCTTTTCGTTTCCAATTGTTCGTTGGTAGCTCCCGGTGGCCAAGAAGCGCAAAAAAGTCGCTATCTTAATATCCGGCCGAATTTGGCTGCTGCGAAATGCTGGTGGCCATTTCTCCTTTAACATTTCCAAAAGCAGGCTAAAAATGTCCTTCGATACGCGAAAATTTGTCACAAATCTAAAAAACAGGTAAGGTCATATGTAAATATTCTAAATTTGTGTACCCTAGTATTTGAACATAGTATGCAATTATATTAACATTTGTATAAGTACTTACTGCTGTGAAGGCATATCCAGAACATCAGAATGATCTCGCAAATATCTGCGAGAAACCTGGTCCTCCTACGAATTCTCTTCCAAAAAATGTACCGCCACGGACATAAACATTATTACTTCATTGTTGTCATTTGTAGCAGGTTCAACTAGCACAGAGCTGCATTATTATTGCCAAATTTACTTGTTTTACCGATTTTTATTTTCAAAGACGCGTTTAATGTATGAAATAGTTGATGTGGCAATATTATCAACTGACAATGAGTAAATTGATTACGTTAAAAACGTAAATCCTGGCGACCGACAAGTCGATAGTTAGTGGGGCCCGTATGAGAACGATAACGAGTGACTTGTTGTCGCTCGCTTTAGTTATCAATCGACATCGTGGGCCAGGCCATTAATTTATACGATGCCATTTTTTGCATGTCTCTTAAAGTTGCAGCGAATTTCATCGCAAATTTTTACGATGACATTTTTCATGCAATTGGCTCAAATTTATTTTTAACAATTTCTTTTGATTTCATATTCGTAAGTTTTATTGTTTGTGCATTATTTCTTAAAAACAAATGCACTCGTACTGAAATACAAAATAAATAAAAATGAGACAAAAAAATAACGAAGTTTACAAGAAATTATTAAAATCATACCGCAATGTATACATAATTAAACCAAACAATTTCATTTTTTTAAATCAACTCTGAACGAACGAAAATTGCACAAAGCAAGTGTCAAAAATCCCCTCAAATTTCAAGCCATGCCATTTTGTTTACCCCGCTTGCTTTTCTACACCTCTTGCCAACAAACAAAAATTGCATGCAACCAGTTTCATGAAAAATTTAATGGTGTAAGTTGGCTCAAAGTGTGTCAAAATTCCGTGTAAAATATTTATGTGCAAAATGAATTATTTGTCTTCTAACTGGTGACAAATCAACATATGTATCAGCACATAAACCGGATAAATTGCTTCATAAGATAGCATAGTGGATAAGCAAATGTATAAAATGAAAAAAAAAATTAAATTTTTAGATTTTTTAGGAAAATGCTAAGAGGAATTGAATTACCAGATAAAGAAAATGGATTAATAAGGGGAATGAGTCCATCCGGCATGAAAGTTGGCCAAATTGCTGTCTATGTAAAGAGAAAACGTAACACGAAAACACATTTCTTAAACAATCCAGCGGTCTTAAACAGAGTTGTGTTTTTAAGATGAGGAGAAAAAAACAACTATGTACATACATACATATGTATGTATGCTTAATTGTTTTTAAATTGTCATTAGTATTTGTTTGGTGTTAAAAGAAATTGTGGCAAAAGAAAAAATAAATATTCCTAGAATAATAAAGGTTAGTGTTCTGGGGGGTTACAGCGTATTTCGATTCGAAAGAAAAATTGTTCGAAACACAATGTAAAAGACATACAAATTCGAATGATTTGTCTTTCGAATCGAAATACGCAGTAGCTATCCCCGGTGCGCTTCGCTACGCCCATCCACAAAAAATACAATAAACAATTGGAAGAAAAGTATGACCAACCTTTAACGTAAAAACGCTATTCTAAGGTCAAAAATGTTCCCATCCAACCTGTTTTTTGCTAGACTATATATATTAACACGATAACAATTTTTTACTTTAAATGGGATGTGCCACTCCCAGTATTCTTATCCAGTCTGTATTTTGCTAGTATGAGGGTTAGTTGAGCAAAGTTTCAAGACTATACCTAATGTAGTTCTCTATTCAGTCTGTATTTCTCTACACAAAGTATCTTAATATTGGGGTTACTGATGCAAAATTCCAAGGCGCTAGCTATTGCAGTTCTCTAGATACAGGATAATAATTTTTTACTTTGTTATGGGGGTACCACATTCACTGTCCCAGTGGTATGGAGTTTACTTGTGCCCACTTTGAAGACCATACCTATTAAAGTTCTCTATATACACAAAAATAATTTTTCACTTTGTACTGGAGGTAACACGCCCACTGTCCCAATTCATTCTGTATTTTGGCAGACTATGCGCCTTAGCACAAAGACTACTCTTGCAAAGTTTCAGGCGTTATCTGTTGTAGTTCGCCAGGAACACGATAAATATTTATGGGCGGTACGACGTCAACTATTCCGGCTATAACTCATGAACACATATGAACATATACAGAGACTGTTTATACATAAAAACCTTGGTATTGACGTCACCTTTCATATAAACACTGCAGAAACAAAATCCGTTCACGCATTCCAGAGAACATCAATTACTAACACAATGCAACTTATTTTTGTATATGTACATATGTATGTATGTATATAGATAAAATATTGTAGTAATTCAAACGTTTCATGTATTTTCAGATTGAATGGCCAAAGAGTGCAGTTATATCTTTAGTTGAAGCTTGGGAGCAACATGAGTGTTTATTCAACCCAAACAACGAGCCGTACCATAATAAACACGCCAGAAATGCGTCTTTGGAAAAAGTGGCAAAAGATTTGGAAAACCACATACCAAATATAACTCCGAGTGAAATAAAGGTAAGTGTGTAGTAAAACCATTTCTTGTCTATACTTATATTTTTGTTTCACAGACTAAAATAAATTATTTGCCGACTCAGTATTGCCAGGAATTAGCTAAAATTAAGGAGAGCTACAAAAGCGGTTATGGGTATGAAGAAATTTATATCCCAACCGCTTATTGGTTTGAAAACCTAAATTTTCTAAAAGGATACGTAAATACCAAGAAATCAGTTTCTGTGTAGTTATGTAAACTTGCAGGTCGTAGACGTCGAACCAAATGACATTTTAGACGAATCTGTGTCTGTCACACGTGCCTCATCTTCAAAAAAAATAAATTGTTCAACCGTTATCGGTCCGAAGACGAACTTCTTTTGCAGACAAAAGAACTTTTAGAAAAGGTAGCCCAACCTTTCCCATCAACTAGATACGATGAAAGTTTGCTCCTTTTTCTGCAATAGAACCTGACGGACATAACAGACAAAGCCGTAAAAGATGAATTAAGTGAAGAAATAATCTCTTGTTGACATAAGTTAGTATAAGATCATGCACCTTATAAGACTGTTTTTTTTTATCCAAAAAATTACGATGACATAGTATTAAAATTCAAATTATTTGTACCTTATGACAGTAGGACTGTTTTTTAATAAATAAGTAAAGGAAACATAAAATATTCTTTAACGCAGATTTTTATTTATAGCAATTTTTATGTGTATATTTAAAGGTAGGAATTATGTTATGTAAAACTAATATTTCAGCTTTAAAATTTGAACTTTTGAATTGCTTCATTTTGCCAAGGTAGTATGTCTGTACTGTTAAAAAAATAAAGAGAATTTCTCCCTTACATCTCTACCTTCTATTGCCTGGAGTTTTTTGAAGTGAAGTTATTTTGAGTGCCTCTTCCACGTAAGAACTAATATCTTCCCCCTCACATATCAGAAAGTTGTGTTAGGCACAGAAAGCCAGTGCTATAGTTTCTGTGTTTTCTGGGGATAAGTTTATTTGTTTTTGGAAATTTTTAAACCTATTCGAAAGAATCCCGAATGCATTTTCCACAACACGGCGAGCTCTGGATAATCTGCAATTAAATATTTTGTTTTGTTCTGGTTTTCTGTCACTATATGGTTTTAAAACCCTGAAACTTAAGCGAAAAGCTTCATCAGAAATAACAACATATGGAACCTGTAAAAAGGTTTTTAAAACAGATTATTTTGGAAGATTTCTTATTTTAGAGATTTTTACCTTTAAATTGGTTCAAGGACATCATCGTTAGGGAAATCTAAAATATTGTTTTTAATGGCAGTTCCAATTGACGAAGTATTGAAAACTGCGGCGTCGTTAGCTCTGCCATTGGTACCGACATCGACCATTATAACCAGCATCTACCACAGCCAACATTATTATACTGTTAAACCCTTTATAATTATAATAGGACCCATCTGTAGATAGAACCTTTATCTTTAACGAAAGATAAAATAGAAATTATTGTGATAAAAAATTAATTATTCTATTTATCTATAGCCCCAAGACACATTGGAAAATTCCAGAGATTTTTAAAATCATTTGCAACGGATTTCCATTCCTTGGCTGATTGACACCCCTAAAAAAAACGAATAGTTAATGAAAATTATAAAACTATAACAAGCATTGTAACGAAACAATGAACGCATTCGTAAAGCAATTTCTTATCACAAAAGAAAGCTTTTTATGTGTTTAATCATACCTTTAAATATTTTGTTGAAACAGTTCTATAAATCGATTCAGTTTCAGGAACAATATAGGAAATAGCTTGTCGAGAAACTCTAAATCCATACGAAAAGTCTTTAAATAAGTTTCCAGTGGCCAGGAATCGTATAGTTATTAATAGCCAGGAAAAACTGATAAATAGTTTTTTTAACATACATAAGTAGAAAAATACTAACCGTGTAGTCGAAAGTCTTACTGAAATCCCTAAAACATTCTGGGTCCTCTACCCGTAGCTCGTTATCAACAAAATTTGTGAAGTTTTTCCTCTGTATCTTCGAAGCAACCAATGTCGGCACCAAAAACTTTTTGTTCTTTTGTGTTTTTTAATTTTTTAGAATTTTGCACATTACCACTAATGATGATAATATTTTAACTTTTTCTTCTTTTGTATACATTTTATACCTATTATGATTAATTTTTTTTGCACAGAAAGTAACACAATTGTTTTCATAAAATATCAAAACCATATATTTTTTGCATCTTTTTTGTATAATAGTGTGGCACATACGTCGCCATTTTGAAACGATTTTAAAAGAAGGACAGAATTCTGTCAGATTTTTGTGTGATTAAATTGTACGATTGTGTAGGATAGTGAATAGACATTGGATTTACTGCTGAAGGTACTCTTTCGACAGATACTTTAGAGCTTATCCAACAATGTAGTCGTGATGCAATAGTCTTTTAGATTCACCTAACTGTCAAAATTTTATATGTACATATGTATATAAAATATTAAAACTTATTCTATACGCAGTAGCAGTAAAGTATTCGTTGAAAAGTAAGGATGTAATTTTTTGAGCTCGAAATAAAAAAAGCAGAAACATATTGTATGTAAATTTAGAACAACACAAAAACAAAACCTGTTTAATATAACAAAACAAGATTGATCGTAATTTTGTTTTCTTTCACAACGGCATAACTTCTTCAGAAATAATTATAATAAACAAAAACTTCAATTTAAATAACAGTGTAAGGCACATTATTATAACTTGCCTTTAGCTAAAGTTATGATTTTGTTGGAGCGATAAATAGTTATTAAAGGTAAGCTAACAACCACTTTTAACTATCACGTACTATAAGGACAAGTTATAGCAATGAGCATTATCCTCATTACTATAGCGAAAAACTACTTATAGCTCCAACAAAATCCTAACTATAGATTAAGGCAAGTTATAATAGTGGGCCTTAATCTAATATAAATATGTAATACAAATGTAGACGAGAAAGTTGAAATAAAAAAAAAAAAACAAAGCAACTGATGGCAGCTTGTATTTAACTGCTATGTCAGTTTAGCGTAGCAGTTCATGATCGCCTTTGCTGTTAAGTATTCACCATAACATAAATGCAAATAAGTCATCGTCGACAACTGAACACAGTATGACAAAAGCGAATTAAGATGTTGCCCAAAAACCCTAGACGCAAGTGGGAATCGATAGATACGTTACTGTTGTATTACAACGAGGAAGAACAAAGCCCAAAGTCGTCACAAGAAGCACCAATACAACGTATTAAGTTCCCAAATACGTTTTATAATATTGAATAGAGAAATAAACGAGCCCATAACGTTACGAAGTCGTTCAAACCGGTTCAGTTTATTGGAGAGAGTAATATATTTTATGGGTTAATAAAAATACATTTTGTATGTGATTCATATCAAGCGTGTTAACACACATACATACATAAGTGACAAACGCTATTTTCATATAATATTGGGTCTCATTATTGATTCCGTTCCGCGATTGCGGAAAGCATTTTTTGTGCGGAAGCAAAATTTGCAATTATTAGTTCCGTTGCTGCCGTATTTTCCGTTGTTGCGGTATTATCTCTACAATGACGGTATTGCCATATTATTCATCCGCAATGTAGATATTTTTCTTCATTTTGCTTACGTTCAAATGTTGTAACGAAAAGCTGACGGAAAGAACAAAAATGTAAGAAAATTTGTTTTAGTTTATCTGTTTTATTTTTGAAAAATATTTTTATAGGAATAAATGAGAAAAATACACAAATAAATTGCAACTAGAAGCAATGGTTAACTTAATGCAAAGAAATCGGGACATTGCTTGTGGGTTTTGCCAACACGCCCCTGCAGAAGTGAAAAAATTCAGGGAAGATTTGACAATGACACTAGACGGTTCCGGACCGCCCTTAAAAGATGCCAGTAGTTGGGGAAAAGTAAGTCTGTTTGTAGAAAAATTTTCTTTGCGCGAGCAATAATCAATCTTATATACAGTGGATCAATAAAGTTTAGGCACACCATGATTTTCAAGAGTGTTCTGTCAATAACTTTGCATCTGGTTCACTTAATAAAATAATTTTGATATCGTTATAAAGATTGATAGTTATATTGACCATTTATAACAAAAAATAATTTATATCTTATTATTTCTAATATACAACGCTTTAAAACTAAAAAACAAGCTATGTCTATGTAAAAAAAGTTTAGGCACAAACTGCATTTAAACTGTTGTATAACGGTAAATTTCCACTTTTTTATTTCAATTCATGTTTATGCACATGTTAAATCCTCAGTAGGCGAGAGTTTTAAATGTAAAAAAATATTCTTGGTATTTAATTCGCGACGAAAACAGGAAAATGAGCAATCGTTCAGATATTTCCGTAGATGTCCGTAAAATTATTATAAATATTCATGCACATGGAAAATCCTATCGCGAAATTGGTGTTATTGTACAGAGGCCCTATACCAGTGTAAGAAACATCATAAAACATTATGAAAAAACCAACAAATTAGAGCGTGAGAGGAAAAGTGGACGTCCAAAAAAATTTACATCTCGTCAGGAGCGTAACATTGTTGCTGCAGTAGCTCAAAATCCTAAGATTTCAGCTGTAGAATTGTGTCAGCAAATGAAGAAAAGTTTTGGTGAAGACCTTAATCCACAAACAATAAGAAATACGTTGCACAGAGCTGGATATCATGGAAGAGTTCCCCGTCGCAAACCTTGTCTTTCACATATAAACAAGAAAAGGCGGTTAGAGTTTCCAAAACTCCACATTAATCAGCCTGAAGCCTTCTGGAACAGTGTAATATTTAGCGATGAATCCAAGTTTAACATTTTTGGTTCAGATGGTCCACAAAAAATTTGGCGAAAAGCAAACAAAGAGCTTCAAGAAAATAATATTATTAAGACTGTGAAGCACGGTGGTGGTAATGTTATGGTTTGGGGATGTATGGCGGCATCTGGAGTGGGAAATCTTGTCTTTATAGACGACAAAATGGACAAGCACTCTTATTTAAATATTTTAAAAGAAAACTTATCTCCAAATGTTGCGAAGCTGGGCTTAAATGGGAAATTCTTGTTTCAACAAGATAATGACCCAAAACATTCTTCATATCTTGTGCAGGAATGGCTTATATACCACTGCAAACAGTTAAAAACCCCTCCGCAATCGCCAGACACGAATCCTATAGAGCAAATTTGGCACTTACTGGAGAAAAAAATACGGAAATATCACATTACATCCAAAGAATCACTTAAAGCGCCACTTTGCTTAGAATGGGAAAAAAATACTCCTGATGAAACATCTAACTTGGTAAGAAGTATGAGTAGACGTTTAGAAGCAATTATCCAAGCTAAAGGAGGTTCGACAAAATACTAGACATGCAAAAACCACGAATAAACCGAACATTTTCACATGTGTGCCTAAACTTTTTTTACATAGACTTACCTTATTTTTTAGTTTAAAAGCCATTGTATATTAGAAATAATAAGATATGAATAATTTTTCGTGTAAATGGTCAATAAACCTATCAATCTTGAAAACAGCATGAAAATTATTTTATAAAGTTATGCAGATGAAAAGTTAGTGGCGAAACACTTTTGAAAATCATGTTGTGCCTAAACTTTATTGATCCACTGTATGTATGGACGGATTACAAATGCGGTATAAAAAAACTGTCAAAGAATAAACAGCTTTTAACGGGAACAGGAGGAGGTCCATACAGAGAAATTCCACTAACTGAAATAGAAGAAGATAGCGCTCTCTTAAATTTAAACACGACTGTTCACGGAATGCCAAATATAAATAATTTCGGAACTTTGAGAAATCTGTTGCCGAAAATTGGATGCAGATTTAAATCTTTCAGAAAGAGATTTGTCAGTTGAAGAATATGAAACAACAGTGCAAACTGATTTATCGGTTGAAAAAACTATAGTAACACAGGAAACTGGGCAAATAGAAATACATAAGTGCAGAGAGCAGTTCTTCCACAAATGGGAATTCGCGATCTTTGAAAAGAAATCGAAGACAAGAAAAGACAGAACTGCTTAAATAGCAAATTAACATCCAAAAAATTGTAAATCCTTTCCAACACTATGCTGATAGCTGCCTTCTGCAAAAAACCTTAAACAAGCCGAAAGTTTATCTTTTGGAGAAAGTGCTTCCTGAACTTGTAGACTCAAGCTCAGACAAAATATATTTAAATGTTGCCTTAAGGCAACATAATAAATAAGGTTGTATTTTGTTTTATTTTTGCTTCCATAGCTGCTAGGTTTTTAAAAGTAAATTCGTCATATTTTAGTAAAAAAATCTTCATTATCTTCAAAATAGCTTATTGAAATCGTCATAAAAACGTCAAATTAACAAAACTTTGTTTTTACCAATAAAACATATTCTATTAACGGCTAAACGTAGAAAAATAAAGTCTTAAATGAACAAATCTTACAGCATTATTATAAATACAGAGATCAAACACTTTAATTAGAATTCACAACAAAATCACATGTAAATAGAATGCACGTTTTTCAATACTTTTAAAATAAAAAAATAAAATCTTCTAGTTTAGTTTGTTTAGCTTTAAATAATCTTTTGTATATAATATTGCCTCCAAAGACAACTTATTTAAATAATTTCTTTATTAATGATTAAACATTCTTTCCTAATTTTGGGGAAGAATGTATTAAAACAAGGATTTTTGTAATAAATTAAGTCAAAACGGGAAACAAATGACTAGAATCCATCGTTTGCATCTCAAATCCAATACGTATATGTTTTTAGCAGGATAAGTATATTTTAGGTATAATAATTTTAATCGCCTGAACTCAGTTTATAGCTCTTATCTTTCACTCTCTTCAACAAAATAGAAAACATCTTTTGTAACTTCAGAAAACTAACTTTTTTGACATTAATAATATTATAAGAATTAATTTGGCATAGAACTTTAAAACTTAAATCTTGATAATATCTGATCACAAAGCTCTAAATAAAAACTAACACCAATTTAAATAATATCGCATTTTTCGTTTGCATCTATTTGTACTTCTCACAATACGTCTCTGGTATTTATATTCCTAAATAAATGTCTTCATAATCTAAAAAATATGTTTTTGATTTTATAATCAATTAAATAAAAGACTTCACAATTTTCAGCATTCATTTTACATACTTATAAATTTTGCTGTACCCTCGCTTTGAAACATTTTATTTATGTTGTAATAATTCCTTGAATATATTTTAGAAAACTTAGATACATTTTATTTATTTTTATTTTTTTATTTTATTTATTGAATTTAAATTACTTGAAATTAACTTATCGGTGCCAATTTTATCAATGTTTGCAACAAAAATTAAAAAATATCTTTAATGGTTCCTACATCTCTAAAATTCTAATAACAACAGCTTCTAGGGATAATCAACTCGTTTTATTTCTAATAGAATTAAAATAATATCAAATTGGTTGCGCCTGTTCGGACTATTTGACAAATAATTGTGTCAAAGATTCTACCGATTATGGAAATTTTAGACAAGCCTAAGAACACAACGCCAAAGAATTATTAACGAGTAATTGTTAATAATAAAATTTTTCTGTCAAGATTGCTTTAACAGTGCAAATAAACGATGCAAACTTGAATGATTTAAAATCGTCAAAATTAGGGTTTAAATCGTCCCATCGTCATCATGTCGGTTTTAGGACCCAAAATCGTCAAAATTACGATAAATCGTCAAATCTGGCAGCTATGCACTCAACATAAAAATTTAATTTTGAAAGAGAAAATTTGTTTGAAAGCTGTAGAATTAATCATAAATTTTTTATTAAAAATATACTTCTTTAAATTCCCTTATTTTAACTCACTCCGTATCATTCTTCTGCAACACACCTTCAGATTTATATCGCAAAATGTTCTTTCCACACAAATGTCTAAGCAATATTCGTCACTACTATCCTCAAAAAAGACGCTTGGTATTTTATTATATTACTTTTAAAAGAGTGTTTTTGTGTTCAAAAAATTTTCAAATGTCTTTTTTTACCAACAGCTGACACAAAATCTACTCAGATTTAATCAAAACAGAGATGTTAAATCGATTTCGAAGCTTATACCGCAGGAATGAATAATTGCAATGTGCATATCGATTGATATTTCTTTCCGTTGAATATTTTGATCCTTGCGGAATCAATAATTAGACCCATTTATGGAATTAAAAACCCATTTTTGAACCTACCAACTGAACGATCACAGATAGTTATAAAAGGTTTGGACCCTTTCATTGATCCAGCAGAAATAAAACTCAGTTTGCAAAAAATTGATATAAATTAAAAAATGTAGCTAATATTACATAGTCCTCAGCCAATATTTCGGGTTGAGCTAGATCATAATTTGTAATCTTTAAAATCTATTACACCGCAAAATAAAAATAAAGGAACCGCATAAACTAAAAGGACCCATCCTATGTTCAAACTGACAATAATTTGGTCATTCTAGGGCTCATTAAGGTGAGCTTCATATTTCAGGAAAAAAATGCAGTTGTATAGTAAAAAGCACACAGCCAGTCAACGCGTTGCAACACTTCATACGCTGACATTTAAACAAAATTTGCACACCAGATCTTAACGTCTGATTTTTAAGTTGTGTAGGAGAGCAATTTTAAACTTTAAAATAAATTTTTTTAAAAAATAATCTATCTTTAAAGCTTACCTATGGGAGTCAAACGTATGATTTTGAAAAATATCTTATATCTACCAAAAGTACGCAGGCGTTGCAATTAATAAGTTGTAAAAGGGGTTTCTATGATTTTGAAAAATACCTTGTAGTTTCTTAAGCTTTTTTCCAAATACGATTCGGCATTGAAAAAAGATGAGCAGAAAGTTTTTTTGCTATAACTTCCTGAAAAATAGTACAAAATAATTGAAACTTTGCACATGGGTACTTTGAAGTACGGAGATTTCAAAGGTGCCAGTAACTTAATTTTTGCTTAAGTCGACTTAAGCACTTATTCCTTATTGCCACAGAAATAATGAATTCTAAAATTCGTTCGTAGGATACATGCATTACTTTCCTAAGATATGCTCCGTGCTAAGAGCAATGGATACTGGAAGCAGAATATTATACATTATTTACATTACATACATATGCATTTATTTTGTATGGATTACCTTTTCCCGCTGGTATAGAGCTGTCTTTTAAAATTTGAAACAAACTCAAGTTAGCTGCGCAAAATCCCAGCGGGGAAAAGGCATTTAATACATACTTAATATTTTAATTAAATATGTAATATATTGCTTTAGAAAGATATTTCTCTGGAATCGAAAAGTAATCTCAACCGACACAAAAATTGCACAAATTGACTACCACGTATATTTCCATATTTTCAGAAGAAGAAAAAAAAAGTTCCGTTGTTTCACATCGTTTTCATGTGGCCTATATTTGCAGTTTTTAGGGTTCCGTACCCAAAGAGTAAAAACACAACCCTATTGTTATCGCAACTATGTATGTCCGTCCGTCTGTCAGCGCCTTTTATCTCTGTAGGAGAGCGCCTTTTATCCTTAAGAAATTTTCACAGACGATGTGTATCTGTTGCCGCTATAGCAACAAATACTAAAATTTATAGGCTGTTCCGATAGAGACGTGTTATTCACGTATATGTTTATTTCTTGAACTGTAGGAGGCATACACTTAAAATTTACCAACAGTTATTAATAATATAATAATAATAATTTTTCTTTATTTCAATAAAAAAAGTAAAATATGTTTACAATTTTCCAAAAAAGAAGTTTGTTTATGATATATATATACGTCGTCTGTCACATAATGAACTTAAAAATATTTGAATATAATTTAATTTTAGTTTCGTGAGGCAAATCAATTAATTAAATACAGAGTTTAAATAATTTCTATATTTTAATGCTTCAATAACATAATTGTAGAGTCTGTTCCAGCCATGTACTATTTCTCCGTTGAGAATTAATATTAAATAGTCTTGATCAAACTGGGCTTTGTCAAAATATCTGATCCTGAATTCTTTTAAGACGGGACATTTAGCCATGAAGTGGAGCAACGTTTTTTCTTGGCCTAAATTACAAAGGCTGCAAATTCTGTTAGTCTGAGTTCCAAAGACATTGGCTTTTAACCCCAAGATGTCACATCGTGCTTTAAATATTATCATAATCTTGTTTTGATTTATTGTATCTTGAATTTAACTTATTCCCTTGTTATGATCCAGTAGTTTATAGAACCGTGTATCACTTCTCATAGCTCTATCTTCTGCTTCTTGTATGCTTTTTAACTTTAAGCTTTGTAGCAATTTGGCGCCTCTGTTTCTCCATTCCCAATCAGGTACATTTTCAAAAATTATATCAAATTCATTTCCTAAAAGATTAAGTTCTTTGGCCCAAAATATATTTTTTTCTAATATTTCTTTGGAAAGTTTGTGTGGCAGTCTGTCAGTATGAAATCTATATAATGTTTTGTAAATATAATCCATATGCAGATTTAGGCTATATAAGTGGTTGTCTTGGACATTAGTTTTTAATGTTATAACATAATCCAACAGTTATTAAAACAAGTATAAAAAATAAACCTAAGATTAAAGGGTGTGCCAATTGTGACGTGATTTGCATGTATATGGCATAAGTTTTGAACCATAATAAGAAGAATCTTGAAATTTTCACAGAAGGTGTATAACTGTGGCCGCTATAGCAAAAAATACCAAAACTTATAGGGTTTTCTGAAAGTGACGTGTTATTTGCGTTTAGGTCTTTATTTCTTGAGCTATAGGAGGCAACCTTTTAAAATTTGTAGAAATTAAATAAAAATATGTTCGCTTTTTTAAAGTATACAAAATTAAACCTAAAAACGTCGAATAGAAAATGAAATAAAAATGTCTTTTATTTACATTTAAATTTTAATGACCTTAAAAGCCCGAATAGATACGAAATTCTATTAAAACAAAAGAAAATCCTTATATTTGAACATTTATACAGATTATATTTTAACATGTCTACTGTAACAAGTAACGAAATTAAATTTAATAGAAATAAAAGGGTGTTCCCTAAATGTCGCGAATTCGACCAACTATTTTAAACGTTATAGGCAGACACTTGATAATTATATATATAGCTATCCCCAGTGCGCTTCGCTACTCCCACCCACAAAAAATACAATAAACACTTGGAAGAAAAGTATGGTCAACCTCTAACTCGAAAACGCACGATATTCTCACATCAAAAATATTTTAGTTTATATGCAAGGTGCGACGCTTCCCAACCAATCTGTTTTTTGCTTGACTATACATATTAACACGATAATATTTTTTAACTTTTTATGGGAGGTACCACTATCCTAATCCTCTCTACATTTTGCTAGACTATGCACATTAGTATGAGGGTTACTTGTGCAAAGTTTCAAGACTTTAGTAGTTCCCAAGGTACACGATAATAATTTTTCACTTATTATGGGAGGTACCACGTCCATTGTCCCAATCCAGTCAGTATTTTGCTACACTATGCACTTTACTCTGAGGGTTACTTGCTTCATATATTGTAGTTCTCCAGGTACACGGTAATAATTTTTCAGTTTGTATAGGAGGTACCCTGCCGACTGCCCCCAATCCAGTTTATATTGGTAGACTGTGCATTAGAATAGGGGCTACTCGTGCAAAGGCTCTATCTATTGCAGTTTTCTAGGTACACGATGCAAAATTTCCAGATGCTACCTATTGCAGTTCTCTAGTAAAAGGATAATAATTTTTTACTTTGTATAGGCGGTACCGTGATCACTGTCCCAATCTACCCTATGTTTTTCTAGAGTATATGGGTATGCGGGTTAGTTGTACCTACTTTTAAGATCATATCTTTTATTGTACTCTATGTACACGATAATAATTTTTCACTTTATATGTGAGGTACCACGCCCACTGTCTCAATTCATTCTGTAATTTATTAAAATTCATACAAAGTTTTAAGGCGCTATCTATTATAGTTCGCCAGGAACACGATAAATTTTCACTTTGTATAATTTTATGTGCAACCAGAGTTGCTAAATTATGTAATTTTAAATTCTTTTATGAAATCTTCGTTTTCATACTCTTTTTGTTAAATTTCGTTTTAAAAATTTTATTCATTTTTTTTTTTTCTTAAGAAGCATTTAAAATGTGAAGTTTTATTTAATTTATTTAGTTGTGGAAATTTATAAGGTATTAATTATTAATTCAGTATACAAGAAATAAATAAAAATATAATTTTAGTGATAAAATTATTTTTTGATACTGCTGATCAAGAAAAACCAAAATATTTTTTCAATTAGATTCCCGTCTTTCAACATCGCAAACACTTGACAGTAAGATTTGTCGATTTGAACTGTTAAATTTAATTAAATTTATGGACTTCTTTATACCCGAAGTTTATTAAAAAAGCTTGAACTGAAATAGTAGATCGCACGTTCACTTCTTTTTATTGAACATCAAAATTACAGTCAACAATGTTTTTGTGCAATAGATTGGGACCGCAGAAAAAATTGCACAAAAAATATTGAGAAACTTCTTAAATAGCTATAAGAAATTATCTTTCACAACATATTAAAGAAATTTTTTTATGCGGTAGAAAGGGGTCGAATAAAAAAGTCTCATTTAGAAAATATGCCAAAGCTTCACGAACTAGCAAGTAAGTGCTTTTGAAACAAAATCAATAATTAAATTACGCATTGAAACATTAAAAAAAAATTTAATTTCTCTAATTTTAAACATGATGAAATTTTTAAAATTTCCATAATTCAATACTACTCGTCGTAATTAAAATTTCGCATATTTTTGCGATGAAATGGTTCGTATTCGCTTTCGATTTATGATTGTTACGACGATTGGGTTTGGTCAGCAGTTTGATATATACGATAGAAGCTCCTTTTGGAATTTCAAACTTTAAGAAAATGCTTTCTTATTTGCTGCACAGCTGGATCACTGCATAGATTCTGGTTCGTGTTGTCCGTCTCATGGCCTATTAAGTTATTGAAATTGCTGAAAATTGTATGAAATTGGCTGATGCAATGTGTACATATTAGAATATGCGCGATTACTTCGAGTTATTCGAGCAATTTTAAAACCCTAATCGAATAATCGATAAATATATATACCCTTTCACCACAGGTGGAAAGGGTATATATAAGTTTGTCATTCCATGTGTAATTTCTACAATATTCATTTCCGACCCCATAAAGTATGTATATTCTGGATCCTTATAGTTACATAGAGAAGTTGATTAAGCGATGTCCGTCTGTCCGTGTTAGTGTGGTAATGTTATTTGCCAAGGCACCAGAAGAGATATAAAAAATTTAAGCACACCTATTATTCCAATTCAGTCTGTGTTTAGCTAAACTATGTACGTTAATATGATGGTTACTTGTGCGAAATTCCAAGGCGCTACCTGTTTCAGTTCTCTAGATAGAAGATAATAATTTTTAACTTTATATGGGAGGTACCACGTCCTCTGCCACAATTATTTTTTTATTTTGGTGGACTATGCAAATTATCATAGGGGTTACTCGTGCATAGATTCAAGGCTCTGTCTATTGTAGTTCGCCAGGAAAACGATAATAATTTTTCACTTGGTATGAGAGGTACCACGCCCACTATTCCAATTCCAATTCATATATATATCCAATAATAAACTGTGAAAATTTCAGCAAGATCGGTTCACTGGTGTAGGCAGCTATAGCTTTCCGACAAACAAATTTATTCTGCACGCAATCATTCATAAATAAAAAAAAGTATGAATATTTTTACAATTCTACTAGTTCCTTTCGTTCGGAATTATTGAAAAATGTAAAACATATTCCTCAATTAGATTAAGGAACTTTTTTCATACACACAAAAACATGAATTAATTCTGTCGAATTCAAATTTATCAATTTTGATTTTTCTACTTCAAGCCAACCATGTTCAAGCAAAAGATCAAACAAGCCTGCATATTTTGAATATTGTAAACTTGGTTTCATTTGAAAATTTAACATTCAATCCAGTTTTTTTGCATGTGGGCAATCGTCTACTGTCTGACTTCTCTGCTATTCCAAAGTTGTTTTTCCAGTCTATTGTGGTGTTTAATGCTACAAACAAATAGATATTTCAAATGGAGTCCTTACAGTTATGTAGCTATGTATATGCTGGTTGCGAACCACCGCTTTAAACTTAAACCTACAAAGAACTACTGACAACAAGAAAAGCGACTACGATTTTTTTCTTGTTTACAATCACCCTCACATTAACCCTAGTCTAGTATTTGGTATCAAAGGTTCATTTCAAGTTTTAGTTGAGAATGCACACCGAACAAGAATATTTTGGAAAAATATACATACATATGTATGTATATTGTGCATACATAAGTATTAGGGTTTGGGATTTTCCGGACTTTTTGATTTCCCGGGAAACAGGGAAAAAATATTCGCATTCCCGGGCAAAATTCATAGTTTTAATAAAACATAAATAAAAATTAGTCAAGTGCGAATTAGACTCACGCATGTAGGGTTCCGTACTATGTTTAGTACAACTTTAAAAATTCAAGTTGTTATTTTTTTCATGTCTTATGAGTCACCCTTTATATTTAAAATTAAAGTCATAATTGCATCACTGTTGGAACACCCTTTAAATTTTAGCAATTTTTGTTATAGCGGCCATGGTAATACACTAAATATACATGCACCTACCTATTGCAGTTAAAAAAAATAAGGTAACATAAGTGAAAACATGTCACTGATGGAACACCCTTTAGATATTAGTAATTGTTACAGCGGCCGAAGTACAACATCTACTGTAAACATTTAAAGAATCTACATCTTACGGTTCAAAAAATAAGGCTACTTACGTACAAATCATGTATCTGACGAAACACCCTTTTGTTATTTGCTATGGCGGCCATGGCAATTTTCTTTCTATGAATATATCAAGAGTCTACCTATTACTATTAAAAAAATATGTTACTATACGTGAAAAACATGTCACTGTCAGAACACCCTTTAATTTTTAGTAATTATCATAACGGCCATGGCAACACATCTTCTATACAAATTGGAAGAGTCTACCTATTACAGTTAAAAAAATATGTCGTTATACATGCAAAAGACGTTACTGTCGGAAAAGCCTTTAATTTTTTATTGTTTTTATAGGGGTCAAAGTAATACACCATTTGTTAAAATTTCAAGAGTCTACCTATTATGGTTAGAAAATTAGTCAATGTTTATGCAAATCACGTCACTGTCGGCATACCCTTTAATTTTTTAAAATTTTTTAGACTTGTTTATATAGCGTACTAAGTTGTAATTACTGCTTGCATATTTTTAGTGTATTTTTTCTACAGCTTAAGAAAAAAGCACATATTCGTGATTAACACCTCTCTATCGGAACACCCTATAAGTTTTAGTATTTGTTGCTATAGCGGCAACAGCTATACGTCATCTGTGAAAATTTCAAGAGTCTACCTATTACGGTTCCAGAGATAAAAGGCGCTCACAGACGGACAGACATTGTAGCGAAAACAATAGGGTTACGTTTTTACACTTTGTGTACGGAACCCTTAAAAGAACGCAAATAACGACTAAATATTAGTATTAACAGGTGATAAAAATTAAAAACAATTCAGGTGACAAAAATAACAAGATATAACAAATATTTATAAATACTGAAAAACTATTTCAATAATTATTTTTTACAAAATATTATTATAGAACTGTTAGTGCTTTAAGAAATCACTGGAAATTCTTTTCCTTTTTTTTTGTGGCAAAAGTCTCTCTTTAAAAGTTGGTTCCATTTAGTTAACAACAAAACTGCTAGTTGAATAATCTGTTGAACAATTGTGCTAAATAAAGTTTTATGACATTTTTTTTTGGCAATTTCTCCACATTTTAAATACTAGTATCACAAACGTTTTATCATCCTTTCGTTCATTTATTTTTCTTGTCAACCATAGTTTTTGAATGAGTCGAATTAATTAATAGCGAAAAGCTGCTCGTAAAGGGTCTGAATAATAATATCTGCTATTAACAAATTTGTTCCCCTGCGGCTCAAGGCCTCTACTGGAACTTTAATGGGATTTAAAACTGCCACTAAATTTTCTAAAATCTGAACATATTCTTCAACCCACAACTCTGCGCAATCGAAATCTATCAAAGTCTTTTTTTATGCGTTCTTCGATTTAAGAAACGATTGAATCATTTCAACCATACTTATCTTGTTTTTACATCATGAATTAAACGCGACTCTTTGCCATATTCTAGTTTCTTATGTTTCTTTTTTGGTGGACTTTTTTTTAAATAGTTTTACACTTTGTCTTTCACGATCTACCTATAGCATATTTGTAAATTTCTAGAAATATTACAATTTAAAAAATGTTTGTTTTTTATTTAGCACAATAACGATCAAATATTTGTGTGATAGCAAAATAAATGGTTATTTAAAAGTAAGAATCACTGAATTTTCTTTAAAGTGCTCATGGCAATTAGCAAAAATTTTCCCGGGAAATTGTTTATAGTTTTTCCCGAGAATTCCCGTTTCCCAACCCCTAATAAGTATTTATGTTCATGTCATCTATATTAACCCAGTGAACATTATTATCCGTAGTCTCTACAATTTTAAATATTGTAAATATTATGATTTCAGGTTACAAAATTCTCAAATTTTCCTCAGATAATTTTTTTTAAATTTAGGATAATTTGATAAATGCTGGATAGCCCGAAAAAATTATGAAAAGTGATAAATCGCGAAACATCTGTGTTTAAAATAGATAATATCCAGAAACATATGTATAACCTTTTTGGTCAAAACAAAAAAATTTAGAATTATCAAAATAAAACATATGTATGTTTTTGAACACACACATACCAGCATATGTACATTAGGGTGTCCCTTATAAGACAAAAAAATTTTTTTTTTCGAATTTCGAAACGCATACCCTATAATTTTTTTATATATAGAAAATTATACCTAAATATGAAATTTTACTCTTCTATCATGATTGTAACCCGTGGCGACTAAGGCAAGAAGTTTTACATAATACAGTAAATGAGAACAATGAAAAAATGAAAAGATGCATTAAGAATATTTTATTAAGAATATTTTAATATTCCAAATTATATGGGATAACTTCTTTTTAAAGTGTTTTTTCTGCAGTCTGGATACAGGTTTCTGTGTTCCTCAACACAGCGCAACAAAAACTGTTTTTGCTCTTCATCAGCAGTAATAAGTCCGTGAAAATCTTCCACAAGTTTGACTGCTCTTTCAGCAGCATCGTTTACCACTCGTAAAAGACTTACTTTTCGTTTGGCTTCCAGAAATGCAGCGTTGTTTATCCAAGACGCCACATTTGTGCGAAGAAAACTATCATCGATCTGTAATCTTGCAAGAAATACTTTGCTTTTACCTGATACAAAGCAATCAAGTGTTTTAGCTGAAATAAAGAAAGGTTGTAATAAAAGTTGTTATAAAAGCATTCAGTACTAATTTTTCAAAAAATATGATTTAACACAAAGATAACATTAAAAAAAATAAATTTGACTCACCAAACAACGATCCTGACATTTCATCGCTGTTTGGAATATATCGTTTGTTAAAATCCGATATTTCCTCCCTGTTTAAGTTAACAACCATATTTGTTTTTGTTTTGTCATCCACTTCGTCATCAAAAAGTGATAAAATGACTGCCTCTTCACTTAAATACCATAAGTGCTTACAAAACTTACTTAGAGCAGCATTCGAAATTGGTTCGTCTATTTCATTATAGCCTTTGACAGCTTTCAAAAAACCCAAATCCTGATTAGGTGCTTTTACAGCTTCTGTACACTCGAGCCATGGCTTTACGTAAATTATCGCAACAAATAAGCAAATGTCCTGCAGAGCACTTTTATCATTTGCATCTATGTTGATCTGGGACTGGAGCAAACATATTTTTAATGAATAAATGGCTCCGGCCATCCATCGTGCTTGGTGTAAGGCTCCGGGGGGCTTGATTTTTATTTTCTTTTCTGGATCGCCATTCAAAAACACAACGCAGAGTTCTACTAATTCACGATAATCTTCTCTTATAAAAGTTTTTTCCAATGCCGCTTTGTAATACCTTAAGATGGATAAAATTTGTTCATCAGGAATGTGCTTTCTAACGAAATCGATGCATGGTTCAATCTTATTCGAATCTATATTTTTCCAATTGTCTCTAGTTTTTTTAAAAAGTGGTATTTCTGGAGATCGAACATTTTGCTTAATTTTGGCTTCAAATACACTTTTAAGCACTAACTCATAAATATGATGACGACAAGCGAAAAGCACCAGGTCTCTGCCCAAACTTTTCTCCAAAAGAGCACAAGCGCCATTAAAACGGCCAATGTTCGTTGATGTTGTATCACAACAGATTATTTGCACCTTGTCAATGAGATTCCAGTCATATAGAGCTGTTCTAATAGCTGTTTCTTGGTGTTTACCAGACGAACTCTCCAATTTTGGTACTGCAAGAAGTTGTTCCTTGTCGCTATAAGAAATTATAATTGGCAACCTCTCCTCTTTGGAGCTTCTCACGTCTAAGCCGGGTAAAAGTTTGCCATCCCAATGGACGGTTATGATATCAGGTACGTTGTTCTTAAAGTCACTTTTTATAGTTTCTGCACGTGATTTTCTCATTTGTGTACGAATTCGCTGAATGGAAGATTTATTTATTGCAAAATCGTCGCATTTCAGATCCAATGCCTCTAGGATAGCCTGAATAATATAGACAGAATCTCTTATACTTAGCTGGCACCTGTCTAAAACTGCGACTACCTTTGGTGTTATCAGATTTTTTCTTCCTCTTTTTGAACTGTCGCTCTGCAAACTTGTGCTTGCCTCTTGCTGGATTTCGTCGTCGTGGGAATATTGTGAATCTTCGGTATCAGAATTTAATATTTCTTCCACGTCTAAAACTTGTCTGCATTCAGCATATGATGTAGAAGTCGATGCAACTTCCGAAAATTCTTGTTGCCTTAATTTTCTTGTTTCTTCGAGTAATAACCTTTTTCTAGATCTTTCCTCTTTGTCTGCCAAGTTTTTATCTATGCCAGCAAAGCAACCCGGTCTACCCGGCTCTCTCTGTAGCTTCAAAAATGCTTTATCCTCTTCTATTTTGATAATTTGAAGGGCAGCAGCATGAGCAATATCAAATAGGTTATCAAGATCACTTTCAAAATTACTTTCACGGGTCCTATAAATATCGAGACTTTTCTTACAATTTTTTTGCAACTTTTTCCAAAGTGTATATTTATCTAAAAGCTTCTTGACACAGTTCGGAATTGCCTTTGTAGGAATTCTTGCCTTCTCCCAAAAAATTACACATTCTCTAATTACTAGATTTGCACTTTCTCTAAGATCGAGCTTGACTTCGCGCATATTGTAAAAAAGCACAGCGAGAACTTGTCTATTAGATGGTAGTTTAGCACCATTAATTTGATGACAAGGCATTCCGATGAGAAAAATTTTTTGTTTTCCACTTCGTAATTCGACGGACATTTTTTTAGTTAAGGCACCGAACTTTATAAAACACACTATTGAAATTGAAAATTGCCACCGCAAACAATACATTAATTTGACAGTTGAGCAAAAAGGAGAATCACCTTTTTAGATAAACAAATATATATGAAAGCTAATTCTGTAAAGGTACAAAGAGGCCTTTTACACTTGGCAACAAAACTGCATATACTTATGACACTAAATTAAATCGCAAGTCGCCACGGTTTACCATTCTTGTATCATTGTAAAATTTTTTCTGGTGGCTTCTTAGATTATTTAGAAACTTTTTAGCGGGTATGCGCAAAAAAAAATGACGTCCAAAAATAAGGGACACCCTAATGTACATACATATGAGTGGGTTTTTTTAAAGGAGGATAAGTGCACATTATCAAAAAAATTAATTAACGGTAATTTTAATGAGCTATAGACACCGTCTTTCGATTGTTATAAAAACAATATCAATAAAATAAACAAAAATAGTTTTGCTGTAAAGTGCTATCGCAAAAATAATTTTTTTTTGAAAGTGGAATAAGCCCATTCCTAATAATTATAATTAAATCAACTTTCTTATTGCAATTATTATTGATTATTGCTACTTCAGTGCACTCTGCTGCAGTTATTAATAAGGCCCGTTTTACACTATAATACTGAGTATTCAGATTTTGATTGGATTTTGTAGGAAAAAAATCAAATGAGAGTTGCTGTGATTGTTAAAAAATTACATTATCAAAATTCAAATAAAATGAAAAATCAAGCAAGAAACAAGTCGAGACGAAACATTGTACAGCGGCGGTTGAGAATATTTTTAATTTATTTTTTGTTTGAAAAAAGAACGAAGACCAAAAAGCCTCAGCAAAATTAATTAATATGTTACCACTTAAAAAAACGTTTATATTTTTAAATAATTTTCGTAATTATTAATTCATAATAAAATTTAAAAGGTGTAGAGTGTAAAAAACATTAGAGTGGTATTGATAATAGTTTGCCAATATTTTTAAATTGATTCAAACACAAACCCTTAAATATCTTCATATATGAAAAAATGGACTTATACCACTTTAAAAAAAAGCAGTTCATATGTTAGTAGTACTCAGAAATAAAAAAAATAACAAAGTAGAAGGTGATACAAAATTTAGCCAAGATTTAAATTTGATTTGAATTAGTAAAGTATTGGAGGGCCGTTGAATTGAGGATAAAAAACTTAAGTATTATACGAGAGAATAGCTCGTTTTCATTGTTGAAAAATAGAACAATTTTTACAAAGAATATTATTAGTACGTGTTCCAAATACCTTGAGATTGACTTAGTTCAACAAATCAATTCCATTATTCTGTCGGCGTTTTAATAAATTTGGTAATTTTTGGCGAAATAAAATTGTTAAAACAGTTTCGGTGAAATGTTTAGTGATCTTTTGTTGTTTTTAAATAAGTACATATTGCGCAATAATTTTGCCACAATTACCTTTTCTTTTTGTAAACAGAGTCGAGAAGCTCTATGGATAGTAAATATAAACCTACGTACATATATAAACCATATCTGCAACGCAATAAAAATAAGAGTCTTAAAATTTGGTGTGTATTACTTAAATTAAGATCGAACAAAATGTTGTCGGGATGGTGACGGCGCACACTGTGGCCACTGCGGCAATAAATCAATTTGGACCTGCTTTTCGATTTTGATGATTTTTGCACAGATGGTTAAAAACTATCTAAAGGTCATGTGTGAAAAATTTCATGCAAATATCTCCATTGGTTTTCTGTCCCGAGCAGCGCAAATTTGAAGTATGTGAACAAGTCTCAAATGTGATATTTTTCTATGTCATATTCAAAAGCCTGTTACTTATAAACTATACACCGAATGTACCTTATAAGTATTTTTTCAATTAAAATGGACATTAAGCATTATGTGTAAATTAAAAAAAAAAATTTTAAAAAATAAAAATAAAAATCTTTTGACAATATATTTTAAACCAAAAATAAAAACATTTATGATTTTCCGTTAGACTTTTAGTTGTGAGCGAAGCAGTGCGACACATGGAGTCCTATACCAAATTAAAGCTGAGAGTCTCAGCTAACAGACTAAAAAAAAAACCTGCCCAATTTGCCCGCCGCCGAAAAAACAATGAAAAACCAAAAAATTACAGTAAAAAATATGCGTTATTTCATTGCATGTGTACTATATAGAAAAAACTTAAATTTGAGTCCCGATTATAAAAACAAATGTACACAAAAGTATTTATCAAAGTAATATCGGTACATTGTTTACCTATACTAAACAACAAAAAATCGAAATGTAAACTTACTACACATTAAATAAAGAGCTTTACGTATAACTTAATCAATAACTTAACATTGATCACATTTTTTCTCTTAAAAATTAACTCCGTTATCCGTTATAAACATTCTTTTATATTATATCTGAGATTGGTATAGTGAGTGTTTATTAAGCAATTAAAGCCAATTTAAATAATAAGCAATGGAAAAGCTAAAAATATCTTTCAGCACGCTTTCGGAAATTGTTTTTCAATGTAAAAAAGATATTGATCTTATAACTGGTGTAGTTTTCGGAATTATAAAATAGTGTCCGAGAAAACTCAAGAAAAATTCAAACGGTTTTTGAAACAAACATTTATGCCTCAATTTTTAAAGTAGTTGAACAAGAGTCAGCGTACTTCATCAAGATTTTTTAATGACAACGAAGAATGGCTAACACATTCTTATACGTTGACTGATGAAGTAGTGGATGATACAGTGAATGGTAAACGTGGACGTCCAACGAAAACCTTTGGGGAGAGCAATGCCAGAACGAAATCTTCGGTTCAAAATTATATTATCCACAATTATTTGCAGTCAGTCAATAGACGCTGAGAAATTCCAAATATATTGTATAGACACGGCAAAATTGTACATTGATTTGTATGGAAAATTTTTTATATTGGATTGGTGGGTGTTACAGTAGGCGGATTTTCTTCATATTTTCAAAACAGCATTTAATAGATGTTATATGCATTTGCGAAAAATAAACATATTTCATATAAAGATATTGCATTTTCGAAATATCGTTTGTATGGGAGGTGGGCGTAAAAGTAGGCGGATAAAGTTCATATTTTCAGGAGGTCATACTACATTTATAAATATTAATGTTTTATGAAAATTGAGTTAATATATTTAAAATCATGAAAGTTATGCCACATTTTCTATTTAAGTTGTATGGGAGGTGGGCGTAAAAGTGGGCGTATTTTTGTAAAAAAAAATTGAAATTCTTAAAAAATTTAAAATAAATGTGTGCAAAATTTCATTAAGCTCCGCAACCTCCTTGATTTAAGACCATTAAATACACTACACGGCCACAGTGTGCGGCGCGCACTGGCACATTTTGAGAGAAGGCGGACAAAATTCAGTTCTTTTTATGTCATCGATTTATAAAAAAGAATACTTTGTATTAAAGTAGACACATGGGAACCTCAGAAGCCAAACATTTGGATTCATATTTCAGTTATTTCCCTACACACAGGGTGGTTCATAATGCGCTTTCTGATTATTCAGTTAAAATACAACATTTTCCAAAAAAAATTTAAGTTGTAAAAGCCTATAACTTTTTTGTATCAAATAAACTGCGATCAGTAAGCCAGCTTCTTGGGTTTAAGAGCTATAAATTTTTTTATCTCATACCTTCCGGTGAGGACCGTCGTCACTGGCTGTTTTTTTGGTACGTTTGGCAAGCACTTTCGATGTAAAGACATAATTTTCAAGCTGCGTTTCAAATAGTACTATTTTAAACGCTCCAAAAATGGCTAACAAATGAACTACTTTTGAAAAAGCAATCAAAAATATCCGAGTTAAATGGCAAGGTAGGCCGACCTGCGGAACCCATCGATCAATGTAGTGAAAGGTCTTTAAGACGAAAGCTACATAATATAAATGAAGAAATTTCTCCAGCAAAAATAAAGGAATCATTTTTGCGTCAACTTGCACCATCACAAAATAAAAGAAAAAAAAAAAAATGATGTAATAGAAAATATAATAAAAGCGAGCCCTAAGCGTGTGAAGAGAATATTAAAGAGCATTCCAACACCAACTGATGAAAAAACGTTTACCCCAGAAGCAGTTTTTGCGTTATTTCTGGATCTAAAACTTACAAAATATTAGTACATGGAACTGCGAAAACGGACGATTGAGAAGAAATGCAACATTTATCCAGAATATAGAGAAATGATTTCTGTTAAAAGAGACTGCTTACCTTTGGGAGATGGTTTCACTGTTACACCAAGCTCAGTGGAGGTAAGATTGCAAGATATATTGGATCACACTGCTGAGAGACTTTTGAAAGAGAAACGAAGGATATGATATTAGAAGAAGTATCTTAAATAAAAAACAAATAGATAGTCAACTTTCCTTAGAAGAATCCACTTTTAGAGAAGCCTATGAATTTGGTTTGTCTCTACTTCATGGTAGAATTCGCTTTATGGAACTTACTTAGATTTTAGTTCTCTTGGAGAAACAGTAAGAAGAAACGAAGAAAATAAGGCCAAGAGAGAAGAAAAAAAGAGAAAAGTGCAACAAAAGTATTTAGAAATAGGCTTAATAATTGATCACCCGAAGCAAGGAAACGGAAACACAAATGATGGAAACACTGTCAGAAACTATTTTCTGAACCTGAAGCGGCTGCATCCATAACAGAAGTGAATTGTGAACTAATAAAACGATTTAAATTTATATTTCAAGTTATATCATGCAATAGAAAAATAAATGCTAAAAAATTTGGCCAGTACGCCAATGAAATAGCAGAACTGCATAATAACTACTATTCTTGGAAAAATATGACGCCGACAGTTTATTAAATTTTCTACCACGGGGAAAGCAATATTCAAAACCTTATGTTGCCAATTGGATATATTTCTAAGGAAGCTCAAGAGAAGAGAAACAAATATAATAGGTACTTTCGTAAACACAACACAAAGAAAATATCAAGGTCTAGCGCCATTGTATTTCTTTTCAATACTTTGCTATGCACTTCAGATCCATATATGTATGTATGTTTTCTAT
Organism: Phasia obesa; assembly: GCA_949628195.1. Lineage (NCBI taxonomy): Eukaryota > Metazoa > Arthropoda > Insecta > Diptera > Tachinidae > Phasia > Phasia obesa. Next base: position 112,714,768 of record OX451215.1, on the reverse strand, counting down.
TCGCCAAAAATGGATATCGACCCCAAATGAATTAGATATTGAAGCTAAACAACTTCTTGAAGATGACCAACTGACGTATTTACAAGAAACTTTTACTGAAATAGTTTAATTCTATAACATAAATAAAAAATTATATATTAACAAAAAACTAAGACTTTCATTAATTTTCAACAACAATATGTATGAGAAACTTTAAAAGTTAGAAAAAAAATTTTGAGCCATTTAGTTAACATTCGAATATAGGATCTATGTAAAAATATTCTGATCAGTAATTAGAATTAATATTGAAGTTAATTCTGCTTATTTTTAACTTTACACTTGTTAGTGATTTATGACTATTAAACTTAACCTTGTCCTATATGGGTTTTAAGGATAAATATGGACCGATTGTCTTAACACTTTTGAGGTAGATTTATGTTTGTAATATACACTGTTTTATCAAATTTTAGGTTAGAGTTAAAACCAATGGAACCTTCATGAATTTATAATCCCTATTCCGTGAGGGCTATTATAGCGGTACAGAATTATTGCACGAAAAAAAACGGACTCGGGAAGACATGTGAATATATTTAATGTAAGTATATGCTAGCCCTTTGTCCCTAGTTATGAGGCATGATGCCAAACCGTCACTATTACTTTTTGGCGCTGGCAATAATGCTGACAAATACTTTAAATTTAATAACCCATTTTCAAGCCCTCTAAACTATACTTTTTTGTAAGTCGATTTAATATGTTAATATCTCAAGTTAAAGGCTAAAGTGCCATCTATTAAATAAAAAAAAACCGCGCTTATAAATACCAATTCTATCAAAAGTTATAGAATTATGGCCGCCTTCTCGCGAAATATCCCACTGTGCGGAACACAGAGGGACCAAAAGCCTTTTTTCGCGGCTTAATTAATATCTCCACAACTACAATAGTAGTAGGCTTATACAACTTTACATGGGTAGCTCTTAGAACAAACTGCATGTTTAAACAAAATCATGGTGGTATAATAAGGGGAAACAAGTAACCCTTTTACAAAAAAATTAATAATAGAACAAACTGCATGTCTAAATAAGGGGATATAAGGGAGAAATACAAAAAAAAAATAAATTTGGTTATATGTTCAGAACTACAACAGCGATGCATGAATGAGTAACTATTAGAGCTAACTACATGTTTTAACCAAAATCTTGGCGGTGTGAAAGTAGGGAAATTATTACCCCATACAAAAATATAAAGTTTTCTATATCCGCATAATTTTTCCACCGACTTTTATTAAACTTTTCGGCCGGTGAAGAAGTCAAATTTTTATGCTTGGCATAGCTTTCGACTAGTCCTTCTTAATTTAATTTGTGCAACAGGTAATGAAACTGGTTACTCTGTAGAGTCCCTTAAATATTTAGATTTTTTTAATTTTTTTGACTCGTTAGAATCATTATAGGAAATTTCTTTCAATCCAATTGATGTTTGCATCCATTTCTTATTTGTTTCAGTTAAAAAGCGTTCTTGACTTTTGTAAGCTTTATTCCACTTAGTCTTAAACTCAAAAACGAACTGTTTAAATGCATTATTGAAAACTTGAGAGTTGGCTTTGAATAAACCAGTGTGTGTCATTATTCCTGCCTTTAAATTTGTAGTTTTTTCATCAAATACTTCCCATTTAAAAAATGTGATATAAGCTTTGGCGACTTAAAAAACAACCCTTTAGTTTGTTCCTGCAAAAATTTAATTTATAGTACACTGAATTATGTATATAAAATAATACAACAGTATGTTTGATCACACTTGTAGTCATGCTTAGGAACGCTAATCATTATAGTACATACATATAAATAAACTCATCCAGGCGTGACTATGCATGACTAACTGTTAACAATGTACGACACTTGCACATCTCTAACAAAATACATAAGACAATGAAAACAACAACAATAAAAGTGTTAGTAGATCAGGGTAGCCAGATTTTTTTTCTCTCTCCCCTAAAAGCACAAAAAAATCCCCTAAAATCAAGCTTTTTTTAAAAAAAAATCCCCTAAAATAATTTTTCTTGATTACATAAATAAATTTTTTCTGTAATTTAAAAAAAAATTAAATCCAAATTAATTACTAAAAAAAATCTCCTAAATTAATCCCAATTTTAACAAAAACTCCCAAAAGTTTCAGTTTTCATAATAGTAAAGTATGTATTATAAATATACATATATCGCAGTTGATCAACAAGAGGGTATTAACTCAAAATTTAAAAAATTTCAGTAGAGGTAAACAACTGTTTGTGATTACACTTTAATATAATTTAAAAATCCGAACAATATCCGAACAGTAAGCAAACTCCATTTAATAATATATTTACACTGTTTTTTACTCAAATATTGTGCAATTATGGCCAAATAAAAATAATACCTTTTTGTTGATATAAAGGTACTCAAGACACTATCATGAAAATGTGTGTTTGAGATGAAAGAGTAATCAGAAGACGTTGAAATTTTTATAGTAGATGGATATTGATGTTGTTGGTTGATTTTTTGCAAAAAGTGAAAAATTAAAAATTTTTAGTTATTACCCTCTTGTTGATCAAGTGCGATATGTATGTGTATATAAATATATCCAGTGGTAAAAAGAAGGAGTATGAGGGCCTTCTATAAGGCCTCCTTACTCCTTCTTTTGGAGGCACAAGCCCTCTGTTTTTTTTTTCTAATTCTAATTTTTAAATTTTTTGTGGTTCGAACCGTCAACCTCCAGGCTAATAGACCACTGCCAATCAGTCTATCGAAGCATCTCAATTTCAAGCAGCAATGAAGTAGATAAAGGCAATTCAATGAACTTTTGTGTTTTATAAGTAAGAAATCTAAAAATAGAAAATTATATATTTGTCATACAAACTGAGTACATATTCCTACTTCCCTACCAAGAGAATCGAAATAGGAATGTGTACTGGATCTTTTAGAAGAAAAAGCCAAGGCCTTCTAAAAGGCATTCTTTGGAACGCACAAAAAAATGAGGATCGTATACGAGAGAAGTTCTAAGCATGCCTTGTAAAAGGCCTGAATACTACACTCATAACAAAAAAATTAGCTTTTTAATACGTTGTTTAAATAGTTTAGAAGAAACTAGCAGAAAGCCGATTGTTACATATTTTTTTTAATTTATTGGTTGCAAAAAAATAGGAATAGACCAATTAAGCGTATAATAAAACATAAAAAATCCCCCAAGAAACACCCTAAATATTTTTTTTAAAACCCGAATTTTTTCCCTTAATAAATGTTAACCCACAAATTGTCCCCTAAATGAAAAAAAAACCTATAAATCTAGGGGAAAGTCCCCAAATCTGGCAACCGTGTAGTATATGCCGCAAAGGGATTTTTGTTGTCAAACTCATCGCGTGAGGCTGTTACTACCCAGCAGGTAAAAGCATTTATTACGTACCTAACTAAATATGTATGTAATATATGTATGTACAAAGAAAGAAAAATAATTTATTCTCTTGGAATAGAGAAGATAATTTAATCGGATACAAAAATTGCACCCGTATTCCCAAACTTTCAGAATGAATGTACTGTTTCTTCATGTGACAATTGTTCTTTTTCCTATATTTTGTAAAAAAAGATATTATTTGCACTTTTTTATTTAAAACGCAGTTTATGTTTGATCGCGTTCTATTAAAGATCAAAAATGCAGCAATTAAAATTATATATGTACTTACATATGTATGTACGAAAATAAAAATTTATTATATTACCTGAAAATAGAAATATTATTTTTTAATTTTAATATTAAAATTATTTAGGCTTTTAATAATATAGAATGTTTTATTAAACAATTATTGTAATTTTTGACCTTTTGAATAATTTTATAATTAAGTTTTTATGCTCTAGGTCTTTTTTATAAAAATATTGTAATTTATTTTTATATTCGATATTTCGCTACACCATTGGGTAGCATCGTCAGGAAATAAAAATAATTTTATAATATTTAACTGAATGAAAATATTAAAATGTTTTACCTATTAGTTTTAATAACAAATAAAATAAGTAAAAATGTTTATACATTATTATAAGGCTTAGAAATAATGAATTCTAAAATTCGTTCGTAGGATACATTGAAATAATGCATTACTTTCCTAGTACATGCTCTGTGTTAAGAGTAATGGATACTGGAAGCAGAATGTTATACATTCCTTGTATTATCTACTCATTTCTTATCTATCGATTACTTTTTCCCACTAGGTAATTCGTGCATAACTTTTAAGGCGCACCGTTGCGCAGTCTAATTTTTTCCCAAATAACATTATTTTTTGTTGAGGATTTAAAATGAAATTTAAATATTTGCTCAACCCAGCCCAACTAACAACTTTATGTCCAATTATATTGAGAAAATCCATTTATTTTTTGTCTTTCTAATATAAACAATAAAAAGAAAAGCACTTCCACAAATAATTCAAATTCAAACTTAAACAAAACTTTTCAGTAAATACCCCAACTTGCTGGCTGCATGACGACATTTATTGTTTTTTTTTTTCAAAATTACTTGCGGTAAATAGTATTAACGTGTCACTACAAAAGCACTGTTACCTATTTGACATTAATTCGTCTGCCTACTGATGTAGAACTTTATGCTCTGTAAATTTTTTTATTAATCCTTGAAATGGCTCTTGGCCGCTTCGTGTGATGTCGTGGTTTTTAATATTTTGATAGATTTTAATTTTGTGAAACTTCAATTATTTTGGAAAATTTCTGATATTTTAGTAAACTTTAGTTAAATTTTAGTTTTCTATTGAAATTTAAATTTGTTGGTGTAATATACAATAATAATCCCTGTCTTCTGTAATCCAAATCCGAAAACTTTTATTCGATATTGAAATAATTCGAACTTTTTAGCTGTTCAGTATTCCACTTCTGAATATTTTGCTTTTCATTTTATGTTAAGTGAAAAATGTTTATGGTGTTAAAAAAGTATTATTAATAAAAATATGTTTTTTTTATTTTTAAACATATGGTTATTTTACAAACATATGGTATGTTTGTAAAATAAATCGAAATAATATTTATACACAGAATACCCAAATTTCGAATTTTTTGATTCCGAAATCTACACTTATCTTTCCACTCGGAGTGTAGAATAAGGACGAATATTTCGAGTTTATGTTGAAACTTCGATTTTTTCGTGAAATTTGAAATTCTTTTGCAATGTATAATATTTTTAATAAATTTTACTTTGTTTGATGAAATTTGAATTTGTTATTGATTTTGCAGCGTTAAGATTTCTATTTCTATTTTTAGATTTATTCGAAATTTTTTATCCTTGAGTTAATTGTAATTGTCGTGAAATCTCGTTCTTCTCCTCGACCTTTTGTTAATCATTGTGGTGAAGTTAATTTTTGTGGGCAAATATTAGGCAAGTGGTTTTTGTGAGTAACTTAAATTTGCCTTTTTCACCAAAATATTACAAAAAATAAAATTTATCAAATCTGGATCCAATAATTCGATTTAAGGATGTCCGTGTAAGTGTTGAAATGGATTTATGAAAAACCTTAATAAATTTGTGAAAATGGTTAGTAAAACAATCAGTGTTACTTTTAAAGGAGTTGTTGCGTTTGCGCGGCCGTCTTTCTTATAAAGCTTTATTGAAATTGATGAGCAAATATTGCGTCCGCTATTATTTTTTGTTTATTTATTTCAGTCTATGGATTCCAGATTCTCACAGACATTAAAACAGTAAATAATGGACATAATACGTAAATTTAGTTATTTAAATATAAAATTAGAACATTTAACAACATTAACATTAAAGAAAAATCAATATGCTTATAGAATTTATTAAATTCAGTACAAATTCTTAAAAACGGGTCAGATTTTGCATAATTTGCTCTGAATACTTTAATTGCCAATGGATAAAAATAGCGCGTAGAACGACATGGAATATTAAAAGAAATATTGCTTATCAAAAAATCTGAACAGACATTTCATTTTATTAAATTTAAAACTGTTTTTACATCGATTTAATGCTGTTACTATGAACTTTATATATTGGATCCCAAATTATTGAGCCGTATTTCAGAATGGGTCTGCTGAAGTGTATAGATGTTTTGTGATATAAGGGCCACTAAACTGCTTCGCCCAGTGTTTTATAAACCCAAGAACTGGTCGTGCTTTGTTAGTGTTCACGAAATATGCTGTATAAAATTTAATTTATCATCCACTAAAATACAAAGATCTGAAACTACATTCAGTTTGCCAAGTTCGTGACCGTTTCAAATAAAATTTCTAAATACAAGTTTTCTCGTATTCCTTTATATGGGTTTGGTTGGTTAAATAGATGATGCTTACAACTAAACACTACCCTAAGTAGATTAGATACAAGAGAGCTGATGACGGACGTGGCTGTCTAGAAAATGTGCTGGTGTCTAAAATTAAATTTTCCCAATTTTTCTTTAATATTATCACCTAATTTGTAATTTAATTAATTCTTTCTTAGAGAGCATAAAAACGAACTTAAGCTTGATTATAAATCTTATTGTATGTAATTTCTAAATAAATTTATTTTGGTTTCGTCGCACCACATTATATTACCCCACACAGTGGCTTAAAAACTTTTTGTTTTGGAAATAATTCGGTAACTCAAGAACCCCTAAAGAAATCTCAATGAATTATTTCGGGTGGATCTGCGGACGGTCGGCCCCCTATGATGAAGGGCATTGGGGGTATTCTACCAATGTTGGGTACCTCGGGCATTTTCCCTAGCTTTATAGTTACTGTTCAGTTCTACTTACTTCCCAGTTAGATAGAAGCTTATTCTTTCGTTAGCCTTAACATTGTAATGACCCAACATAAGCTGACTCTTAATTGTCCGTCAGCACATCAAGAGCCGTTTTTTTTAAGAGAAGTAACACTTAGGCAATTAATGCCTATATTAACTGTGTTACTTCCTTCGGAAAGGGATAGGAGTAGATAAGATAGATCGTTAGTGTGATAGTAAAGCTTCGCATCTGGCAACACTGCATTTGCACGTTATGATTATTTTTATTTTAGAGCAGTATTGAAGAGCCTCTGGTGTTACTTAGGTGAATTAGTTTGAAGCTAGCATAGCCAATTTATAATTATTTTACTTCGGCGGCGATTTAGTGCTATGTGGTAATACCGGCGAAGGAGGGCGCTGTGATATGCATTATTATAAAGAAAAATTAATACATATCAAAAAAATTGATGTTGCCACGGCTGAGTATTGAACTCGTGACCATTGCTTAGTAGTCAACGTGCTAACCACTTAAGCTACAGCCCCCCACCTTTGATTTAACACTGTCCTTTCAAGGCTTTTTCGATGTACATAGTGTTCTCCTCACCTTATAACATGTGCCCAGACACCAATTCGGTGGCCTTCAGCACCGCCAGCAACTCCGCCTAGAACACACTTTATTTATCTGGGAACCTATGAGACGTGCACCGGTGCCCACATTCATCTTTGAAACATCCTTAAAAATCGGGAAACCCAGGTTCCAATAAATCATCCCTGGTCGGCGTTACTACTAAGGGTACCCTGCCGAAATCAAGCTAAGTATCCATATCCCAGGGGTTAATGGAAACGGACTATTGAGCCAGCCTGATACCAACCCTGATACAAAGGTTAGCATTTTGCTAATTTAGATAGTCCTTGAAAGTATCTACAAAAAATACGCTAACATGTAACACAGACATGTCTTTTAGCTTGGGAGAAAATTCAGTTATACAAATTTTTTTTAAATTTTTGGTTAACCTTAAAATAATATTTTTATGTGATGGGCTTATTTACGATCGCATTGTTATTTTAAGATATTAGCTGTATTTTTTTAATAAAATTTAGAATAAAATTGTATTTTTGTCCTGATAGCTCATTTCACGCTACAAGTCTCTGAATTGGGAAAATGTAAAAACTACCACCGTTTTTTAGGGTTTTCTACACAATTTTTTTTTACATTTTATTTATTGACTCTTCAATATACACAGAGCCAAAAATGACCGGTCGTACGTAAGCCTCCCTTGCGAACTTCTTATGGAGACTGGGCAAGGAATGATACCGAAAAAGGCAATTTGTTTGTTGGACATTTGAAGAAGGTTTTCACCCTAAATGTATGTACTGATATAGCTGAGTTGTCATCAGTAGAGACTAGTGCCGTAGTACCCCCTAAGATTTGAATTTAGCGATATTGAAAGGGCAATAGCAGATTTAAACACCAAAAAAGCCCCTGGCGTTGATAAAACCAGTAACAAGATGTTATTTGAATTGCCCCGTATAGCTCGCAGAATCGTTCTTTTTATTTTTAATGCTATTTTACGTCTTGAGTACTTCCCCACAGAGTGAAAGGTATCCTTGGTTACCATGATTCCTAAACCAGGAAAAGACCACACAAAAATTTAATCATACAGACCTATAAGCCTTTTATCAAACATGTCAAAGTTGTTTGAGAGAATATTAATAACTAAGCTGAATCCAATTCTTAGCGCGAAAGGATGTATTCCGAACCATCAATTCGGCTTCAGAAAACAACATAGTACGATCCAACAAACACACAGATTAGTAAATGTAATTAAAACGACCTTTGAAGAAATAAAATACTGTTCTGCGCTTTTTATCGACGTTTCTCAAGCATTTGATAAGGTTTGGCGCGAAGGCCTAATATTTAAGCTAAAGCTGAACTTGCCCGAAAACTTGTATAAGCTCTTAAAAGATTATTTAACGAATCGCAAGTTTTTACTAAACGAAGGTGACTTTTTAAGCTCGCCACAGCTCATTGAAGCCGGAGTTCCCCAAGGTAGTATTTTGGGACCAATTTATGAAAGTGCCCAAGAAGCATCAAAACTTTTACAAGACCACATACTCAATTTGGAAAAATGGCTAGAAAAATAGAGAATAAAAGTGAATGAACAAAAATGTACTCACATAACTTTCATACTGCGTAGGGACTCATGCCCTCCTATTCGCATAAATAACCAAATGATACCACAGCTTTCACAGCGTTAAATACCTGGGTATACATCTTGACCGTCGCCTTACTTGGAAAACCCACATTGATTTCAAGTTAACACAAATGAAACTAAAAGCAGTACAACTAAATTGGCTTATTGGCAGAAACTCTACCCTGAGCTTAGATTGTAAACTTCTACTGTACAAGTCGATCCTCAAACCAATTTGGTGCTATGGGATTCAGTTATGGGGCACAGCCTCAGCTAGCAATGTAGAAAAAATTCAAAGGCACCAAAATAAGATACTACGTATGATTACATCTGCTCCCTGGTATATAAAATATTCGAACATCCACAAAGACCTCAGTTAAAAAAGTTCAGAGACCCATAAATCGGCAAAGAAGGACTAGCGTCAATTTTTTTATTTAACATTTTCTTATCATTTTTCAATTCTCTATCACCCTGAGTAATTGTTTTTTTGATTGATCAAGCTTCACTGCACTAGACTTAAGCCAAGATATTAGATATTTGTTTAACATTATATGAGCATATTATTTTATTGTCATCAGGTTATGTCGAATACAAAATTTTCGCCTACGAGAACTGATTTAAATTTAGTTGAAAAGTTTTACTTAAAAAACATACATACATATATTTCAAGGCACATTTATAAGGTAACCTCACTACGAAGGGAAATATTCAGGCGAAAAATTTAAAATTTTTTTAATATCGAGTTTGATAGTTCAATTTCTATTTAAGGGGAAAATTGTAAGTTTAAGTGTTAAAATCAATATAAAAAATTTGATTATATTGGCCTTAACATTTCCCCTCAGTAGTGAGGCTACCTAATTAATATGCAAGTTAAATAAAAGATTGAATAAAATTCAGCAATTAGTTCGCAATGCATTGAGTAATATAAAAAACTGTTTTTTTTAATTATTACAAATTTTTAAGTGCGCGAACAGGGTTTTATATAAGGTTTGACATTTTCAGATAAGCAAATTTAAACCGCTGTTGTAACAGTTTCACCTGTATTATTATGCCATGGGTGGTAGCACGGTGTAGTTAATTATTTTTTGCTTTACTTTGTTATGTGGCAACAAGCTGTCAAAAATTCGTTTATTTTTTTTAAACTTGAAAAAAAAGGATATAAAATTTTGATAATTAAAAAAAATATTTCAAGATTAAAATATTACCAAAAAAAGTAAGGAAGAAGGATTTTTAGTTGTTGGATGTGTCGTCGTCGCCCGCTTTTGTTGTATTTTGTGTCTATTGTATTGTTATTTCGTCGAAACAGATATTTATCGCACGAATTTTCCTGGTTCAGCATGCCAAAACGAAATTGTAAATTTACAAAAGAACTTGAAAATGACTATCCGTTTCTCAAAAAGCGCTGCGGCGATAACCATAGAGTGAAATGACAACAGTGTTTATCAAAATTTTCAATAGCAACCTGTGGAAGAGCGGACTTTAAGGAACATCTAAAGCGCTCGAAACACAAGGCCAGATTAAGTATCATTGCAAGCTCATCGACCATACCATGGTTTTTCAAGAATGCCGAATATCCAGAAAATAAACTTTCCATTGCTTCTAAAGAAGCTACTTTTGCATTCCATACAGCAATGCCCGATATAAGTTTTAAAACGTCTGATTGCTCCTCGAAATTAATATCATACCTGTTTGAGCCCATATTCGGGTCTGCGCGGACCAAGTGTGAAGCGATCATCACGGGAGTGATCGCACCGATGACAGGAGATGAACTACACAACGAGCTAAAATAATGTAATTTTTTGAGCATTTCCACAGATACATCAAACAGCCATGATGTTAAATTGGTACCGGCAGTTGTTAGGTACTTTGCACCCGAGAGAGAAACGCCGGAGAAACGTAATCAAAAAACACGAAATAGAAAAAAGGTGGCTGCTTTCTGTTGTGTTAACTGTAATACGAATTTCGGAAGGTCTCGGCGTTGGTTGCAGCGCACATATCGTTCACAATACAATTCAACGTGCAGATGGTCTTCCATAAATATCGAAAACTTAATGAGTCGTTTTCACGCTTTTTATGAGCGCTGTATTTCGTATTTAGATTTGTGGGAAAAGAGATTCGACGGAGCTGAAGATTTTTAGGTGCCAAATTTAAAAAAAAATGTGGAGTTTGCTGTGTGTCTACCCGGTACTTCATCGCCAGTGGAAAGAATTTTTTCACAAATGAAAAAAAGTGGTCCCACGATCGGAGGAGGATGGAAGAATGAGTTTTGAAAGCCTTGCTTACGTGCAAACTCAACTTGAACATGACATGCAGTAAATTTTATGATAAAATTAAGCACGACAAAAAGATTCTGATGAGAGTGCACTCTAGTGAAAAATATAAAGCAAGAGAGGGCGAATATATATATATATATGTATATATATATATATATATATATATATATATATATATATATATATATATATATATATATATATATATATATATTCATATATATAGAGAGAGAGAGAAAGATTCGATTTTTGTTTGTTTTTAGGTTGGTAGGGTTTTCCTTCTTTAATGTTAAGAGTAAAAAATAAATTAAATGCTAAACAAACATGTAACGTGTCGTCAGCATAAATGGTGGGAAAATATAAATTTAAAAATGAATTAAAATAATAATTTCTTGTAAAATTTCATTCTTTGTTTGTTTTTATTTGTTTTGTATTTCAGTGGAGCTTAATATCTGATTTCATTTTTTCATTTTTTTTAAATGAAAGTTTACCGTTAAATTGTAATCAATGTTATCATTACCCTGATATTTTTGAAAAAGTGACTAATGCCACTTACAAAATTAATGGCTCCTTTTACAAAAGCAATAACGATGATGACGAAAAACCCAGTTTGGTTGAACCGTTAGCGGTTTTATTCCTTAGAATCCAAAATACTACCAAAAAATACAAGTTTACTAAAGGAGTAGAAATCACGTTTTTTTCGCACAATTATATGTAAAAAAAAATCACAAATGTTGTTTTTGCTTTAAATGTAATTGTTCGAAAGAAAGTGTTCGTGTGACACTGTGAAATAGGCAGTTAGATCCTCATACCCTGTTCAGACATAACACTTAATTGCGAAATTAGATAATTTACGCAATTAAGGGCTTAATTAAGCTCAATTTACAATACTAGAACTCAATTACTAAATTAAGCAATTAGTACGTAATTGCGTTACTAATTGAATAAAATACGAAATGCAAACCTGCTCTCTGTCTATTGTGAATTATTTTCAGTGAGAAAAATTGAGTTCACTGCATAATACAATATCTTTACTGGAACATGTATTTTTGGGGTTTTCTTTTATAGAGTATTTTTGGCTGCTTTAAAATTAGGAAAAAGGTTTCCTGATGATCTGGCCTGAGCAACCAGTGAAATACGTATAGGGACTAGCTCTTTTCCCCCAACAAATAAATTGCATTTTTATTATAAAACGTTATGGGTAATTAGCATAATATTAAATAATTAAAAATTAAAACGCTAATTCAGGGTTTTTACTTTTAAATTCTTTTAATTGTTTCATATAAAATCCCAAAATTTTTTAGAGAGTAAGTTTTTTCTTCTATACCCTTCACCACTGTGATTTTTTTTTATACAAACATGTACAGTAGGTTGGAACGAAAATTTTTTTTCAATTTCAATATGAAATAGTGATAAAAAGGTTACATTTGCTATTGCTAAGTCAATTGTAAAGTTTGAACACGAATGAAGTAGGTAAGAGGTGCCGCAAAGCCAAATGCCGCAAAATTCAATGCAAAATTCAAAGCGTTTTTGGTGATAGATTCTTATAATCATGTTTTTTCATCTATTCGTACATTTTTTATTGTTTCATTATAAATGTCTTAATAAGTTCTTTTTATTCTGTTTTTTTTTTAAGTCGAAATTTGTGCGATTATGATTAGAGTTTTTAGAAAGTCCCAAGATCTTTAAGTAATATATCTGATTTGTTCTTTATTTTATTATTTATATTGATTCAAGAAAAAGATCGTTCAAAGATAGCTGTTGCTATTACCATTAATAAAACTGCATAAACTCTTTTAAACAAAATAAAGTCTTAAAACCCTCGAAACTATTTGAATTCACAACGATTCTCCAAAATATGAAAACAAATTTGTTCATCTAATAAATTTGAAGGAATTTCGTTAATTGGAAGTAACTTTTGCAGGTTCTAAAACCTCTACAAATAAAAAAAAAATCATTGTAAAAATCAAACCTTTTTTTTATAAACTGTTACACAACCTAATATAAACTTAAAACAATAATTTCTTCATCGGATAATTTATGGGTAGAAATAAGTGCTTTAGATACTTAGACGCTTAAATAAATGTACTTAGGATCTTTAAGATATGTACAATTCTTTATATCCCTTTTGTTTAATTTTTCAATACGAATATATTAATTTTTTATAGACTAAAATTTTATAAATTAGTTTATAAAATTTTTTATAAACTAAAAATAAAATATCACATTTTTATAAATCTTGTTTTTTTATTTAAAAAATCTTTCTATCTTTTTGACATCTTAAAAAACTTCAAAAATGAGATAAATCTTCACAAATGGTATCACTGGGTGAGTTAGTGCGCAGACAGCCTGCAGATAAGAGGGTATATTTTACGTAGAGCACTTCGCCCTAAAACATTTCTAACTTAGTTTCAGCTAATACTGTGAAGTCACAACTGGTGTAGGTAGAGATTTTGCGATGGGTGATTCATCCTTCAAAATTCTACATAGGATTGGGAATTCATAGTAGTAGCTAAGCGAATATAAAAGTATACGACTGGGGTGTGCAAGGATATTTAACACGGAGCTATTAGCCCTGAAATATCCAGTACGCCCACAACCGATACTGGGAGAAACCGGAGCAGCTTGTAGCTGAGTTCTAGTGTTATTAACCTGCACAGCTTTCACTGATTTGAATATTCCCTTCGTCCACAAACTATTAATCCGTGGTACTTAGCTAAAAGGTACCTTGCACACGTTTGCATAGCACGAATTTCGGTAGAGCAACCTGCCGATTATTTAATTTAGAGTAAATAAAGGCAGAAGATTTATAACGTTAAATCCAAGTCTTTTCCCTGACCGATAGCTGCTACATTTGACGATGTTGGCTTAAAAATTACATGGTGAGGATGGGACGATTTATACTCTAATTTTGAAGAAATTTTTACTGTTAAAGCAACCTTCAACAGCTCTTAAAAAATGATAACAATGGGTTGTTAATAATTAAATTTGTCTGTCATTCTTTGGCGTTGTGTTCTTTTTACGCTTGTCTGCAACTTCCATCATCGGTTGAAACTTTGAAAAGGAGGTGCAACCAATTTGATAATATTTTAAGTCTATTAGAAATAAAAGCAAAAAATGTGTACCAACGGTTTTGGTAATCCTAGATGTACCTAAGTCTTCCGAAATATATTTTAGGAATTATTAACAACATAAATAAAATATTTCAAAGCGAGAGTACAGAAATTCAAAATTTATGTAATGAAATGTAAAAATTTTTGAAAATTGTAATGAGCAACTTTTTAAAACTAGTTAAACTAGTTTGCTTAAAACTGAAAACTTGATTATAAAATAAAAGCAATTTTTTAGATTTTGAAGACATTTATTTAGGAAAAATATGATTGATATCTATACATATACTAAAACTGTGAAAGGTACATTTCTGTACATGAAATATCTTTTGAAAATTTTGTTGCTGGTGCAGATAGTAATCAAAATGGGCTGCAAAACCGCAATTTTGGAATTTTTGTCTGTCTGTCTGTGTTCGCCTCACGTAAGAACTACTGGATGAAGTTAAATAAAATTTTATGAGAAGCTACCTTAGTATATCGGTTCAAATATAGAGAAAAAGTACTTGAACTATGCAAATTTACCAATTTAAAGGTACTGCAAACTTGACAGCAACATTTATTTTTGAAATTTTAGAATTTTATATAAAGCTTTTGTTCCCGAGAACCTCACACCTAGTTATTAATAAATGTGTTAATTTTTATATAGATCTACGTGATCAGTTATTATCAAGACTTGAAAATAAAAGAAAATAAACTCAAAGTTCTAGGCCAAATTAATCTATTTAATATTATTAATGAAGAAAAAAGTTGGTTTTCTGATATTATAAAAAAAAACTCAATCCAGGCAATTAAAATTATTAGACCTAAACAATTTATACTGATAAAAACAAAAAATATGAGAGTTGCAAATGAGGGATTCTAGTCTTTAGTTTCCCATTTTGACTTAATTACAAAAATCATTGTTTTCCACATTCTTCAGCAAATGTGGAAAGACTATTTAGGTAAA
The DNA here is from genome assembly GCA_949628195.1 of Phasia obesa. Taxonomy (NCBI): domain Eukaryota; kingdom Metazoa; phylum Arthropoda; class Insecta; order Diptera; family Tachinidae; genus Phasia; species Phasia obesa. The sequence goes on along the minus strand of OX451215.1, from coordinate 112,699,530 downwards.
TACAAATAAGACTAAAGTAAAAAATCTCTGTATTTAAAAAAAAATCTGATTTGTTACTAATATTTGTTAATTTAAGAGTTTTTTGATATTTTTTGCCTTTAATAAAAAATGTCTTAATCGTAAAAAAGCGTTTGACGTTTTTAATACGATTTTGATTTTTTGATTTTCCCAAAAATATGACGATATTAACTTTAAAAAATCTGGCAGCTATGCCCTGGACACCGTTGAGCTATCCCAGCAACCAGCGAATACGTGTCTTTTAGGGTTGTAAATTTAACTAATTTTATGGGTTGTTTTTCTTAAAATGTTTTACTACTGTTATAACTAAATTTTTGTTAATTTAACAGAATTTAATTACATTATTTTTTACAAATTTTTTTCAAGTTGTATTGAAATATGTTTTTAACAAAAGAAATTCTGTTAATTTGAATAAAATTAGTTTATATAAATAAATCTTATATAGATTTGAGTAAAAGTTGATTGGACTATTTTTGCAGTTACGTTTCTACCACCAAATTAAAATTTTAAAAAATTGCGTGTCGCTATAGCTCTCAACAGCAGAAATGAATAAAAAAATAAATTTAAAATTTAAAGGGTGTCCCCATAGGTGACATAATTTGACCTATTTGGGTCTATCTTTTGAACCGTTATAGACAAAAGCTTGAAAATTTGACAGAATGTCGATTACTATGACCGCTATAATAAAATGTATAAATATTCAAAATTTTAAATTAAAGGGTGCTCCAATAGTTCATTTAATTTGATGTATATGGCCATACTTTTGAGCAGTTGTACACAGACCGCTGAAATTTACAAAGAACCTGTAGTGCTAAGTAAGCTATAACAAAAAGTATAGTTAATGTAATTCTATGTGAGTAACCAAACTTTTTAACTGTTAGAGACAGACAGCTGAAATTTACAAGGAACCTATATTGAAAAGTCCACTATAGCAAGTATACAATTTGAATTTAGAAATTAAAGGGTGTCCCCATAAATTATGTAATTTGATTTATATGGCCGTATCTTTTGAACCGTTAAACACAAACACTTGCAAATTAGGCAGAATGTCCACTACTATCTCTGGTATGATAACAAGTATAAATAATTGGAATTATAATGTAAAGGGTGTCCCAATAGTTCATGTAGTTTGATATATATGGCTAAACTTTTTAACCGTTATAGACAGATAGTTGAAATTTACAAAGAATCTTTCTGGCCAAGTCCCGTATAACAACAGGTCTTTAATTTAACATTGTAAATTAAAGGGTGTCCGAATATGTGATGTTATTTGATCTGTGTGCCCCTATCTGTGAAACCATAGACAGAAGCTTGAATGGTGCCCCTATAAAAGACGGATGCTGATGAAAAGAGGAGAGGCTTGACATTCAAATAGTGTTCATTTTTCCCTCTAAGTTTGGCGCATCTTTTATTTGATTCAAATCTAATTCTTACAGATTACTTCTTACATTTTTAGTTTAGAATTTGTGCCCTTCTATCTGTTTTGAAGTCGGTTTTTTTTTGCAAGAATTATGTTGTTGTTAATATTACACATGAAATTTGGATCAGTACTTGTGACTATTTCCTGCTGTGCGTTAAGAGATTTGAGTTAAAAGAAGAGATCGGTATTATATTATTAGAACGAAATATTATTAGCTGGTGGGTTTAAAATAACTAAAAAGACTGGAGAAATAAATAGATTTTTAGGCGAAAAAATTATCTGTTATCCAAAAAGTAGCCAAATTATCTAATTGCCCTCGTACATATGTCTATAACAAATGCAATTTTCTGTAAACTGTACTGTTTATCTGTATCCGTCTAAAACAAATGCAATTTTCTGTAAACTGTACTGTTTATCTGTATCCATTCCACTCACACTTCCTAAGTAATCTTTAACATATTTTGCACATTAATTTTAACATTTAACATGAATAGACACGACGTACTTATATAGGGTATCGTTCTTTTTATCGTCCTACAAAAATTTGACGGTAACAATCTTCGCAAAAAACATCAAGACTTTCAGACAATTCCATTGAAAATAAGAATTGAGCATCAAAAAAACATGTTTTTTGATGCTGCCTCGCTGTTGGTTAAAATCATTTCAGCATAACTTTTCTATAAAACTTTTCTATGCCATTGTTGCAATTCAGTAAAGACTCGTTTGTATTCGAAACATAACAAAAAATCATGCCATCCAAATACTGATCGCAAATCGACTTGCTTTTTTTATATTCAAATTCTCAAAAGAAAACTCAACATAAAAGACAAAATAAAAGAGGCAAAAAAGTTCTAAGGTCATCTAACGGGTTTAGGTTGAATATTGACAGAAACATTTATTTAAGTACGAACTGTTTTTCAAAGGCTAGTGAGTTAGTGTATGTGTGGATTTATCTATGTATCTAGTACCTTTGTTTTCTTTGATAATGCTGAATGGTTGCTTTTTTCACATCGTTTTACATCCTTACAATTTCCACTGTTTTTGTTGTTTTTATTTTATTTCATTTTACTTTATTTTTTTCACTTTTCTCACCACTAATATGGATTACGATTTAGACATATTTTATGGAATTTGTATTTTTCGAGAATAGAAATTATTTCAATTATAAAACGAGTTTTAATAGGTAAACAACAGAATTATTTATTCTGCATTAACGCATGTTATTTGACAGCTGGCACTTACATATACTTCGATCTTCGTTATATGGATATTACCACCTTTTATTTTAGTTTCAATATTGGGAATGGTGACATTTTTACAGTTTATTTTTTTTAATTAAAGTTCTTTCTACATTACAGATTTTATTTGAGTTAAGTTTTAATGGGATGGGCGTAAACATGTGTCATTCGATTTAAATTGATTTCGTGGGGTCTAAAAAAAACTTTCTTCGATTAAATTATGAGGTTGCGCCTTAGTTTCTGAAGGTGAAAAGGAGATTCCTTCATTCGGAACTTAACCTTTACTAGGTAATTTTTAAACTTAATGTATATTTTTTATTGCTTGTAACACAGCTTTATGACATTATATGACAATTGATAATCAGATGTCATATATTGTCAAATGTCATATATTATTTAATGTTACAATACAATTAAAAATTATATTTTAACTTTATTCACCGAGCATAGGAACGAAGTCCTATACACATTATAATGAAACACCCACAGTCTTTGCTAAGATTTAAACCCACAACCCCCAGACTGATATACTCGTACTAGCACACTACCTACTAGCCTGCCAGGGCACCCTCATGAGTTGATGAGTTATGTTTCCCCAACTGAAAAAATATCTTTATGGATATTTAAAATAAAAATAAGAAAAAAATTTTTTAATGCAAAATTAGAAAACTTTTTAATTTTAAAAATTAATAAAACTCAAAAACGGGAAAATATAGTCTGGCTTTATTCCTCGAATTCACCAAATCAAATATTCTAAAATAATTTAGACTTCTAGCTTGCCTGCTCTAATAGTCACGATTTGAAATCCTTATATCGAACAAAATACATTGCTTGTGACGTCACACAAATAATCTAGACAGATATTACTTTTTTAGATTACTTTGGCACAGAAGAGTTATTGAGTGCCCCTAGATCAATAAAACTTGGCAAAAAATGTTTTATAGTCATAGGCTGGACCAAGAAGAAAAAAGTTCCTTTGGAAGAACTAATCCTACCTTTGAAAAGGTAAATGTTTTTTAAGTTTTCTCATACTTTTATTAAATATTATTTGCAAAAATAATGTTATTATTAGAAGAAATGGATTACACACGCCTTACTGTGTAGTGGGAAGGATACCTCCAATACGCAACCCCCACTCCCAAAACGTCCATGTAAATTTTTATTTTATTTTTTTTTTTTTGTTAATTTCGTCCCAATGCCTGACCAATTAAATACTATAAAGTAATAAATTATATTTTTGTAATTTATTACTTTATAGTATTTAATTTATCTAAAAATAATTTATTTATTCATAACTAGCGTTGCCCGCCACTTCGTCAATTTTGCTTTGAAAGTAATCCTCATAAAAATTTAAGATTTTCATTTTCATAGTGCTTCAGTTATGGCTTATGTATTTACTTTATATAAAGAAACCCATCCCCGGGTAATTACTTATATAAAATTATAAAATGTATATAAAATATATATAATTATTGTAGAGTACTGTAAATAGTGTTTTAAATTTCCCGCTGACAAAAATAAAAGTTGCTGTCAAGTTGAATCGCTAAAATTGCGTACTTTGACTAATCTCATTGGAAATGGGATAGTTTTACAGGGAAAAGTATCCTATATTTTAGCCAAGATACTAAGGCACCTCTCCATAAAATTTTATTAAAATTCATTTAGTAGTTATTGACCAACAAAAAGGTTTCTTAATCGTACTGGTAATATACCTACACCCTAAAAAGTTTAACATTAACTGCTTGTAGTTTTTTAAAGAAGTTTTCAGTTAAGTTAAAAATAAATGATAATATGGTTTTTTAGGAAGAAATTTTTTATTTAACTATTAATGACTGTTGTAAAAAAAAAGAAACGAAAATAAAATACTGATTGTCGATGTAGTCGAAATAAACAGTTGATTATTTTATTTTTTTTTGTAAAACTGAAATACTCAATTAAAACAAGTAAAATAGTTATATTCGGCCGTGCCGAGTCTTCTATACACTTAACCACGGTGATTTTATTTATACAGCCATGTACAGCATTATCCATATTGTTGACTCTTTACATAAATTAAAATAAGTCTAAAGAGAAAAAACTGATTACTCATACTTTAAAGAAATAGAATACAGCGGCGACGCAGCTAAATGAAAACAAATTCCGTTGGCTACAGTTGTCGCCGTGTTGCCGGCTACCCTACCTATCTACCCTACCAACCTAAAAACAAACAAAAGTCGTCCCTCGCAGGGGGTTATTGACCCCCCGAGATCTGTATGCACTCCTTACGATCTACCTGTTGCGGTCTAATATTTCTTTGACAAAAAAAGCAAAAAAGAATCATTAAGCCGAAAAAAAAGTAAAAAAAGTGAAAAAATGTAGGTGGGCGTGGTTTTTGGCCCGCAGTCTCCAAAGCAATGATCCGATGTTGCTGAATTGCAATCCTAAAATTTTCGGAACTATGCCTGACAAATTGGTGTGCTTAAATTTTTTGTATCTCTTCTGGTGCCTTGGCAAATGACATTTCAACCCGAACACGGAAAGACGGACAGACGGACATCGCTTAATCAACTTCTCTATGTATAAGGATCCAGAATATACATACTTTATGGGGTCGGAAATGAAAATTGTAGAAATTACAAACTTATATATACCCTTTCCACCTGTGGTGAAGGGTATAAACAAAGTTAGTCAATAGCAACATTTTATTTTACAAAAGCTTTAAAAACTAAAATTATAAAACAGACATTTTTGAAAAAAATGTAATTTTGTTAAATATTTTATTATATTCCGTACAAAAAAAATTGAAGAACATCAACCTAGTGATTGGCAAGTACTTAAAATTTGTATAAAGTTGCAAATAATAATCCTGAAATCCGTTGGCTGAGATGCAAATCTTTGAAATAGAGCGAGAACAAGAAGAAAAACGTATTTGTGTATTATTTTTTAATGTATTAAATATGTATCAAAATAAATAATCAGTAGTTTTGACTAAACAAACTGTTGTTTTTACTGTTTTAGTAGGTTAATTTTAGGGCATTAGAATAAATGAAAAAAGCAGTAAATTTTGTTGTTGTAATATATTAAATTTTTTTAATTAAAATAAATGAAAAACATTAATTTTCCCCCAACAAATAAATTGCATTTTTATTATAAAACGTTATGGGTAATTAGCATAATATTAAATAATTAATATTTAAATTCCCAAAAATTTTATTAATATTAATTTTTAATGTTTTTTAGCATATTTTTTTGTGGGTTAAAATAAATGAAAAAAAGTAGTACGTTTTACTGTTCTGGTAAGTTATTTCTTTGTGTGTTAGAATAAACGAAAAATTATTTTTTTTTACATATTTCACCAGTTAAAAAATCGACATTCAAAAACATTTGAGAATTACATCCAAATTATATGAAATGTTAGTGGGACGTTTTTTAATGAAAAAGCATTTATTAAAAGTGATTTTTCATTCAAATTTACTTACATAATATTTTAAGTGTATGCAATATCAGGAAAAATAGAAAAAAAGTGAAATTTCCAAAAAATCGCAAAATAAGCAAACAATATTTCTACAGTCTAAACGTAGAGATCTCAAATTTTATAGTGATTTATAACATTTTTAGGATCACTTTAAAAAACCTTTTTGTACTGAAATTGTAGTAAACAAATTTTGGTTGTGAATAAAATGTTAATTTATTCTTTTATCGGAAGGCGAGTCATGCGACAAGCAAATTCATTTGTGTGCATAGATACGGAAACACTCCCTGTAACTACTTAACTGATAGATTAGTCTTAGAATGCAAATGTTAAACTTAGGTTAGCACCAGTCTTTTGAGATTGTAATGGAATTAAAACAAAAAAGAAAAGATCTTTCCTGGTAGCCCATCTAAACTGTCGATAGAAGGGTTGGATAATTAAAAATATCTTCTGCGTCTGAACACAATAAATTTAATTTTAACTGGTTCTAGAAATGGTCTTTGGGTTAAAATATATTTTAAGGTTTTGCATTTTCGATAGATTCGTCACTATTTTCATTTCTTTTACTTTATTAACTATGTGTTCCGATACGTTTTAAGTAGAATTTTCTCTACAGGCAACTAAAATATACTGACAGGACTTATTTCTAGGCTATATTAAATTCCGACCTTAATTTAAGTATTTGAATTATTTATTTGAAAGTTTAAGGAATTGTGTAATTACAAATGAGACGAAGTTTTTTTATCTTGACATTCCAAACCATCTAAAATGTAAAGCTAGGAAAGCTTTTAAATTGTACCAAATAAGCCATTAGTGTACCATTGTAGTTTTCAGGTTTGAAGTGTACCAAAAAGTACAATTGTACCAACTTTACCAACCCTGGTATAAGTCATTCAAGTTCGAATAATATTTTTTTCAAATCGAAATACGCAGTTACGACCATGATTTTCAAATGTTCCGTACTTAAATTTTCCACCACAAATAATATTTTTCGTAAGTGAATGCTTGAACTGTTTGTTTGGACCTCTAATAATGGGGACAAACTAAAATTGTACTTTTTATTACGACAGCATTTACATTTACATTTACAATTAATTAAATAATTTTTGTCTTTAAATCTTATAGAGTAATATTTTTTTATTTTATTGATAGTTTTTTATGTTTATTGTTTCAATTTCATTAAAATTACGCCTCAAATAATGCAGAACACAAAAATTTTTTGTCCATCGTCATTTTATAACCATTAATTTTCATGTTTTAATATTTAAAACATGTAAAATATTTTTTTTATTTGAATTTACTTTTTTTCTTTGTAGTAGTAAGATTCATAGATATTTGATATTGTAATGGTTTTTTGTTTTCTTGACTACAACTTATTTAATGTACTTTATTTCTATAATACAGTTTTTGCAGGTCCAAACGTATTGAAATTTGCTTAATTTCGATATATTTGGATCTGCGACACCTCTTACCCTACTCCAATCGTTCAAACTTTCCAATTGATTTAACAATAGCAAATGACAATATTGAAATTGAAAAAAATATTTATTCGTTCCACTCTATTGTACAGTCTTGTTTATTGTTTCCAATCTTTCAGAGAAAACAGAAATTCCATGCAGACCTACCAACTTTAAGGTCATAACCAAGCTTGTATTCGTGTTTCTATAGCTCTTTTTACTATGGTGTCGTAAAATGTATGCTTTACATTTTTTAATGTCATTGCTATTTTTTGTTTTGAAACCGGAAGATATTAATAAATACCAAATTTTAAATTTTGGCATTTATTTTAAAATTTCGTAACAAAGAAAAATTTCCTTAAATTCATACATTTCGCCAAAAATTGAAATCTCAGAAAAAAATGCTAAAAATTAAATTAAGGAAGACCAAAAAATGTTAGTTTCGTTTAAAATTTATTTTTTTACCAACATTTTCAAAATTTCCAAAAATTAAAAAAAAAAATTTACTCTCTGCTCTGTAGTCCGAGTCCGAAAAATTTTATTCAATTGTGGAATATTTCGAATCTTTAGCTGCTCTTCTATTCCATTTAATTGTAGGTTGGGGAAAAAGAAATCCATTATTTTTGTGTGAAATTCATGACTGTATTTAACATGTTTAGTTCAAATAATCACGATTTTGTTGTATAATTTGTTGACATTTAAAAGTAGATTTCACAATGCCTGTCTGATAGAAGTCTTGGTACCTTATTGGCGAAAAACTCTAATAATCGCGAGAATAAGGTGGTAATTACTTGGTGCCCGGTCCGGACTATATGGTGGATGCATTAAAACTTCCCAATTAAGTTATCTGATTTTCTGGCGAATCCTATAAAGTGTGTGCCCAATTCGAGCTGTTGGCCATTTCGGGTCGTTTCTGGTCAATCTCTAGCTTCAAACGGTCCAGTTGTTGACAGTAAAGATCTGAATTTTCTCTTTGTTACTTCTATTTTTAATACCTAACTTACAACTGAATGGACCATGATTTCATTGATTCAAGGTGAAAAATCTCTATTTAAATGCAGTGCCAAAAAGCCTTTTGTACTGTATTTCAATGTCCTTATCAGACCTCTTTAAACATGACTTGTTGACATAATATCGACAGCTAAACGCCTTCCGAAGCGATAATGGTTCGTGTTATATCAATGCTACAAGATGTCAGAGTGAATGCTATATTAAGCAAAGCGATTTTTTTGTTTATAATAATTTTCAGTGTTTTGCGGTGGATTCAGACGAAAAATTTTACATGTTAATTAATACTTTTAATGCATTAAAAAAAAAAAAATAAATACATCAATAAATTATTTCATATTACTTTTTTACAAACAAAATTTTAATTTCAAAATGTCAAAACCATATTAAAAATACATATATGTACATATTCATATGTACACAAAAAAAGTTATTAAAGCATAATGAAAAATAAACAAGCAAAAGTGTAGAAGCTACATCGTGCTACAACGCACTAAAAACCATTACACAACCTGCTTTGTAGCATGAACTTGCATCAAGCTTCGCTCTCACTCTTACATGTTACGCGTGTTGTAGCGTGGTATTATAGTTTCGCTTGTAGCGCGCACTCTGACATCAGCCTTATTATTGAATATACATATTTTTAAACGTAATTACAAAAGTTAAAGAAAACAGTAATTTACGACACAAACTTTATACCGATAGCATATAAAAGATAATATAATTTATTAGCCGTGGCTATAAAATCAGCTGACGTTTTCTTATAGCTCTTGCGAAGCGTAGTAATGTAGAGAGTAAACTAACTTCTCGCTGAAGGACAATGGCTAATGACTTCAAATGGTGTTAGAAATGCAATACTATCTTTTGTACCATTTAAAGCGGCTGGAATGGGTGGAATTGTCTCTGCCCTATTACAGTAGGGTATAAAAAAACTAATGTAGTTTTTCATCCCAAATCGGGTAAAAGGGACTATACGGAAACCAATTCCTTCAGGCTAGTAAGCCTGACATCCTTTTTATTGAAGACAATGGAGAGGGTGTTGGCCGAGTTTCTGGAGAACCATACGCTGACGGATAGGCTTTTGAGTAGATACCAATATGCTAGAGCAGGTAGATCTACTGATAACGCTCTGCACGAACTTGTAAGTATTTTTAAGAGTTCTTAATGGTGGCGTCGCTTTATCCGTGTTTGTGGATATTTAGCGTGCCTTTGATAAAATCTCTTTCTCGTAGTTGCCAAATGCTTTTGCTGGTTGAATCCATTGTTATGAAATTGATCAATGCTATGCTTAAGTCCAGAGCTATAAATCTCTAAAATGAGCATTCCAGAATCCGGAGGAATCAAAAAGGAGTTTATGTGTGTTGGTGTAATGATTTATGCATCTCCATAAATCATTACACTAACACGCATAAGCTCCTTTGTAAAAATATGTGTTACAGTGAGCAAAATAAACATGTTGAGTGAATCAGCACAAAGTCTGCTTCGTTTAGTTTTTTCAAACTAAAACATTGCAATGTTGCTAACGGTTGTGTGTTAAAATTATCATTGTGCAAATATAATGAATGAGCTTTCATTTGTTTGCATAAAGACAAACTGAATGGCAGGAATACCGATGGACAGAACAGTCAGAGAGAACAGTCAGACATAAAGTCAGACGGACTAGCTGATAGTCAGACCGTCAGTCAGACGGACTAGCTGATAGTCAGACCGTCAGTCAGACAAACCAGCAGACAGTCAGTTAGACCATCAGACAGTTCGTCAGATCGTCACATAGTCCTTCAGGCAGTCAGTCAGTCAGTCAGCCAAACAATCAGTCAGACCGTCAAATAGTCAGACCGTCAAATATTCAGACCGTCAGATAGTGAAATAGTCAGGCTGTCAGACCGTCAGTTTATCAGACAGTCAGATAGTGAGTAAGGCCGTCAGATCATCAAACAGTCAGGCAGTCATACACTCAGATCGTCGGACAATCAGACCGTCATACCGTCTAACAGTGAGTCAGACCGTCAGTTTGTCAAACGGTCAGACCATCAAACAATCAGTCAGACAGTGAGTCAGACTGACAAACAGTCAGACCGTCAAACAGTCAGACCGTTAGTCAGTCAGACAATCAATCACACAGTCACTCAGTCTATCTATCTATAGAAACCAGCAGACCTGTCTATAAAAACCAACGTTATGTTCACCATGGTGACGATGATGCGAATTCAATAATTTTTCTTCATAATGGTGACGATTTCAATATTTTTTCTTCAACCAAAAAGTGCTCAACGTAACTACAGAAGTGGGTTGTCTAAACAAATATCCAGTACGCAACACAAAATACAATAAAAAATTTAACTGCCAGTCCCACGATGTCGCTCGCTGTCGATCGTTTGCACAAATACATTTAAAACAACAACAAAATTTTTGAATTTGTTTTTGTTTCAAATGTATTTGTGCAAACGATCGACATCGTGGGACAGGCAGTAAATTTTAAAAACTATATTGTCATAATATCTATTGATTATGCATTTCTCTAAATATGTATGTAGGACCAAATTCATAAATAATGTCTGTTTTATAAGGTTTATAAGGTTTATAAAGTAAATTTTCATAATTTTTTTCAATACCCCAAGGAACTAGCTCGCCCCTCAAAAAGTAAATTGTATTTTTATTATAAAAATAGCTGTGCCCACACACGTTGTGTGGGTCCTGACAATATTTTGTTCGATTTTTCTTTGAAAGTAATCCACATCAAACTTTTAGACTCTTACTTAATTACTTTATATAAAGGTACCCATCTTGAATAAAATTCTAAAATTTATATAAAATTCTAAAATTCTAAAAATCATTGTGAAGCTCTGTAAAAGATGTTTAAAATATTCAAATAATAAATAATAAATAACAATGTAATTCCACAAAGTTAAAATATAAATTGTATTCAATTGGCTATTTGGCAGTAAGAAATTCATATTTTGTCATTATTTTAATTGCGCAACCGTGTTTAAAGAATTCCGCTTTAAAAACTAGAAGATGCCTTAAAGTATGTAGTATCTATAAATCGGTAAAAAAAAAATCATCGTACTTTTGCGGAAAAAGGTATCCTATATTGGAATCAGAATACTACGGTACCTCCTCACAAAATTTTGTTAAAATCCATACAGTATTTTTTACGTGATGCGAACACAAACAGCCTGGAAATGAGTTACTGTATAGTTATGTATAGATATAGATCTTATGCGTAATTAGCATAATTCAAGAATATTTTTTATGAATATGGCCCATAATGTTTATAAGATTTAAAAATTGGGACAAAGAAAACTTAAACCCCAAAAGTTATAAAATAAAAACACATTTAAGGCCCATTATTATAACTTGACTTTAGCTAAAGTTGGGATTTTGTTGGAGCGATAAGTAGTACACTCTCTATATTTTTCGAAAATGCTTATTTTTGGGTTTTTGTGAACAAATAATCAATTTTTATTAATATTTATTGCTTGCAGCATTAGAATAAATAAAAATAACAATAAAAATGTAACATTTTAATTAATTAACATATTAAAAAAAGGACGAAATTCACTTGGTCATACAAATAGGTACGACAAGTAGATCCTGGAAATAAAAGGATTATTAAACCATTTTGCAAGAAAAAAATATAACATTAAAACAGATAATAACATCATTATAGTGGCTAATTTTTTTAATGACATTATCGAATCTGTTGGGCATAGAAGAGATAATCTTGCGGCAAGTGTCAATAGGGGTGTCATTCCATATTTCTTCCAATTTCTGCAACAATTGAGTTTTGTTTTGAATATCTTCTCTTCTAATCATTGCGTTTAGATCTCTCCACATATTCTCAAATGGGTTTAGATCGGGGGATTGGCTTGACCACTCCATAAGTCTAATCTTATTTTGCCGAAACCATTTACTCACTATCTTAGAAGTGTTTGGGATCTATATATTGTTAAAAACAAAAGCGTAGTGGCATTTCCTTTTCAGCATAAGATAACATAACATTTTCCAAAATGTTTTTGTAGACCTCCTTCGTCATTGTCTCATAAATGAGATGAATGGGGCCTACGCCATGCAAGTAAACATCCCCAAAATCTATCATCCATATTAGGTAAAGACAGGCACTTCAGTGCAGCTCCTTCCCCTTCCTTCTCTTCCTCATCCTGACAACTTCTACAGAAGTCGTTATGATGGTGACCCATTCTTCTTGCATGAGTTTCAAATAGGCAGTGCACAGTGACCGTTTATATCAGGTCACGTAATTGTAATTTCGGCAGTCTAAATAGACAGACCGTTCTTTTCTGATCCAGTAGAGGCCAGATCGTCCTTGCTGTTTGACAAGTCAACTCGTTGGACCATCTGGCCTGGGTCAGCTCATAAAGGGCTCGTTTTATCCGATGCCCACAAGCAGAAAGAGTTCCCTTTTTCGCCAGTTCATCAACAACACAGTTGCCTACGACAGTCCCATGTTCCCGCACCAATTTAAGAGTGACTGTTGAATTTTCCGCCGTCGCATTTAAGGATGTCCGGCACTCCAGGACAAGATTTGATGTGGTAAACACACCTGTTAAGGACAGAATAGCAGCCTTACTATCGGTACAGAAAAAGATATCCCTATTAGATATTTTGTGGTACCTTAGCTAGTTTGCCACTTTTTTAATAGCAGATACTTCCGCTTATAGGGCGTTACAATCATCTGGGAGTCTGAAACCCATCTTGATTCCAAATTCTTCTATGTAAACTCCGCCCCCGACCCTATGACTTCTTTTGGAGCCATCTGTGAACACACAGAGTGATCCAAGTGGAGGTGCAGGACCTTCTGTCAGTTCAAAGCTTCTTGTGAAGAATGGCCTTGGGGTGCAGTAGTCTATAAGTCCGGCAATGACATTCGTGGTTCCTAAAATACTGGCATGACCCCATAACCTATGGTTCTATGCAACTGTGACATTTAGTCTAATAGCTGTTCTTAATGCCAGCCCTCTGGCCAGTTGGTCTGCTGGTAACCAATTGAGCATGGCAAAGAGTGCCTTCGTCGGTGTTGACTTAATGGCTTCTGTTATAAGGACAGCCATGGTTCGTAGTACTCCCTCTATAATAGATGTGTTAGCTCTAGTGTCTAGTGCTTTCCACCATGCGATAACTCCGTAGAGTAAAATCGGCTTGATAACCGCTTCGTCTAGCCAGTTTACAATCCTTGGGTTCATTCTCCAAGTCTCGCCTATGGCTTTCCTACATACGTATATTGCCGTGATGGCCTTAGATGCTCTAGCCCGGATGTTCATCTTCCACGTTAATTTACTATCTAAGATTATCATCCATACTGACATAACATTATTATTGTATTAAAATGTGAAAAAAATGCTAGAATTTTAAATTCAATGTTAAATTTAGGAAAATTTTAATTTTTTGAGGGATGTACCTATTTTATTAGCCACAAACATTTCTGTATTATTAACGAATTTCTCTCTAAACGTGAAACTAATATACCAAAAATAACGGAATTTCTTATGTCGAAAGAAAATACTGTTGACAATTAAAGCAAAGAAAACTTTTTAAAATAATTTTAAATTAAAAAAAAAATGTGACAGACAAAGCAGTTGTTTCTAAGTAGCGAACATAAAGTAAATGAGAATAATCGTCGCCTTCTGAATACAGTACGACCAAAAAAATAATGGACAGTGCTCAAAAACCCAAGACTCAAATGGGAATGGATAGGTACGTGACAGTATTAAAAAGGGGATGAAGCACTAAATCTTCGCAATTAGCACCAATGTCTAAAGTAGAAAAAGAAAGGGACTCGAACGGAATAATTTCACAAAACCGTTTTTGCTATCTTAAATAGTGTAACAAGTGCATCTAAAATGGCACCCAAGTCGTCCAATCCACCTCCAATTTATTTCAGGGAGCTAAATTCGAACGATCTAATAAAGAAGTTAATTTCAGTTATTGGTGAGAACTCATTTTATGTTGTTCCTATTAAACGTGGTACCATAAACGAGACAAAAATACAAGTAATTGACAAAACGCGTTAACGCAAAACAGCAAACGAATTTGAAAAATGCAAGAAAAATTTGTATACCTATTAACTCAAGAGCAGCAAAGGTCTACATGTAGTTATTAAAGGTATAGATTCATATGTTTACCCAAAGGATAATAGATAGCCTTCAAAAGGCAGGATTTAATGTAAAAAATTTTGATAATCTCAGAAATAGAGAACGTGTGCCCCAACCACTTTTCAGATCTGGAACCCGGAGAATTCAGATTAAAAAAAATTAAATGAAAATCTGCAATCTAAAGTATTTAAAACACAGTAAGATTACAGTAGAGGAACCACATAATCGTTCAGGTCCCGTCCAATGTTTAAATTGCCAAGAATATGGCCATACTAGGGCATACTGTAAGTTGCCACCGGTTTGTGTTGTGTGTGGCGAACTACATTGTTCCGCTCAATGCGACAAAGCAAGGGATGACTCGAAGGTTAAAAAAAGTAGCGACTGTGGAAATCACACTGCTAACTACAGAGGCTGTCCAGTTTATAATATGGTAAGGAAATCGTCTCAAAAGTGAAATACTCCTCCTAAGCAGTAACAATACCGATCAAATGCTCATTATCCTCAGTTAGCCCAACCAACAACGCAACATGTTTCATATGCGGATATGTTAAAAACTAGCAACAATCCTTTACAAAACCCACACCGACAACTAATTCCGCTGCAAATTTGCACCCAGAACCTAAAGAACAAACAGCATCTGGTAACTATAATCGTCTCGAAGCAAGCATTGCGACATTAGTGCATTCCATAAATAGTTTAATGAGCTCTATGATGCAAAAAATGGTACTCATGTAATCTATGATGTTGCAGGCGGTACTTAACAAACCATGAACTGCTTAAAATATGTTTCTGGAACGCAAACGGCTTGCGCCAACAAAAAAATAAACTCGAGTACTTCCTGAAGAACCAACAAATTGATGTCTTGCTGGTTTCAGGGACTCACTTCACAACAAATAGCTTTTTGAAAATCAATGGCTATATATATTATATGACACTAAAGACCCCCGTGGGAGAGAATTTGGTGGTTCAGCAATACTAATAAAGGCTCGAATTAAACATCATCTACCGTGTTTTTTTGAGGACTACCTTCAAGCAACAAATATCTGTCTTGAAGAATTTCATCAAAGCTTAGTTATTTCTTCGATCTATTCACCTCCCAGATTTCAAATATCAGAGAGTCAATATAGCGACTTCTACAAATCACTAGGTCCCTGTTTCATAGTATCAGGCGACTACAACGCTAAACATGCGTTTTGGGAATCCAGACTAATTTCTCCAAAAAGTCGTGTTATATTTGACACAATTTCAAAAATGCGTCTGGATGTGATATCGAGTGGACAACCCACCTATTGGCCTACTGATCGACAAAAATTACCTGACCTTATTGATTTTGGCGTCTAAGGTCATTTCAAGAGAAATGATCGAAGTTGAAGCATAAGTTGAATTATCCTCAGATCATTCACCCACTTTTGGCTATATATGGAATCAACAAAATATCGTAGTCATTGGTGACACAAGCCAACCTGATGACGTAGAGCGGAGTCTTATTGATTTTGATCTAAACCTTAAATCAGCTGTCCAACATGCAACAGCAAGCCGATAACTAAATCGACACAATCAAGTTTATTCTGTATATGTCGAGAGGCTATTTGCTGAAAAAAAAAAATTCGTAGAGAGTGGCAATCACACAGATCTCCTAAACTTAAAATCATACTAAAAGAATGCACTAAACGGCTAATAGAGTAACTAGAATCCCGAAGAGCAGCATCCCTGAAAAACTAATTAGAAGACCTTGACCTAATTCCTCAATCAGATTATTCATTATGGCGTGGTTGTAGAAACCTTAAAAGGCCAGTTAAACATAAGCCTCCCTTGTGAACTTCGTCTGGAGGCTGGGCAAGGAATGATACCCAAAAAGGCAATCTATTTGTTGGACATTTGAAAAAGGTTTTTACGTCAAATGTATTGACTTATGCAGTTGAGTTGCCAACTGTCGAAACTAGTGCTGCAGTACCCTTACGATTTCAATTTAGTGATATTGAAAGGGCAATTATTGATTTAAACACCAAGAAAACTCCTGGATTAGATAAAACCAGTAACAAGATATTATTTGAGTTGCCTCGTGTAGCTCGTAAAATTATTCTTTTTATTCTTAACGCCATTTTACGCCTTAAGTAATTTCCTCCAGATTGGAAGGTTTCGTTAATAACTATGATTCCTAATTCAGGAAAAGACCACACAAAAGTAGATTCATACAGACCTACAAGCCTTTTATCAAATAAGTCAAAGCTGTTTGAGAGAATGTTAATAACTAAGCTGAACCCCACTTTAGGCGACAAAGGATGTATTTCAAACCATCAATTCGGCTTCAGAAAAAAACATAGCAGAAACGAACAAACTCACAGGTTACTCAATGTAGTTAAGAAGACCTTCTCAAGCATTCGATAAGGTATGGCACGCTGGCCTAATATACTAGTTAAAACTTAATTTGCCCGCAAACTTATATAAGCTATCCAATTATTTAACCGATCGAAAAATCATTGTGAAAGAAGGAAATTTTGTAAGCTCGCCTAAACCAATTGAAGCCGGAGTTCCCCAGGGTAGTATATTGGGGCCCATTTTATATCTTGACCGGCGCCTTACATGGAAATCTCACATAGAATTAAAGTTAACACAAATAAAGTGTTTTGTAGAATTTTATTACTTAGAGTATTTTTGGCTGATGATCTGGGCAGAGCAACCAGTGAAATACGTATAGGAAGTACCTCTTTTCTCCCAACAAATAAATTGCATTTTTATTATAAAACGTTATGGGTAATTAGGATAATATTAAATAATTAATATTTAAATTCCCAAAAATTTTATTTGTAGAAGTTAAAAGCTCGCTCTAGATTGCAAACTTTTATTGGGCAAGTCAGCTAGCAATGTAGAAAAAATTCAAAGGCGCCATAATAAGAGTCTACGGATGATCACAGTTGCTCCCTGGTATATAAAAAACGCAAACATCCACAAAGATCTAAACGTGGCATCATTTAAGCAGAAATAGTAAAATAAGTAACGTATTTGAAGAAGCTTGAAATACATCCAAATCCGCTGGCCCGAAACTTACTAAATAAACGTGGTTACATTCGTCTAAGAAGGAGGGACATTTTTTCTCTCGTCCGAAAATCAGAGGGATGACCCGCAAATGATAGCAGCAAACCGTGAAACATACAATTTTTTGTCTAGCACTGGCTGGACTTAACAAGTATATTTATTTTTATTTTAGACTTAAGAGATGATATTTTACTTTCAATGGAAAGTATTATCGTCAGATATATGGTATGCCAATGGGTAATCCACTATCCCCGACAGTGGCGGACGTTGTATTAGACGCTCTATTGGACGTTGTTATGGAAGAATTAAAGTCAAAAAACATAAATATGAAATTTTTATCTCAGTACGTGTACGATCTATTTGCGGTTATTAAGAAAGATGATTTAGATACTATACTCAAAACATTAAATGCATACCACAATTAACTACAATTTACAGTAGAAGTGGAAGAAAATAACCAAATACCATATTTGGACTTGACGATTATAAAATACAATAATAAATTAATAACTAATTGGTATGCAAAGAAAATCGCATCTGGAAGATTAATTAATTACCACTCAACTCAACCAATGAACATGAAAATAAATACTGCTATGAACTTAATAAACAAAAAAGGTGGTAAATATTAAAGTAAAAATATTCAACAAGAGGGAAGCTTAAGGTAGTGGTAGACTTCGTTCTCACCAATTGACGATTGATAATTGAATACAAGTTTTCTCGTATTCCTTTATCTGGGTTTGGTTGCTTAAATAGATGATGCTTACAACTAAAAAAAAAACACTACCCTAAGTAGATTAGATACAAGTAGTGCTGATGACGGACGTGGCTGTCTAGAAAATGTGCATTCCACTCGTGCTGGTGTCTAAAAATTAAATTTTCCCAATTTTTCTTTAATATTATCACCTAATTTGTAATTTAATTAATTCTTTCTTAGAGAGAATAAAAAACGAACTTAAGCTTGATTATAAATTTCATTGTATGTAATACATAAAACAGTTCGACTAATAACAATTTAAATTTTCAAAATTAAAATTCTCAACATTAGCGACAAATAGTTCAGAAGCGATAACATCAACAAAATAAGAAATATCATGACAAAAACCAACATTCCAATATATGTATATAAAAAATAACATAATTAATAAGTGCTTAAATAAGGAACAAAACAAATATGGAAATAAACAAATAACTGAAAAGGGTTTTTACAGTGTACCATATGTTCCTAAGCTCACAGAAAACACAACATTAAAACATATGATAAATGATGAGGAAACAATATTCACTCACAGATCGAACAAAACACTAAGACGTCTTTTTACGCAGAAAATAACAAAACTAGCCAAGAAAAAAGCAGATAATGTGGTTTACGAAATAACTTGTCAAGCAAATGAGAATGAAAGGTGTGATAGCGTATACGTTGGAACAACAAAAAGGGTGCTAGAGACAAGCATATCAGAACATAAAGCTGACATCAATAAGGGAAAAGAGACAACAGCATTAGCTCAACATGCAAAAGAATCCGGACATATTATAGATTTTGAAGGTGTAAAAATACTAGACAGAGAGCAAAAAAAGAACAAAAGATATACTCTCGAAAGCTTAAGCATACAACAACGTATGAAAAAGTCAATGAATACCAAAGAAGACAAGGATAACACCAAACTGCAATATTCAATAGCAATTGTTTAAAAATGCAGTTCTGTGATATTAGTTAAAGTATACTTGTGATATTTTTTTCGCTTATTATTATTATTTAAATTATACATTTAAGTGTGTCGTGATGTCCAACTTTTTATAACTTGGTTAGTGATGTAAACCAAAAATCAGATCGTAAGTTTAAACTTAAATATTAATATCATGTTTGTATTTTAAATAATAAAATTATCTTGTAATTTGTCGCTAGAAACATCCATAAATATTTCTCCTGAAGAAGTCCGATAAAAGAGATGACGTAAATTGTTTTATTTGCATCACCTTGTATAGGAACTGACCATAATTAGCCCACAAAATTTATCAGCAATGAGTAATTATTGTTAGTTCAAATTTATTGAAGAACAATATTTTATTAGTATTGAAATACCGCGTGAAACTAATTAAATTGTTTTTGAACAATCGAAACGTTTCAAATATTTTTTTCGTTTAATATAAGAGCATAAACAGAAAAAAAAACAATGGTGAATTTCGGTTTCTTATTTGTAGGTTTGTTATTTAGACGAATAAATCTTAGACATAATAAAAATGCAACATACTCGTGAACCCTTTACACAGCCGAAAAATGGGTCTTGATTTAAATTCTTTTTTTGTTGCCAAAGAAAAAATAATGCGCCAAAGTTAAAAAACAAAAATGAAAAAAAAAATTTTATAAAAATAAAACTTGATTGTAATGCCCTACACATTTGTCAGAAACATATACATATACGTTTGAGGTAACGTTTGTTATTATGCTTAAAACAAAAATTATACATACATAAGTATTTTTTGCACTTTTATAAAAAATGAGTGAAGAAAAATCGCTTCTTAGGTTGTGTTTAGTTTTTGCGTCGCTACGAATTAGTTGATCTGCTTTAATAAATATAATGTTTGTACTTAGATGTCGTTAGTTATTTTCTCTTCAGTTTCGTTCCGTTTGCGAAACAAAAAACCTATGTAAAAGAAAGAATCAGCTAATAATCTCTCTGATTAAACAGTTGATAAAGTTCATTTTTAAATACAAATAACTAATATATCAGAAAAAGCGAAAACCGTAAACGATATCGAAATAATGTTTGTTTTAGGTGTTTAAGTACCGTTATCCTAAAAACTGGTTTATAGTTTAGATAGTTTACGGCTATAAAATTCAAAAATATTCTTCAGGCATTAATTATTACGTTTTTAGTGTTCCGCATGTAAAACGTTTTAAAGGGACTCTGTTAATATCTCTTAGGCCTGTTATAATAACTTGCCAATATCTAAAATTAGGGTTTTACCGGAGAGATGTAGTTTTTTTTTATTATAAGTAAGCTAAAAGTAACCTGAACTATCGCGTACTTTAAAGGCAAGTTATAGTAACGAGCCTTACCCTCGTTATTATAAGGAATAACTACTTATCGCGATAAAGTCCTAACTTCGGGTTTTGCCTGGCATTTGTCAGAATTTTTAAAGGAAGGAGTCTTAGCGGCGATAAAATGCTTTTGCTTTGATAAATATGACGACAACACGTTTAAATTGATTCATACTGATGTTTTGGATTATGAAGAAAATATGGAGGTGAGAACACATGTTTAACGCGATCGCCACTCAGCAATTTTTGGAGCTTTCAATAGAAACTCACGAACAAAAAAAAATATGTCACATATTAGTGACATGAGTTTTCTACACTATTTTCTTAAGAAAAACTGCGTGACACGTATATGTGTCATACAAAAATGGTTTAATATTTTTTAATAAAACAAAAAATTTTTGTGTTCAACATCAATCCAATCGCTTTTATTTGTAACAATTCCACCACTATCAACTTCTAAAATATCATCGTATTCTAAAAAATTATCTTTCTCAGACTTTTCACTGTCACTATTTGGAGTAAAACTGCTTCCAGAATCTTCAAAATCCATATCACTTTCGCTGGAACTGAAAATAGCTTTAAGAATTTCATATTCAGATACTAGTTTTTTCTACGACCTTCCATTTTAAAGTGGTTTTACACGACGTGTATTTGTCATATGACTTGTCACTTTTCCGAGTGTAAATTCTAAACACGTCGTGTGAACCCTTTCAAACATAACATGTGTATTTTCCATGTGTACAATACATATGACATTTTTTATTTAGAACGTGTTCTATTTTGATGTGACAAAGCATCTGACATCCTGTAATGCCAACTTGATATTTTGCTATTTTACTTTTTTTGTGGTACCAAAAGCACTAAAAGCGTGGCAAAAGCACTACGTTTGTATATTTGCATCAGATGTGGTTGGCAATACAAAACTGTGTGGCGGAAAAATTATATATTATAGGTTATATCAGGTGTAATTACACATGTACGTTTGAAAGCAAAAATTATAAACCGTATGTAAAATGCCTATTTTGACAAACATATGGATTATCAAACTGACAAGTCATATGACAAACACACGTCGTCTAAAACCACTTTAAGCAACCTTTAAATTGTTAACAGCAATAAAAATATTTACACTTTTACAAAGTAGAACTTGTCTGTATTGGTATTGTGATACGAATGAACTATTTCAAACGCATTTAAAGTTAGTTTTCATATAGATTAGCTCACAGAAAAATTTCGGGGAATACCCCTAAAAAATACGAAATTTTAAAATTACTGCTTAGGATATCCACAAACCGCAGCACTCTTATATATTTGATACTTTGCCAAAGACTAAAAAATATACAAGAAAATTACCTCTTACAAACTTCTATGTAATTGAAGCTAAATATATTTAAATAATAATGCGACACATATGCATA
Source organism: Phasia obesa (assembly GCA_949628195.1). NCBI lineage: Eukaryota > Metazoa > Arthropoda > Insecta > Diptera > Tachinidae > Phasia > Phasia obesa. The sequence continues at coordinate 112,677,331 of OX451215.1, read as the reverse complement.
CATACATACATATGAGACATGAGTTTTTATGAAAACTTCCACTTCACATATACATATGTGACGCTGAGTGGCGAACGTGTGAATTATTGGGCAGAGCGCTTAACGTATTTTACATACTCATCTGAAATTTTTTTCTTTTTCTTTTTCATTAAATTTATTTTATTTACAATATATTTAATAAAGATAATAAGTAAATTTGATGAATTTAAGAAAAATATTAATTGATGGAAAGTAGGCATTCACTAGATTGATCGCATAAAATTTAAAACAACATTATTGTATGTCATCATTGCTTTCTACCAGGCCAGTATGCAGCTCGCCTGAATTTCAGTTTGCTATAAGAAGTACATATACTTACATACATACATACATACATACATACATACATACATACATACATACATACATACATACATACATACATACATACATACATACATACATACATACATACATACATACATACATACATACATACATACATACATACATACATACATACATACATACATACATACATACATACATACATACATACATACATACATACATACATACATACATACATATTATTACACAACTAATATTTTTTTCTAGTGTGTAATTACTTCGTTTCGAATTGTTAAAAAAGAATTCCATAACTCCAGAGATGTTCCAATAGTAAAAATAAAATCAATTGAATTTGTTAGTTTTATACCTTAAATTTGACAGCATTTTCGACGCTTCTGTTTTGTAATCAGATGGCGGAAACAGGAGACGGGAAAAACAGACGTTTAGTATTGAAAATGTTGCCAGGATACAATGCAATACAATATTAGCTGCCAAAGTTTGTTATTTTTATTTAAATCGACATTCATGAGTTGCAGTAGGAACTTGTTGTTCTTTCAAAACGCGTCTGTGTGTTTTTAAGGTTTAAATGAAATCATTCTTATTCCGCGAAATAATTATTAGTAATCGGCAATGAAGACCTGGGCCTGAAATATAGATTCTCACTTGTTTGTTGCAATTTAATAATTAAAAAGACGGCAAAGGCATTGTTTGCTCCAGCGACATTGGCAACGAAATTGTCAGCAACAATTACAACACAATGTACAACAACAGCGTGATGAAGTGTTTCATGAATTTTAATAACAACTTTTCCCCAGGGGCGCAATTTACAAGCTCTCTTCTATTGTTGCCCAAAAATAACTGTCAATTCTTGTTAGCTGTTGTATGCAGCATACTAAATTGCTCCTTTTACTGCCCTCTCTAGAGCATCCTGTTATAGCCGTTTGTTGAATAGTCTCGTCTTCATCATCACCATCATTATTAACTACGTATATTGTAATTATGTTTCATAAAAAACTAAATTAGCAACGACCAACTTTGCTGCAAAACTTTGTAATTTGCTCTGAACTTGTACATACGCATGGTTGAATCAAGTGCGTCTGCATACATTCTATTGAAGGAATATAAACCCACAAGGAAAAGTTATCAAAGTAAGTAGACACGAATGATGTTAAGAATGTCCTTAAGTAGTCGTGTGCTTTATATTTTGACACTTATTTGAATTATTCTCGCTTCGCGCTTTATAAATTCTTTAGAGACGGTGCAAATAAGAGGATACCTTGTAAGGGGTTTTCCAATTGCTAGATGTTAAAATTGTATAAAACAAATTGTGTTATATTTTTTTAATTATTTGAGAAGCCTATAAATAAAATTGTCTATGGAAGATCTCATCGATAAATATGGCAATTGCACACATACATATGATGGCGTAGACCTGTGACTTGAGGATTCACGATTCGATTAAAAAATAACTCGAACAAATTATATCGGTTAATCGCCAAATCGACTAATATTAATTTTAAGATCTCCGATTTTTTTTTATTAATTTTTAACTTCTTTTTTGTTTGTTTATTGTAATTAAAAATATGAACTTACTAAATGTGTGTTTGAAAATGTTTACGATTTATATGCCACATACTTCAAATCTTCTTACAGCGTTAATCTTAATATATAAACTGTAAACTGCCCTGTGTCTAAGTATTAGTTAAAGTTTGGTACAGAATTTTACTTACTAAGAGGATTCCTTACATGTATCTATATCAATGTATATCTATACATACATATGTATAATAAAATAGCAGGGTTCAACATTTTTCATTTATGAACATTAAAAAATCAACATTCATGATATTTTTCATAAATGCCAAATCTAAAATTTTATATTTATCTTTGATACACATAAACAAACAACAAAAAATATGCCTATGTATGCGTGTACCTGTTTGTTTTTGTAACATATGTATGTATGTACAATGTACATTGTACATACATGATAGGTGATAAATTAGCTTCTTGTCATTAATATTCTTTGTCATAAATGTATATGTACATTTATGAACGTTAAAAATTTATCATAAATGAACATGAAAGAATTTTCTGCCTACGATCAACTTTTAACTTTTTTTTAACATATTTAGGTTCTTACACGTAAAAGGGAAAAATAAAAAATCCGTAATGTTCTTTTGCATATGTATGTATGTAAGTGTATTCTAAATGTTATTTGTCTTGTTATGTAAAAAGACATACATACATACATATTAACTCAAAATACAATTTTACAATATATTCCAAGAAATAAAAAAACATTTTGTTACTTCATAAGTCGGCAGTTGCACATTACAAAATACATACATACATACATACATACATATTTGCGTGAAAAATTATCAAAATTGTATAAGTTAAAAATAAATCAATTTCGTCAACATTTTCATATTAATTATTTCACATTAATTCTTTATTTTGTAGCATATGTGGCTTATAAGGAAAGTAGCGTGATCTTCTATGATCACGCTACTATGTTGCTTTTTTGTCTTCCATTTATCAACTGAACTCTACTTTTTCATTCATTAAGAACAAAGAAGAATCAATAATTATTTAAATACCGTTATCCTACAATCTATTATTTAGCTTTACGAAGTAAAGTTAAATAAGACTAAAGGTCCAGTAGGAAATTTTACGTTAATGAGCGTAACAATAACTACTGCCCCTCTTAAAATCTAGCCGTCTCTGCTTGAAATTTATTTTACTTTATTTCAATATTACTTTCCAGGAAATAAATTTTTTTTTATTACCGATATCTCCTTTGTTCTTTAGATAATTTTTTACAAGTGATTTAATACTTAAGTGTAATATTACATATAAATTTTATAAATTTCAGTTTTTTTTTTTAATTAATAGGTTCATTACTTTTTATGTTTTTAAAGTTTTATAATAGAAGTAATATAATTTATTTAATTCAATTTTTTTTGCTTTATTTTTCATTTGGTTTGTCTTCAGTTATCCTTATGAACTATTCTGTTATCAATTTTTACTGTTGTGCCTAAGTCTTCCTGAACAATTTTTTCAACGTAAATCCTACTAATTTTATTTCCTAAACGTTTATTTACTCTGACAAATACTTTTTCTCCTGGGTAAAATGATCTTCTGATTCTATTCCTATTATGATATTTTAAATCTGTCCTTTGTGTTGACAATAACCTATTTTTTATTCGATTTTTGAATTCTGAGGAGGAGGAGTTTATTACATCAATCGTCCTTAACCTAATAGTAGAATGAACAGATCTGTTATATTTAAGTGTTGCCAAAAGAATCAATTCTACTGTGTCAATAGAACTCTGTTCTATACGAGTGCAACGGGCTATTTCAGTGAGTGTGCTTTGAAACCTCTCAACTTGTCCATTTGTTGTACTGTGAAGAGATGGTACTGCAAATACCTTTGCTCCAAAGCTATTTCTTAAAAAATTTTTATAGTTTCTGATTTTAAAGCTTTTTCATTGTCACAAACTACGGTTTTTATGTCTTTAAACATGTTAAACATTTCATACAAGGCCGGATTTATGTCAATTATGCTCCGCGATTAAATAGGTTTTACCATAGCAAATTTTGAAAATTTATCGATAGCAGTCAAAAAATACTTATGATCAGTGGAATAAATGTCTACATGAATTATTTCTCCGGGATACGAGGGTATTGATGTTTGGCAGATTTCAGTCTTTCTCGGGTGTCTTACATATTTCGTTTCATGATAACCACTGCAGTTTCTTATTATAACATTAAGTATCTTCTTAACGTCTGGGAAATAGTAATCTTGCAAAATCTGATTTAAATTTTCTGTGGCTGATCGATATTATGATATTATGTTAATTTAACAAAATTTCCATTTGATCGTCTTTATTTAGCACCTAAGTAACAAATTTGTTCGTATGCAATATATTACCAGAATGAAAATTTGTAGCAAGAATATGTTGAATTTTTCCAATAATCGAGTGGTTGCAGTATATAGCGTTTTTTACAGATGGATTTAGACAATTTTTTAAATTCGAAGTTATGTCGTTAATATTGTTAAATGTAACGTAGTATCGTTTTTTATTTTCAAAGAGTGTTTTAACTTCAACTTTGTAAACAGCCCCTTCAGTAAGAATTATCTGATTTCTAAAGCAATTAACAGGATTTTTTACAGTTTTTATTACCTCGGTGAGAGATACCTCGCTGTGTGCAGTAGCAGAATTTGGATCATATATTGAGTCTATAGAATTTCTCGCTTCCGATGCGGTAACCGTAGATGAATTATTATCACTTATATTTCTAACCAAGTTTCTTCCCGTTTCACTTGCTGTGTCGGTTTCAGAGCCATTTATTTTCTCTAAACTGCCTTCTAAAATATTCACAAATTGTCTGGACAAGGCGTCAGCAACCACATTCTCTTTAACGGGTTTGTAAAAAAATTTTGGAGCGTTCTCTTCAATAGCCGCTTTCCACCTGGTTATATTTGGATTTGGGTTTTTTTTCGGATGTTGGAAATGTAAGCGGCTGGTGATCTGTATATATATTCAAATTTTTTGTTTCATATAAATAGTTTCTCAGTTTTCTAATAGCCCACACAATTGCTAAAAGTTCTCTTTCGTTTGCAGCATACTTTGTTTCAGATGGAGTCAAGGTTCGAGAACTTATCGTAATAGGCCTACTAAATAATTATTGTAGTTTTTGACCTTTTTTTATATTTGAATTCTATTTTTTATCAAGCACATGGACTTTTTTATATAAAAATCTTTTAACAATTTTTATTTACAATATTTCGCTACACCATTGGGTATTTCAAATTCAAATTGAATTTTATTCAATCATTTAAATTTTTTAAAACTATTATTATTTTTATTTCCTGAAGATGCTACCCAATGGTGTAGCGAAATGTTGTAAATAAAAATTGTTAAAAGATTTTTATATAAAAAAGACCTTGTGCTTGATAAAAAATAGAATTCAAGTAATAGGCCTACCTCTTTGGGAAAGTACAGCTCCAATTGCATACGACGATGCATCAGTTGTGAGGTCAAACGATTCTTTGAAGTCTGGATGAAGTAAAAGAACATCATCAGATGCTAATATTCGTTTTAACTTTTCAAATGTTTCTACCTCAAAAGGACTTAAGTTTATATTGATATTTTTAGATTTTCTACTGCTTACGTTTCCATTTTCTCCACCCAAGTATCTAGTGAGTGGTTTTGCTATTTGCGAAAAATGGGCGATAATAACTCGCTAGTCCCGAGAATGACCGTAGACTTTTTAGGGTGGTTGGTACTTCAAAATTCAAAATGTCTTTTATTTTATCTGGATGTGTACTTATTCCATTTTCAGACAATATAAATCCTAAATATTCGAACATAATTTTATAGGTATTGACTAGACCTTTAAGACAATTTAAGGTGAGATACCAAACTTAAGCTGAGATACTGGATCAATCGTCCTATCCCTTTACAAATGGCTAAATTATTTCCAAAATATTTTGATTCTGCCCCACTGTGCACTGGTACAGAGAAGGCAAGGTTGTGTTGAATTTTAAAAACATTTGCCTAATTACTGGATATTTATTAAAACAACCCAATTCAGTCGCATAATCCAATAGAAAAGTATATAATTCTATTCGTATGCTATCATTTTGTTCTACTGTTGAAGGATATAATATCAGAGGTATTAGAAGGCAAGTTATTTAAACGGTCAACTTCTGCAGTACTGATCGAACTAACTTGAACAAAAGATTTATGTATTTGTTATTTAGTATTAATAATTAATTTTAGTTCTGAAAATTTTAATTGTTATTAGTCGAACTGTTTTATGTATTACATACAATGAAATTTATAGTCAAGCTTAAGTTCGTTTTTATTCTCTCTAAGAAAGAATTAATTAAATAACAAATTAGGTGATAATAAAGAAAAATTAAAGAAATTTCATATTGTTTAATTTAAATACTGAATAAACAATCGCTGTTATTATTCTATGTATGGTTGTTTCTCATACAAATTTTTTTTAAATATCCAGTTTTATTCCGAGTTATTCAAGCAATTTAGAAATCGTAATCGATTAATCGACGAAAATTTAAACTGCAAAAGCGATTAATTGTTTGTTTGTTTAAAATGTTTAAACCACACGATCTCGGTTGCCAACTTTGTTCGCGTCTGCTTAAAATAACCATGCCCTCAAATTTCCAGCTGCAAAAGGTAATCGATAAGAAACGAGCAGGTAATACAAAGAATGTATAATAAATGTATAATGTATCCTGCGAACGATTTTAAAATTCACTATTTCTAGTATATTTTACTTATTATTCAAACTAAGAGAAAGAACATTTTAAATTATTAAAAACCCGATTAATTTCAATATTAAAATTAAGAAAAATATATACTTCCATTTCCAAATAATTAATAAATGTATGTATGTATTTATATAATTTTACTTGTTGTATAATTATGGCCTTGTTCATAACAATAAGATTTTGTATGAAAATTTGTCATAAAGAAAAACTTAAATTTTTATGAATAGGGCATTAATCTTTACTGAGTTATAAATAAAAAATTGCAAATAGGAGCCCACATGAAGACGACGTGAAACAACGGATCTATTTTTTTACACAAAATATAGGGGAAAACACGAACTATTGTCACACGAAGAAACAGTACATTCCTTCTTCTTACAATTTGGGAATATACGTAGTAATCAATATGTACTTTTTTGTCGGTAAATAATACCTTCTCGATTCCAAGGGTTTAATTATTTTTCTTTTTAAAATAATATATTACATATTTAGTTATATACAAAATGACTATTTTCCTGTTGGGGCATTCACAGAAAATTTTCATAATGTCATCAGTTGTGTGACACACACGGCATCCTATTGTCTGTAAAAATTCCAGAGAGTTATTTCATAGTTTTTTTTTCTGTTTAAGACAACACTATCTAGCGGGGAAAAAAGCATTTATTACAAATATAATGAAATATTTAATATATTACTTTAGAAAGACAATATTTAGGAATTGAGAAAGTAATTTCAACTGACAAAAAAGTACATATTGATTACCACGTACACTTACGATCCCGCAACACCTAGGCTGATTGACTAGAGCACTACAATCAATATATCGAGGCACGTGCGGATGTTTAATAATTGTTTACATAATCAATGGACAATCTTTGTCATAAACATACGCGACTAAAATCGTTTAAGAGCGTTTAGATGTAGTACAACATTAGTGTTTGAATTTGTACGAGTTTTATTTGAGTCAAAAATGTATCCTCATGTAAATCTTGAATAACCTTTTCTAAACCATTTTAGATTTTAAAATCAAATCTACATTATTTTGTGATTGCAATCATATTGAAATCATTGATTGTAATTAATTTAATTGTTTTTTAATTATTTCGATTGAAATTTTAAATCATTTTAATTGCAATAAAATTTTTGATGAAAGCATACGAAATTCACTTAAAATACAATCGGAAACAAATTATAGTTAAAACCTTTACTTATGTACATATATTAAAAAATAATTATTAATTTTGTGACATCATTGAAAAAAGTAATAACAGACATAAAAATTACAATTTTTTGCAATTTAAAATTATCAGAGTCAGCTTTATTTTAAGAAGAAGGAGTTACAATGTGAGGTACCTAAACTTGAGTAATTTTGGCCCACACCAATAGCAGTTGGGCAGATGGATTGATATCCATTTACCTGGGGACTGATTCACATCCGGATTTTAATCTTGTATTCCAGGTAAAAGCAGCAACATGCAGAGAGAGTGTGAACAAAACGAACACAGAACAAAAAGAAACATCATCACAGGAAGGGTTGTCAGATATGGCGACTTCTCGCCAAACTTGGCGATTTTCTATCTTATTTGGCGATCAAATATTGGATTTGGCGACATGGCGATTTTATGCCGATTTTTAAAATATTTCGCGATATTGTTGGTGATTTTTCATTAACTTTTGGTCAACTTTAGAAACTGAATTAATGAATATCAAAACGGATAACAAATTAATTGAGGCTGTTTTGTCATATTTAAATATGATTTTACTTCTGAATACCGGAAACTTTCGGAACATAAATTTATTTAAAGTTCACAATATTTCATATTTTTAAATGCTTTTCATATCTAAAGATGATTTTATTCTTGAAACTGGAAACTTTATTTAAGGTTTACAAACATCTTTTGATTTTAAAATGTTGCAATTTTTTATCACAAACAAAATATTTTATAAATTCTAACATACTTTTGGATACTTATCAACGATAATAGAAAATATTAACTTTTGTTTTAGAAATATTATAAAATATATGATATTCTATCTAATTATGTACAGCTACATTACTTTTGTTATTTGATATGGTGGTAATTCCAATGAATTTTTTATACTTATTTTTTACATACAAGGGATGTTTTGAGGTATGGATTAAGTTTGTTTTATTCTCTCTAAGTTGAAAGAATATTTTTTACAAATTAGGTGATTAATTTTAAAGAAAATTATATTTTTTAATTTATATGCTGGTAATTACTGGATAGAATGATCGATTTCAATATTGAATTCCTATAAAACATATTCTATAACAAATACGTTAAGGATGGGTATGTTCAGATCAAGGATGGTAAATTAAATTTTCAAATTGTACCAGCCAGCTTTTTAAACGGTACTTTGGGTTTAAATTTAATTTAAAGTTCAAATCAACTTTTTTTTATTCGATATATTGGAAAATTTTATTCATCTGTGTGCATGGACACGGCATCAATACCGGTAACTTGCTTAACGAACCAAAATAGAAGAGGTTTAAGAAATCCCAATCCAAACATGCAAATGTTAAACTAAATTTACCACCGTAGTTCTGGACATTGGTGATGTGATTATTGGTTATTGCATTGGGACTGTATAACAGAAGTTGTCGTAGTGATGTGATTGAGGAGAATACGTTTTATCTGTCAATGTTGCCCGGTATATCGTCCTTTCATACCCTCTCTAAACTATCGACAGAAGAACTGGATAATTTAAATATATTCTTCAATTGTAATTGTGGTTCTAATAAGATAGCGAGATTTGTGGAAGAAAATTATTTATCAAGGTTTTAGTCGCTATTTTCGTTAAGCTCATCTTTATTTTGATTTCTTCAAATCTATGTGTAAGATAGTTTTCCTATTTTTGTCTCAGTTAAAAAACCGTTATGCTGGAATTTTTCGCTTAAAAGCTGAGTATTTTTGTAATAACAAATGAGAAGGTTAAAAATAAAGTTTTTAAAGTTCCAAAAATTAAAATAACAACAATATATATTTTAACGTAAAGCCAGCAAATCTTTTATATTCTAACAAATTAGTCATTGGTGTACCATTGTACTTTTCAAGTTTAAATTGTACCAAAAAATTACAATTGTACCAACTTTACCAAACCTATATTTTTCATTGGTTTAAGTAAAAAATTTACCTTTCTCGTGTTCACTAATCATTTTAAATAAAAAACAACATTTTTATAAATTTTGGCGACTTTTATTCTATTTTTGGCGAATTTTAGCTATTTCGATTAAATTTTTTTTGATTTGTTAAAAATATTTTTAAAATTAAAAAATATTGTATATATTAGAGGAAAATTTTAACAAAAAGCAGCTTTGGCGATTTTTCACATGGATTTTGGCGAAATAGTTATCTTGTTTTACACAGGAAATGCTATGACAAACTTTTTCATAGCAAGGCATATTTAAACAGGTAAACTCCCTGGGTGGAGCTAAAATATTGAGGGGAATTTTTTTTTATTTTTTTATATAGAGTTTGACATGAAAAGGTATTTTAAAGGGAAAAATGACTTTTAATGTCAAACTCTGCATAAAAAAATTTTTAATTTTCCCCTCAATATATGAGTTTGCCTGATATAAATATTCCTTTTTAAAAACTTTTGGATTAGCTAAGTATATGACTTTAGTTACGGAAACGAGGTATTGTTTACACCACAATTTCTATCAAGTGCTTACAAATATATCAGCCGAATACTGCCGGAAGCTGATTAAGGTGATGCAAAAACGTTCAAACGATAGGTGAATTACCTATTACTTATACACAACAAAGTTATCAAAGCAAATAACAAAAATCCTGAACTTAAATCAAGAATGTTGCAATTCAGGGTTGGAGAAGTATGAAATTAGAAATGTTTATTATTGTAAGAATAATTAAAAATATAGATCAAATAAAAAATTATTGAATTTTTTTTTTTTTAAATTGTACCATAAAAGCATGAATGTACCAGTGTACCACTGATGTGTCGATTGTATCAAATTTGGTACAATTGTACCAAAAATCTCAACACTGATACACACCCATGCAGATTGCAGTACGGGGCAGCAACAGAGTTGTCAGATTTATTTTCACATATTTCGCCAAAATCGATGTGAAAAATCGCCAAAACAGTTTTTGTTAACATTTGCCTCTAATATATACAATATTTTTCAATTTTAACATTTTTTTTCTCTCTCATCACTAAAAGGAAATTTTATCAAAATAGCTAAAATTCGCCAAAAATAGAAAAAAAGTCGCCAAAATATATACATATTTTGTTTTTTATTTAAAATGTCTCTAATCACGAGAAAGGTAACATTTTTACTTAAAGCAATAAAACATAGTGGTTTTTATAATAAATGGAAACCTGAACATACCCATCCTTAAAGTATATGTCACCGTGTTCTTCTTTAGAATATGTTTTATAAGAATCAAATTTGTTAAAACATTACTAAAAAATCAACAGATGTGTGCCACATGTCCTATCTCAATTCATAAAATTTATAGCATGTGCTTCGCAGTCGAGTTGTGGTGAAATTCATGATTGAATTCGATCTATTTATCAAGTAATTAGCAGAATATAAATAAAAAAAAACAATTTTTTTTTAATTTAATCACCTAATTTGTAAAAAATATTCTATACATATGAAATTTGTAATAAAGCTTAAGTTTGTTTTTATTCTCTCTAAGAAAGAATAAATTAAATTACAAATAAGGTGATAATATTAAAGAAAAATTGGGAAAATTTAATTTTTAGACACCAGCAGAGCGGAATTCAGACTTTCTAATCAGCTACGTCCGTCATCAGCACTCTTCGTATCTACATATCTACTTTGGGTAGTGTTTAGTTGTCAGCATTATCTGTTTTACCAACCAATCTCATATAAAGGAATACGAGAAAACTATATTCAATTATCAATCGTCAGTTGGTAAGAACGAAGTCTTTTTACCTTAATATTTACCACCATATATTTGTTGTTGCTTCAGCAACCTTCGGTTAGCAATTAAAGCTACTTTTGTTTATGTCATATGTATGTAAAATATATAGTTCGACTAATATTATTTCAAATTAAAAAAAAAATATTGGAGTTACTAGCACATCAGGTACATAATTAGATAGAATATAAAAATATGTTTTATAATCTTTCTAAAACAAAAGTTAATATTTTCTATTATGGTTGAAAGAATCCAAAAGTATGCTATTTTTGATATAAGAAATTTTGTTTGTGAAATGGAATTGCAACATTTTAAAATCGAAAGAAGTCTGTAAACTTTAAATAAAGTTTTTAGTGGTTGGTTGAAGAAATGGAGAATAAAAGTTATAAACAAAAATGTACTCACATAACTTTCGCCATGTCGCCAAATCCAAAATTTAATGGCGAAATAAGATTGAAAATCGCCACGTTATGAAGTTATGAACAAAAATGTACTCACATAACTTCGCCATGTCGCCAAATCCAAAATTTAATCGCGAAATAAGATTGAAAATCGCCACATTTGGCGAGAAGTCGCCATATCTGGCTTTTGTTGCTGCTACCCAGGCTAAAAATGAGAGATGTGGCTGTGAGGTTCGCTACAACGCAACCACAAAGATACAATGTGTAGCTGAGCAACGATATAAAAGGCGAGGAAGTAAATGGATCGAGTCTCTTTTCCTTTGGATGCCAGCCGGAGCAGTAGTGGTGAAATTCAAGTGGAAAAAACTTAAGAATTAAAAGTGGTAGTGAATTAGTGATTAAGTGAAGAACTAACTCTACCGTTATACCAATCCTAGCGAAGAGTTGTTTTAGGCAACAATCAACAGACCATTTTCTATTCAAACTTCAAGAAGTCCATCAGTTTTGTTACTTGGGTAGTCTAATAACATCAACTGGAGGCTCGTCCGATGACGTCCTAAATAGAACCATGAGAGCCCGCCAAGCTTTGGGCCAACTCAACACCTTTTGGAAATCTCCATCAACTTCCACACGCACAAAAATTCATATCTACAATTCGTGTGAAATCCATCCTTTTGTATGGGTGCAAAACTTGGAATATGGCTACTAAAGATGTCATCACCTTGCAAATCTTCATCAACAAAAGCTTAAGACGAATTCTTTAAATATTCTGGCCCAATTGGATTGTGTCCCA